>CP135538.1:3564670-3587906 GCA_032402905.1 Khaya senegalensis | reverse complement strand
TGTGATATGTAATATTAAATTGAGTAATAATATAATATTTTTTAAATAAATTATTATATATTAATTTTTTTAATAAACTATTTCTATTATCTTTTATTCACTTAATTTTTTTATTTATACATTTTACTACGTTTATAATTTAATACCATTCATTTAAATTTTTTTAAGAATTTTTTTTCTAAAGTTAAAATTATAAAATTAAGATAATTAATAAATAGAATAATTTGTTTTAGAATCAAAACCAAACCAAAATCGAATGGTACTTAAAAATAGAATTCTCTAAATATTAAATAGGATACTTTATTTTAGAATCGAAACCAAATTAAAACCAAATGAAACCTAAAAGTGAGGTACCATGTTAAATAGAATAGGTTCTAATTTAATGTGAAACTAGAAATAAACTCAATTTTTGTATGTATTTCATGCCCATTTAAAATATAAATAATAATTTCTAAACAATTATATAAAAAAAAATACTAAATTTTTTTTTCTTACTATATTCAAAGTAAACATTTATCGTCATTCAACATATATACTTATTTACAATATGTACAATATATTAAAAATACGATTTATAACAAAAGTATAATTATTATAACAACAAAATCTTGTATGCCTAGCTCTCTTGATAGGTCATTATTTCGAGAATTTGCCCGATTTTGCTGCCCTATTAGCTATACCTAAAAATCATTTCAACCACAGAGTAAATAATTTAAAATTACTCAACAAGAACCATAAAACCCAATAAAATAATTTAACAAATCACAATATTCCAACCATACAAATAATAACTAATTAGGATAACAATATATCTCGTATATCTAACGTTACAACAATAACCAATTAGGACTAACCCATCCCAACTACGCAATTAACAATTCAATTAGAATATTCCGAATAATCATAGTATAGTACTATTTTTCTCTATACACTTTCTACTCTATCTATTTCAATTTTACTATCATATTCTCTTTTCATTTGACCAGTCATACTTAGGTAAATTATGGATCGTAACCACATTATTTATCTTACACACCAATATATGAATAAGTTGGGTACAATTATAGTGCTATCATGGGTTCAACATACCCTTAAGGGCGCCATGTCAAACTGCCACTTCCTACCATTAGTTCAACGTACTCAAAGGCGCCATAAAGGATTGCTATGGTTTCTCACATACAATTTCGAACACCACAGAGACGACTGTGGGTTCCACGTGCTCCAAAGAGCGCCATAGTAAATAATAAATCATTATTCTATTTTGTACTAAGTGGCTTTACCGCTGTGTAAGAAAATTTTGAAATCGTACCTCAAGAATGTTGACCACTTATACATCTCTTCACAATTCATCATATACTCATATTACCCATTTACCATTTATTATTACTCACAGGTATTTTTGGTAATTTACTAAAATTTTAATATTCACATATGCAACATTTTTATAATTTCGTCCCAATATAAAATAATATATACCTATCGCTGCTTTTCAATTATAAAAATAATATTTTTAATAATAATAACTAATTCATATATATATGTATACACATACACACACACACACACACACACACACACACACACACACACACACATACATACACACCTATATTAAGGTATCCCTATATTAAACATACAACGCTGAAAATGTATTTTAAAATACTTTTTTCGACGATAGATGTTGACGGAATAAGGTGTAACTATAAAAAATACTTAATCATTAATTTCACACAATTTTATACACACACACACATACCCACACATTTAATCAATCACTTAAAATACTTCTAAATTTCACACCTGTACCCATTCTTCGGCAATGGAATTTTCTTTTATATATATATATATATATATATATATATATATATACACACACACACACACACATATTTAATCAACCATTTAAAACATTTATAAATTTCACACCCATATCCATTCTCCAGTAATGAAATTTTTTTTTTTTCACGCAGTTAATTTTTAATTATTTACATGTATACTTAATTAATCAACACACATCCACTTGATCAAAATTATCACCCAAAACCAATTAAATAATACCTTAATTGGACAATTTTACCCTTTTTTCTATTTTTCTTCCGTTTTACACATCCAACCCAATTTCTACCAATTCTCTTGTACTACAATACAATTATTAATACATAAACACATCAAAATATCATAATTTAACACTTAATAAACAGTATCTAAAATAGACCATTTTGCCCTTTTTCTATTTTTCTTCCATTTTACACATATAACCAATTCCTACTAATTTCATTTATTTTCAAACATATTTATACACATTTAAGTATATCAAAACACATTGAAATCAAGTATTTAAGTACTCTATGAATAGTGATCAAATATATCATATTATGTATAAACTAAATTTTTTCTATTTATACAATTATATTCACTTTAATCTACTTTCCAAACACTCAATTTCATAAATTAGGCATTAATTTTATAAAATTTCTAAATTATAAAGTTAGAGTTTAGGGTTCTTACCTTAAATCTAAAGGTGATGGCTATTACATTAAATTCAAGTTAAAAAAATACTGTCAAATTAAAACTTTCAACGCGTAGAACAATTTTTTCTTATGCAGTAACGCGTTTAATTGGACGAATTGTGAAATTTAGCTTGATTTTTATAAGAAAATAGAAAAATTTTCAAAGAGAATGGAGAGAAGGCTTTACGGGAAGAGAGAGAAGAAAATGAATTCAATGTATCCAATTTTGAAAAGTCAAAATTTTATCCAATTTTATATTTTTACAAAAATTATACTTTTACCCAATAACTTTTCAAAACTTACATTTGATTCTCAAGAAAATTATGAGACTATTTAAACTATTTTCAAATTCTTTCACTTTAGTTCATTAGATTTTAGTGATTCGAAATTTGAAAATTTCTTATGAAATGACCATTTTGGCCCTAAGAAAGAAAATTATTCGTTTTGATTCTTTTTTTCTCTTTTGTAAGGGTATTCTTGTCTAAATTTGATTATATTTATTTCTACATGCTTTTAACAATACTTTTAACATTTTTAAAATTTTGAGTTTTAATTTGACCTTTATGGCCTTAGCAAATTGATTATTTTGTCATTTTCAATAAAATTATCTTTTTTCGGTAAACTAGGAATTCTTACCGTTCTAAAGTTATCCAACTTATATTTTTTTTAGTAATAATTAAAATACAATCCTTAACTGAATCGTCTCTCATTTGGTCTATCGACGTCCACTTAAAATAACAGTTTTGTCATTTATCATTATTTTGACTTATTTTTTTAGCTAAAATGGCTCTAACTAGAGTTACAAAAATTATCTTATATATTTCACAACTCAAAACTCAAGATATACCATAAAAATAATTATACTAAGGTTTCAAAAGAAAACCTAGATTTGAGAATGTTACAATTTTGCACACCCCTAACTAGCATATTTGGCTTATTTTATCACCTTGTAGCTTTGCACTCTTATGTTACTCACCTTAAAATGTTTCTCTAATCCCATGTTAAGCAACACGTTTTGATTTTGTTTTCATGTACTTATGCGTACACTATTTTTTTATGCTAAATAATTAGTTCATTGGTGCCTAGTGCCCCAACGTTATGCACCACTCCATGTGCCCATTAACTTGTTCCCACACATGTCTTTGCACTATCGCATACCAGCCTGCGTTAGCTTATCTTTGGTTGCCTTTCACACCCAACTAGTCTATATTATGTGTTGACCCTCGCTTACCTTGTTACGTACTACAACTATAACACATTTAATCTCTAATTGGCCTATGATCAAGGTGCAATCTTAGCCTTAGGTGTACACTCATAGCTAAAATTATGACAAATCTTCCATACTTGAAAAGCCCAATGTCCTTGTTGACTTGCAGAAGTTGCCTTTCTCATGCCCCAACATCATGTTTGATCATCTTCTTGTATGCATTGTGTACATTTCTTTCCTTTAAGTCAAATATTTTTTTCTTCGGTTCTTATTACTCTATTAACCTCGATCATCATCCCATATGGTTGCTCGTTTGGTCACACTATACTCTAAGTCCTTGCACTCACTGCAACACTCTGATCTAGACAAAGTTTGTGAAAACCCTATTAATTTTCTTTTCTTGACATACTCTAGCACGTCTTCCTCTACCTTTGACAAGAAATAAGGCCTCTTAAGCAACACCATTATCCACTCAACCTCAAATATTTATCCATCATAGATGTAATCCATGCAATAGTTGTTAGCAAACCAATACATAAATATGCAGTAAAATTACACAAAATAAATGGTTTGCTTTCCAAGATCCATGCGATAAATTGTAATATTATCATATGTATATGTTTTAATGTAATAAATACTTACATACCTTTAATTAGACAATTTTTGTCAAACTATGAATACAGATCAATTGTCTTTGTATTTCTATGGTATCCACACGATCAAAAATATAATCAGAGTGCTAACTACTATGATTTAAGTGCGCAATATTTTGTACATTATTATATTATCAAGAATAAAAATGCAAAAATAAACTTTAGGTATACTCTTAAAAATGTAAATATCATATATTTATATTATTATTTTAGAACTTTAATTTTAATTTAAGCCATTTGATTAGACTTTCTTATAAAACTAAATTTATTTAGTACAGTAGGCACTAATAAATTTAATATAATTTTTACATATTAGATTTAATCAAAATTAATACTTAAATAACTTAACAAATCCTAATCCTATGCCCATTTAAGATTTTTATGTGTGTGTGTGTATATATATATATATATATTATATTTTTTATTTTAATATGCGACCTAATAGGTTCTTGTAACATTGGTAATAATACTCAAATTTAATTTTAGTGTTACAAATAATGAGCGGTATTTAATAACACATCATAACTATTTAAATGATAAAAATATTAATAGTTTGACATTATCTTATCTATGACCAACGTTACCATGTATTTCAATCCCTTTATTCTAGATATCTTAATAAAACACAAGACATGAAATGTATCATACTCGTACAGTTCAATTTTATATTTTTTTGATATTTTGAGTAAATTTATTCTATCATATAAAATTAATATCATTTATTGACTTATTTGAGTATTACTATATATGTTTTAAAATCTCACTTAATTAAGTAGTTCAAAATATCACTCTCATTATATAAGAGTGGTAAACTATATCTTGATCACACATATCTCTCTACATGAATTATGATATATTTGATTATTTTCTTTATAATCTATTTAATTACAGATAACGTTTGAAAATATTAAAATATATCATTATTTATGTTGAAAATTGTAATAACCTCAAATTCAGGGATCACATACACTGTTGTCACTATAAGAATCATTTATAACACTTATATAATAATCTATGTAGTATTCTCATAATAGGTCAGTCTATTACATTAGTTTACTAACTTATACCCATATATTGACTTGATATTTTATATCATAACACACACATATTGTTATTAGTCACTATACATACTAGTCTCCATGCATTATTATTACCTTATTCACAACAATGCTTAATTAAAGATATTTAAAAATAGTATCTAACTAATTGAATTTACTATTCTAAGAGCATTATCACATTTATTAAATATATAAATATGTAATAATTAAATAATAATATATAAATTAAAATATCATTATACAAATATGTTAAATATCCAAAATACTATTATAGTTAGGATATATACCAACAATAGCGTCTCTTGTAATTCCTCTCTAAAAATATATAACTTCTCTACTTGATCCTATGCTAGCCTGTCCTCGAGCCAATATCTCAACTCAATACCCTTTCAAATTTCTTTACTCAGTTACTTGAATGTTATATCTATTTCGTTATATCTCTTCAACTAAATTATGAAATTAATTTTTGATGTTGTTGGAGTGTCTTGGAAAATGTCAATTTACATTGGCCATGAATCCTCATGATTTGTTTCATTCACTAATGCGTCATTTAGTACTCTTAAAAGTAAGATGTCCCTTACACTCTTATAGCTCATTAAGTTACCTCGGCAACTCTGCAAACTTTTTTGATGCATTTTTATCTTGAGCATAAAGCCTTACTCTAGATTCTAACTTGAGATCATGATCCACCATGTAAATTAAGGGTATATCTTTAAGGAATTTTAGTGGCATTACATTAAAGAGCTCATCTCTCATATATTCGTACTTAGGCTCCTCTTTTCCTTAATCTCCACAAGCATTATTATGTAAGGCATCTCTTGTAGCCATCCTTTTGGTTATGTCGCTGTGTGGAATAATGGTCCCATTTTGCCATTCTTAACAAACTTACTCCTCACAAACTTGAGTATTCTCTTCGTTATTAAAAGACTCCGCATATGTGGCATCACATATTCCTTTGCGCTGACAAAAAACTCTAGGCCAAGAATGAATTTGAAGTTTTCAAGTGGAAAAACCAAAAATCTTACTCTTTCCTCCTATGTTTCAATATACAATGTCCCAATGGTTGTCCCTTGTATAGTCATCTTTGAATTCATGGCTCTTTCTATGCACGATGTGCCCTTAACACTTAAACCCAACTGTTTCACCTGTTACTCAGTGATGAAGTAATTTGTTACACTCATATCTAACATTGCTAATATTTTTATATCATAGACATATACCTTTGCATGCACAAAGCTATCACATTGTACTCCCAATGACTTTATTTATAGTCAAACCAACACCCTTAGTTTCATAAGGTCATTAGGCATTCTAATTCATATACAACTCTAGTAAATAGCATTTTGAAACATATTCAAAGTCTATCTTATGTCTAAGAGTTTTTTGTAACATACTTCTAACTTATTTAAAAATCTTCCTTTTAGCTTGCCATGTTGCACTCCTAGTATGTCTCAGAGTCTACCTTTAACTCACCACTTATAACTACTTGCATTTGAGAAAAATTCAAATTTTAATATTCAAGAGTCTCACATGCCCTTTGCTTGACTAAAAAGAGTTTGCCTTCAATTACGCTTATTAGTAGCTCATTCTTACTCAAACTCTACTCTTCCTTAGCTATATCCAAACAACCATCCAATTGTTCTATTAAGAAATGAACCCATGTTTAATAAGTGGATCAACCATGCTCTAGCACATTTGGCTTGTCTTCTCACCTTATGGCTTCGCACTTTTATGTTTTTTTAACCCTATGTTAAGCAATACATTTTAACTATATCTTGTACTTATGCTTGTACCATTTTTTTTTTTTATACAGTATAATTAGCTTATTAGTGCCTAGCACCCTAATGTTATGCTCTACTCCTCGCGCACTAACTTGTTTTCGATCATGTTGTCTTTGCTCTCACACACATCAACCCATGTTCGCTTATATTTGGTTGCCTTCCATGGCCAACTAGTCTCTATGGTGCATTGATCCATTATCACCTTGTTGCGTGCTATGCCCACAAAATGTTTAACCCTCTATTAGCCTAGAATCAAGGTGCAATCTTAGCTTGTGGTATACACCTTATGGCTAAGGTTGTGACACAATACCTAAAATAGGTTATTGATGATCAGTAATTTCTGAATGAAAGAATTATGCATGATCTTGTCAGCTTTTATTTATTTGCAAAAGTAGATGTATATGTATATGTGTGTGTATCTTACGGTTCCATGGACTTTAAAGAATTATGCATGATCTTGTCAGCTTTTATGTATTTGCAAAAGTAAATGTATATGTATATGTGTATGTATCTTACGGTTCCATGGACTTTAAATAAACACATGGATGAGAGACTTTTAGTTTGCTTTAAAGAAGGAAGTATGAATGTAAATTAAAAGATTTTATGTTATCATTTTATGTGGACTATAATACCCCTTCTCAAATATAATTGTTAAACTTAAGCAACAAAAATAGAGAATTTTGCCTAGAATCCTGAACTCATTATTTAACATTATGAAGCTTTTCAAGCCATAGACCTTAACATGTAACTATCCCGTTTAGTATATCTATCTATCTTTTGAACTAATTAGTCTAGTTTAGTCATGATTTTTTGGTGTAAAAGAAAGTTGGGAGTGTTTTGCTAGATCCACGGGTTTAAATTTCATGAATCTAAATATTAGTTGGTTTTTCTTACTATCTGCTTTATGCTATAGAATGGTTGACTTATATTTTGCTATATTCTGTTTCGTAAAAGTATCAATAGTTAAGACTTTTATTTCATAGGTCATTTAATCTTTCCTAGTTGTTTAAGAGAGAACACTACATGTATTCTTAACAATTTCATGTTGCTAAGAATTGATGTTTGTCATAAGAAACTTGCTTTGCAATATTTTCTATATCTATCTTTTCTATTAGAAGCTTCAGTTTGTTTTAATTATTGGTTCACCATCTCTTGCTGTTTACTTTGTTTGTAAATATACTATTTGATTGATTCTTTTTGCATTACCACTGATTATTTAACTAACATTTGGTACCACAGTAGAATATTGACAGTTATTCACTATTTTATCAATTATTCAGTTAGAGTCTTATAAGAGCAATCGAAACTGAGCAGTCCATATCTTTTTTGTAGCTCTTTAAATTTTTATGCATGAATCTGCAATCTAAAAAGTGATGAATTTTATAAATCTCTATTTTTTTTTATTGCTCTTTAAATTCTTATGCAAGAAGGTTTCTGCATATTATTATCTATATTTTGTAAGTGTATAACTCTCTAATTTTTTAACAAGATACATGTCATAAGTATTTTTACCTTTGCTTAAAGAGTTCTATATTGAACTCATTATGTCATTGCTAAAAGTATTGTCATTTAAAGCCCTATAATATTTTTTTTTTTTATCTCAGGAGGTTTAATCTTTACTTTATTTACTAACTTTCAAGGGATAATCTTTATGATTCAGCCAAGAATTATTGAATATCAGATCTTCCAACATTTGCATTAGAGTGCATTCCTAATCTTAACTCTTTAGTTTATGGAGATATATATGGAATAGGACAAGAAACATCAATAATCTTTCGTGGGACTTTCCACTATGAACGCATGGCATGAATTTGCCTTTTTTATTTATATATATTTTTTATGTTTCTTAAGGCCAAAATTTAAGAACTTGATGTATTATTTAAGTTTATAACATGAGATTTCATTATAACGTTTATTTAGGGTATCTAAATGGCAAAGATATAAATGTATGTTAACTAATGGTCGCTAGTAAATCCTAGGTCTGCATTGCATCCAAATTAATAAACTTGAGTTTCAATTTGATTATGTGCTTTTAGCACTTGCCCTTGAATGACTTATATGAGGTTTGGTGAAATTATAAGGACAATTAGAAGGATTGGTCCTTTTGATGCCGAAGTACATCCATTTTTTATCAAGGAACAAGGCTAACATTTAAAATGTTCCTATGTGAACTTCTCAAAATTGACTTCAAACCAAGTTTTAAGCTTTACTAGAAAATAAGGAGATAATTGAAAGGACTCTCTCACTTGGATGTTGCAAAGAGCAAGGAATAGCAGTAAAGCTAGCAAAAACTATAATATAAGTAATCAGCATCACTGTAAGGTTGTTAATCTGCTAAAGGTTATGCAACTAGACTAATTGTGGCCCTCTTTATCTTTGAATTCAGCTTGTATACTTTAAACAATGTTTTTCCTTGTCTCTGTTCTATATGCAAAATAATGTAACAGTTACACAAAATGTTTCCTTCTTATCTATTAGATTTTTAGGGCTTAATGTGCAAAATGAAATTTTAGTTTCGTGCTATAGTGCATTTGTTGTTATCTATCTTCTTATGGAAGATAAGCTAGCCTATTCCAGCATAGAGGAGGTATGTTTTGTCATTAAATAAATAAAAGTACTTTAACTTATGTACTGTCTCCAAAAGTACTTTCTGACTTGTGAGCATACCTTTTGAAGGTACCTTGTTCTTCTCACTATTATACAACAGTAAGATATACATGCATTCTCTTGGCATATTCACTAAAGCAGTTGATTCATCATCATCATCTACAAAAGAATTACCTTAATGAAGCTATATATGTGCTCCCATACTTTTGAATTATTAATTTTTGCTACTTTTCTAAATATGGATAGGATATTGTACTCTTACATCATGAAGTAAAAGCAGAATTCCCAGATAACCAACCTATAGAGAACCATGCTGCAACTTTTTTACAATTTGGGAACATTATGGATGGAAAAATGATTTCTGCCATGTGTGACGAAATCTCACATTGAATAGAAAATGAGAATTCTTGGACTTTATAAGGATGGATTTTGCACACTCTATTGGATATGCCTTTTAAGGAGAAAATAATGGCGCAGTCCGTAACACATGACTCCAACTGTTGGTATTTCTACAGCCATAAGAACTATAGTAATTGTTTCAACATCTTTGACCTTCCATTATATCTTTTGAAGTACATGTGCCAAGTAATTTTAATGCTCACCCAAACCTATTTTTAGTGTTATGGCAAATAGATATGTCTAATAATAATAAGGAACTCTAGCTTAGTTTCCACCTTGTTATTTTCATCATATAAATGGCTAAAGCAGAAGGATTTCAGCTTGCCCTAATTGCCATAAACTTATTTCTTTTGTTGATTTTGCAGCATTGGATATGATGCAAGCTTATGGTATCAAGTTGGATGAAAAGATGACTTCAATTGTATAGTATATTCCTGAAATTTTTTTTTATCCAATTCTTATATAGACACAGGAGTCAAGCCTGAGAATTTTAAAGCACAGAATACAGAGCATGATAATGTAATTGCAAACTTCATTTAGATAAAACAATTTCTGTGAATCCTTTACTGCACTCACCTTTTACTTTACTCCATTGGAAAGCTTGCTCATAATTTCTTTTAAACGTCCATTTCCATACGTAATTATTGTGATAGACACACATCTCATCACGGTTTAGCTCAAATATATATATATATATATATATATATTATTTATGCAAGTGGGATATTAAAAAGTTATTTAAATAAATTTTTCATACAAGTGTGATATTAAAAAAGCTGTGAAAGTTCATATATGGCATATTTTGCTATTTTTTTCTCAATATTCCCAATTTTTGTCTATGTTAAGCCCATTTATTGTATTATAATGAGTCAAGTGTTTATCTCTATAAGTTCAAATAAGAGTGGCATTTTTAAATGGAATGAATCCAAAACGAATTAAATTATTAGTTTGGATGAATTTAAAAAACTTATAGTTTCAATTTTGATTAGAAGAAAGTAAAAGCAACAAGTATTTGTTTGATTTTTGATTTAAATTTAATCTAAATAGATAAAATTAAATTGTTCTAATTATTAAAATTTAAAATTTTTATTTTATTTTTATTATTTTAATCATTAAATAGTCACTAGTATAAATTTAATTAATATAAAATTTTAAAAAAAATTTTTATTTTTGAATTTATAGTCCATAAAACAAAAAAATAAATTCAAACCAATGAATTACATTAAATCCAAATCAAATTTGTTCACTCCTAAGTTAAATATTAATTGATATTAATTTTATTTGACATAAGAAATACCAAAAGAATTTAAGTCCACACATATCTATTTAATAATACAAAAACTTGATGATAGATTAGTTACAGTTAAGAATTACCAACTACAATTAATTTTAGCAGATTAATTAAGTCAAATAAGTACAATGTAAATAAAATAGAAAAAAACTATTAATTTATAATATGATTTAAATTTTTCAATCTTATATTCATAAAATCACGCCTAGAGAAAAATAATATACTAAAAAAAATAACGGTTATAAATAATAATGGATTTAAATAAAATAAAAAATTCTTATATTTACCATTGTAATCTTGAATCTTCTTAAGTAGACTTGTTTAGCAAGATTCTCTTACCTTGATACATAGAAATTTTTTCAAATTAACTCAGCAAAATCCCCTATTAGTTGTCATTGAATTTTGTTCAACAAGCGTAAGTGTTCTTCCAAATAACACAACAAAAATATCTTGATAACACTTAAGAGAACTCTTTCTAAATTTATTAAATTAGATATTATAAACTCATAATATCCATCAAATTATTTTTCTATTAAGATCACAAGAATAACATATAGCCAACTTAAAAAAAAATAAGAAAACAAAAGTTTCAACAAGACTTTTCTTATAATATCCTAAAAAATATTAAATAAATATGTAAATATTATAAAACACGTGAATATTTAGTAGTTTTCAATGATGACTAAATTGTAAGAAAATTTAGGCTAAATTTTATAATTTTTGAGTATTTAATGTCAAAGTATAATTTTAGAAAAATTTGAGGTCTTTCGTAACTTTTAAAAATTGTTTCCTATAAATATGCTAACATTTTTAATATTTTCATATCAATCTCACCTCTTTTCCTCTCTTCACTTTTTGGCCAATTCTTCGATGAATCTCATTCCAATCTCCGATTAACACTATTTTTGAACCGCACACTCTCGCCAATATTGTCATTCCACTGTCGCAAGCATTACCACAATCCAACTTTCAATAAGCTAGCAAATCCCATTTAAAGTTTTGAAAATTTTTTGACTCAACTTTCTAGTCAACCCTGACCTCCTATCGAAAGCCAAGTATACTAGTGAACTCATCTCAACAAGTAAAAAATAAACTATCAAAAAGTTTGGACCCAAAAGTTGTCATATTTTTTTCAAAAAAATTATCAGAGCAACAACTTTTTTTACTAAATTTCTAGCAAACAGTACATTATATGGGAAAATAGATTGTACCATTGGGTTCAAAACGTTGAAAACTATAAGATCCATAAGGATTTATTACCCGAATCGCTAAATTTTGAGTTACCGTCATTGTTGACCGGTATTGATTAGCTAGTTGATCGGTCAACGATCAACTCTCAATCAACCCTTCTATTTTAGACTTTCCAAATATTATTTTTGATTTCGGAGGCATAATGTCAGTGAGAGAAATTCAATCATAAACTCAAAATTATCAAATAACTTTTCAAATAAAAAAAATACATCAATCAAGGAGATTAAGATAGAAATTCTATTACTTACTTACTTATTTATTTTTAAAATATAAATTATATATATATATAGTGTATATGTTTGTGATTATGATTATAATTTAAAAATAAATTTAAATTGTTTGAAATTGATTATATATTTTTATAATAAAATATTTGGATAATACGTCTTACAGTTATAACGTATCAAATTTGAATTGATTTAAATGTTTTACTTGTATATTGTCTGTATAGTATAAAAATATATGAAATGTATGATTTTAATAAATAGTATGCAATATGAATTTTATTGATTTCTTGATGTTATGTTACCCAAATTTTAATTAAATATTTTAAATTACTTATATATAGTTATGATGGTAATGCAGCTTTGGGCCAGTATGTAATGTGTGTGTGTGTGTGTGTATAGGATATTTTTGTAATTATAGCATGTAACCTATGGTAGGCCTTTGAGACACATAGGTAAATAGAAACTAAATGGAGTAGGAGTGGTAGATAAATATTGGTGCGCCCCCTTAATGTATTTTATATGGATTAATTTAGATTAAATTAATAATACTTATTTTTATTATCTATACACACACACACACATATGTATATGTATATGTATATGTATATGTATATGTATATGTATATGNACACACACACATATGTATATGTATATGTATATGTATATGTATATGTATATGTATATGTATATGCACATGCACATGCACATGCACACACACACACACACACACACACACACACACACACACACACTTTGTATATAAATTTTCAATTTTAGCATCATCGATAGTTTCATTAAAATTGGGCATGCACGATTTTTAATTTAACTATGTAGATTTTTGGGTAAAAGCAGCTTAAATAAGTTATGTGAATCCCTACTGAGCTTCGTAGTTTTGCCCACCCTTTTTTTTTTTCCCTTTAGTAATATTTTTAGTATGCTATAGATATTGAGATGCACGCTTAAGTAGCAAGAGATAAAACAAGTGGTTTTTAATTGTTAGTTAGTTAGTATGTTCCTATTAACTTGTATTTAAATTATTAGACTTCTAACTATGTTATAATGCATGATTTATATACATCATTGGAATTTAAATTATTTATTTTAAAATAGAATAGGAGTTTGTGTATTCCTGTAAGATTTTATTGAATTTATTTTTATTATTAATTTTTAAATATATTTTAAGACTTGGGACACTTTTTAACTTTTTTATTTTTTATTTTAAAATTTTGACGTGTTTAAATTAGAATTTTAATTTTTTAAACTCCACAGGCACACATCCTAATTTAAAGCGTGACATTCCTTACTAGGCATTCTCCACAACAACTATAAAAAAGAAATAAAATAAATAAATATATAGCAAAATTTTAATATTAGTTGTGCATAATTTTGTTTCTTAAATAAAAAAAGAAATACATTTTTTTAATTGATAAAAATTTTTTTCATAAAGAACTCTATTTACTTAAGTCTTCTTTTTTTAATTTACAAAATACATTTCAAAATATATTTTCTAGTTAAATAAAAAAATTACCATTACCTAATATAATTAAAAAAAAAACTCAAAAATTTTCTTATTGTGAAAAATATAAAATTTCAAATAAACAATATCGTGTTTAATAAATAATAATTAATAGCTAACATAACAGTTTACAGCATAATAATTGAATATAAATTTTAAAAAAATGACAATAATACAAACCTTAATAATTAAAATTATGTTAAGTTGAACTTACTCGTTCACTCTTAAGTGCTATTAGATTATCAACGCACCCCACACTGTGCACATCCTAAAAAATAATCATTTACTGTAAGTAACAAAGGAAATTACATTTTCATCTTTAATAAATAGTAGAAAACGATGAAATTTTAGAAATACTTATATAATTAATTTTTTTTTTAATTCGAATATGCATTTGAGTGTACTTTTTGAATAAAATAATATTATTTTATGACTTTATTTATTGTGTTTGTATTGTAAAAAGGACTTGTATGTATATGCACAGTAATTTTAAATTCTACTGTTTCAATCAGTAGTACAATGCATAATCAAACAGGTGCTGCTACAAATCAAATTGGAACATGGGCCTGACCCATTTAGAGCAGACTAAGCCGCCCCTTCTGGCAAGCAAGTCGGCATGGACGTCAGGTCAAGTTTATGGATTTAGTGCCTATTTGCCATTTCTAATCTAATACAAATCTTTATCAAATAGTGGATGTATAGAAGACGAGTATTATACTTATCGGTTCAAACAAAATAACCCCACCCTTAAAGCAAAAAAGGGCACGCTTTGGACTATAATGCTCAGAACATAACGCCTAAAATAAATAATTACATGGAATTGCCATTAATTTCTGGTATTCCCTAATATGTTCCGTAGCATGTCTAAAATGGCAGAAAGAAATATAAAAAGGATCAATTGTATTAGTTCACTTGCAAAGTTCCATCACACCGGGAACACTACGACTATTTGGCTCACCGCCTTACCAAATGCCATGGTATAAATGAGCTGGACCTTTTTTCGGCATCATCACATGTGCTTGTGCTTGACATTCTGTATAAGTTAATAAAAATCTTGATCAAGTGTTGGTCTCTATTAAATCCCACAGTTCACATGACTATGAAACAACCCCCGAAACTAACTGCTGCTCCACTTCTTCCCAGTTATGAACTTTGATCACCAGGGGGTGTTGACTCACTGAATCTGTCTTGCACCAAGGATACGAATTCTCATAATCAAAAAGTAGAACCCTGATTCCAACATCAGCACATTCAATTGCATATCTTGGGTTATCATCAATCAGAACTTTCGCTCCTAACGACCTGCCAAAAAATAATTCGTCAAGACTAAAACGTCCTGCAGCACAATTCCATGAGGACTTGGAAAATGAAGGTCATTGTCCTAACAAAGCTCCCAAACCTACAAGCTGGCACAAATCTTTATTTTTATTTATAAGAAACAGGGAACCAAATTTTAGTTAAAAATAAAATAGATTATAAACATAGTAAAGCATCTATCTACCTCAAATAACAAGCTCATATAGTCACAGTAAAGCAACTTTCACTTCAATACAATATTGATTGTTGACTCCCAGTTTCAAAGCAATCATTTTTACAAAGCATTTATAGATGTATGACACCCGAAAATCTTATTACCATATAAAAGGCAATTTAAAGGCGATCCATAGCATACCTGCATATTTCTGACTTTGATCTGGACTTTCCATCTAGAGCAAAGTGATTTCCAAAGTGGATCTCCTGAAAGAGTCCAGGATAATGCTTGTGAATCCATTCAATTGTATGGTCCTTGATAACATTCTGCCGAGACCTATTCATACATATCAGGAGATTCAGTTCATGTTTAACTTCAATCATGAGACCCATTAAAACAAGTACATTAAGCATACATACGTCACAACTGACAGGTTACAAAACTGTGATAATTTATGAAGTGCCTTCTGAGCACCTGGAAGCGGGTGGATGCCAGTCTTGAAATATGCAGTCTTAAAGAACTCATGGACACGGATATCAGCTGTAACAACAAGAAAGTAGACAATTTCAAACATTGATTGTACCATTTCTTGAAAGAACATTTTATGATTGAAAAATCTCTCAGAAAAGGAACATAAAGCAGTCAATTCTCAGCTTCAAGGACAACAATGAGACAATTCATGATAATTTGCAATAAGCCTGACCAAGCAATTCAGGCTCAAAAGATTTTCCAACATGGTACATATTAAACTCAAAATCTAAAAGAAGATTAAAAGTTTGGGTAAAAAAAAAACACACTCAATAAACTAACAGAAAAAACAGCCTTATAACTAATAAAAAAAATTTCTAGCCTTGACAAAACAAACAAAAACTTTACAATTAGCACATCAATGGACAATCAATTAAAACTCCAGCTAAAACAGCTACTTAAAGCTAACAGACAACTTCTAAAGGGCATATTTAAACAGGACAATTGCCAGAATACAGGAAACACTATAGCCAATGAGCTTAGAAAGATTGAAAGTAACAAAACTTTATAAACTATGAATTTCATGCTTCCAGAATATCAAAACCAATTGCATATTTGAGAAACCGAATCACGTTATGTCGCATATAAAAAGAAAAGGGCCCCAAAATGTAAAAATCAGATGAAACAATTGATAAAGCTACCAATATACCTTCGTCACGTGAACAGTTCCATATCTGTAACAGAAACAAATGATGCATCAGAATACACATAAAACAGAATTTCTCTAACAGAAGAATTTATTGAAAGGAGAAAAGCAAGGAGAAAAGCAAGGAGAAATGTCAATGATAAGAATGGAGCATCCTGATCAATAGGCTAGTACATTCACACAGATTTTCTCTTTCCTTATAACGGTTTTTAGAAGGAGCAAATGGGGGTTGGTTTGATATGGCACAACACCGTGCATAAACTTGAATGCAAAGAAAGTATTTCTTAAGCAGACAGAAGACTTCATGTCAAAACTAATCTTGAGCGGTATGTGTCAGGTAATATAGAATGAATAACTACAATAACATACTGATGATACAAATTATAAATTTTTTACAATTAATACTTATGGGACATAAAGAAGCAACAAAAATTACAATATTGCTATATGCACCAAGGGAACCCACACAAAAATCCCCGGTTTTCAACCAAAAGATGCAAAAATCTGCGAGAATCATTGGGCACTGACTCAGCAAGTATACAGAACTGATATCTCCGTACAAATTGCTTCTAAGCGTCCATTGTGAGATTTTTTTTTTTTTTTTTGGGAAAAGAAAAAGAGAAAAAAAATGCTCTCTTTATATCTGCCCTAGTTCAAAAGTAGGAATTACTATTGGCTTCTATGCCATTTTGTAGTCAAGAAATCCCACATGGTGGCCCAATGAGACTTGAATATCTCTGACCTCTTGGGTAGAAAACTAGTCATAACTGTCATCCCAGCCTTTGGGGTTCATCATAAACATCAAATTTAATAATTATACCAAGATTGGCCACACATAGAAAGAAACCTGAGTCTCTAGTAATTCACTTTTTCTTAAGTTGAAGTGCAATGCAATTCGCACGAGTTTACCAGAAAACATGTAGTGGGAAAATGCTTGTCTCCAGTAAGTCTCAATGCAATATTGGCCACCGCTGGGCCAAAAGAGCAGGGAAATAAAGACGAATCCATTTTGCATTTGTAGAAACTATCCAATAGACTGAACTAGTTAAAGTACTAATCACTTTTTACACTTCTAGATGATAAACATCCCTGCAAAGATATCAGATAATACCTTGAAGAACTCGTATACATGGTACTCTGAAACTGAATGATGCAAAGAGTAACGATCCGCAATAAATCTATTCAGAGCCGATACAAAGTTTCCCAGAACTGCTAATCAACAACCAAGAAAAGAAAATACCTATATCAGAATACAACACCTATAAAAACAATTATTGATATGCATACAAAATAAGAAGCAAATGATCACCAAACAAGAGAGCTAAAAAAATTTGCACTTAACAAATCTAAACAATGTATCCAATAAACAAGTTATATCAGCTGTCCCAAATATCATAGTAGCCATAGTTAACATGTCACACTAAACACACATCATACACACTAAAATTAAAATCACGGGCTATTATACAGTACCAGAAATTTTGATACTGTGTCAGTCTTCCAAAGTCTTAATATCAATAAATGGTTGTACTGCAAAAATTTCCAAAAAACATACACATGTGCTGACCAAAAACAAAAACGATAGTCAAACAATGGCAAGTTATGACATAAGATCCTACGATGAAATTCTCAGTTTTTTCTCAGTTTTTGATTAATTTTTTACATCATTGACCATATCATATATAGCTCTCTCAACAAAACATCAGCATAGTCAACTAAAAGCAACCTAAACTTGTAACAAGATTTATGACAATTAAAAACATAGAGAAAACATGCAAGAAAAGACACTGTATCATACCCTCGTCTACATCAACTGCAACAACTAGTTTTTCAGGCAGAGAATTGTTAGAAAAACCAAGTGGGTTTCCTCTTTCAGCGGAGCCACAACCATTGATAAATCTAGCAGCAGCGGTAGAACCGTCTTCAAGCTCCAACTGAGGAACTCTCTGGGGAGCAAATGCGCCAGGCTTGTGATCAGCAGCAGCAGAAGCAGCAACCTTCGGTTGGTTAGAATCAAAACAACCCCGCAATACGAAGCCATTCATTTTGCCTTTAATCCTTAGAAAAGAATTGCCAGTACCACTGGTACAAGTTGCATTATTTTGAAAGGAAAAGAAATTCCCAGATGAAGAATGCGGAACAGGAGTGTGTAATCTGTTGGAGGAGAAGGGATCGGTACGAATTGAATAAGACATGAGACTTTGAAGATGATTAGTAAGGTAATAGATTTGGTCCAAAATTGAACGAATTTGGTGTTGTTTCGTTAACATAACGAACAGATGCTTCTTGGCATTCCACCCCCAAATTAACGGGAAACAAAAAGAAAGAAGAAACCCTAAAATTAACTAAAACGAATCAAATTAATGAAATAGAAAATTGACAAACAAATAAATTAAAAGAAGTGGTGACAAAAAGGCAGAAACCTAATAATTAATGAGTGGATGCGGATGCCAAGAAAGAAGGGGGTCGGCGCGGTTTCTTTGCTTCCTTCTCTCCGTCCCCTCAGATACTCTCTATTAACATTGATTCAATGGTTAGGGCGATTATTTCGCCATTTGTTTTGGATTCTCTTTATTCATTCATTCCGTCTAATATGTTACGCGTACTTGGATTCTAATAATTTCTATTTGAAATTTTTATTTTTATCGGAGAATTGTTTCTATTGATTGGCACGTGAAAAAGGACTGACATTGTTGAAACGTGTTACACGACACGACCAATTGCCCAGAGCCGAGGGTTCATTTTCCATAAAAGAATTTTATAGAAAGACGCCTTCAATTTTAGATATTTGTTCGAGTGGCACATTGCAGAGGATACATCATATTGATGGAAGACAGTAGTTGGTGCTTTCTTCAAAACCACTGTTATTTGCGTTTAGGCTGGCCTGCTTGTATTTGCTGGTGTTCGTTCAAAAGAGTAGTTGGGCTGAAATGGGATTGATGCAACCAAGGTCACTCTTCTCCTTGTTTCATGGGCTGGAATAGGATTTGATGCAACCGAGGTCACTCTGCTCCTTGTTTCATGTGCTGTGGCCTGGGTGGTGTAATTGATGGATGATGTGACATTTTTGCATTTGCTTTGTTTGGTTTTTCTATCCTTTCACACAACCGAAGGAAAGAGAGAATCATATTGTTTGTAGATGGAGCTTTCCTTCGTCTCTGACTACAAGTAGAAGAAGAACCAATTTGCTCATTTGATTCTTGTTTAACTTACAACCATATGGACAATTCAGTCTCAAAATCTTAATGTTAATTTAATTATTAAAAATATAAAAACCTTTTATTCTATTTTAATTCGCAAGTTATTTGACATATTACAATAGATTACAGAAACAATAATCCATATAAAATTGATAATTAAAAACAGAGATGGAAATTAAATGGGCAAATTAACAACCCAAGGATATCATTTCTTAGATAATTGTACCCAAAATAATACAATCAATTCTTATTGCAAATATATTTGCAGTGTAATGCTCGAAAATTGGGATGGAAAGAATGGTAAAACTTTGGCTCAGCCACAAATGGTCAATATGAAACTGAAAGCTAATAATAAGAGGGACATAATCAGAGCGTTGTGGTTTGTTCCAGCGACAAGCGAATGAGATGTACTTGCCTGATGCTCTTTCAGATCAATCATGACATCATATCTGCAAGTACCTTGAGAAGGATCAATGGTGGTAGTTACTGATAAATTGTTGAATGAGCAACTACCTTTTCTTTGATCCATGGTCTGGTAATACATATTGAATGCATATGAAGCATTGCTTTTAGCATCCAGCTTACCGCAAGAAGAACCGAATCCAAGACTAGTGCAATCTGCATAAGTGCAAGCGTAGGTTATGCTATCAGCCAAACTCGGGTCTGAAATGCTTGCCTGCGACGACATTACACACCATTGTCTTGCCAAATATTTGACACCTTTAGCTGCAACTAGACCTTTTCCCTCCCCCATGTTCAAGTTGTATTTGATGGTTCCATCGTAGTTAAACACACCCCAATGCCGCTCAAAGTTTCCAGGTAGGATGCTCTTCTTGTCTTCGTCAATTAGGGAAAATATGTAAATATCCGGTGGTGAGCGGCGTTTTGGCGTGCCTTGTCCTGAATTTATGCGGTTGAGCAAGCCTTGATTGAATTTGCGTGCATACTCTATGTTTGCATTGGGGTCGCCATCAGTTGGCCACCCAACTTCTCCGATAATAACAGGCATTGATGAAAATCCATTCTTTTCGAGGGCTGAAATGAGTGTATCAAAGTTGGCATCAAAGACGTTGGTGTAAGAAATGGAACCATCAACAACTGGAGCAGCAGTGCCATTGAAGAATGCAAACTCCATTGGGAAATTGGGGTCAGCATAGAGGCTAAGGAATGGATAGATGTTGATTGTGATTGGACCACCATTGTCCCTCAGGAACTTGATGATAGAGATGATAAGATCATGAATGTCAGATCGAAAGTTTCCACCAGAGGGCAGGCCGCTGTCACTCTGGTAGACGTCTGCGTTTAAAGGAACGGTAACCTTAACTTGTCTGCCTAAACCACCCTTTATCAGGGCTGCTTGAATGTTCTGGAGTGCTGGAAATGTTGTGTGCAGAAAAGTGTCTTTGTAAGTCTTTAAGAAAGGTTCGTTGCCCACAGCTACATACCTATAACCACCAAGTAGCAGCATAAACATTTCCTGAAAAAGAGTTCTCACCAACAGAAGTGTACATATCAAAAGTTCACTTGCTTTTGCAAAAACTTTAATAGAGATGAAAAGGCTAACCTTATATCTACTCCATTTTGGGATATATATTTGGAGACATTTTGTTGCACCCATTCCACAGCAGCATTGACACTGCTAGCCAATGGTGCCAGGAGTTCATTTGGTATGCCAACCATTACTTGAATACCAGACCTACCCAGAGCCTTTAGCGCCCCAGGATCGGCTTCAAACAGCTTCACTTTATTGAATCCATTGTCTTTCATCAGTTTCACGACGATATTAGGTGGTAGCGGATGAGTTGACTGTAAGCCCCAGTTGCAAGCGAGGCCTAGAACTCCCTTGGTTAAACCTTCAGAAAGTAGGAATAGCATAAAGAAACATATCAAGTAGTGATGATTGCCCATGTTTTGTTTTGTTATGAATACTCCTAGTTTATTCTCAGCTGAATTGTGTATTTGTACTAGTTTGGACAGCCAAAAGGAAGAGAAATGTGCTTTATTGAAAGGAAAAGAAAGGGAAAGTTGCATAATTAAGATTCAACAAGGAACTGGATTCCTTGGGAAATCCCATTTGATCAACAAACCAGTAGAATAATATATCAAGAAAGGAATGGAGTGAACTTGTTGGAGTTGATTTCGTGGCTATTCCTTGACCAAAAACCCATATACAAGGAATGCAATACGCCTTTTCCAGCTCATGATCTTTTGCCAATATTCTGAAATAATAATAAAAAAAAAAATTGCCAACAAATTTTCTTTCTCATACTTAGCACAAAGATGGGAGCTTTTCCCTGATCTTAGCAAGTTATTGATAGAATTATTCCCTGATGGGTTTTGGTAACGTACATTTAACAAGATTAGGCCAAGGATTTGACCCATGGCACCAATGGGCTATAAGATTGTCACCATGCGTCACAAGCACTTTCAACGTGAGTAATTTTGGGTTATATTTTAATCAATTTTAATAAATATTAAAATTAAGTATTTATTATCAACTTAAATAATTTTATTTATCTAACTTTATAAATTTAAGATCAATTAAATTTATAATCGATCTTGATGTTGTGTTTTATTTTTTAGACATACAATATATTTGTTCATGATAATAAAGATAGCATAAAAAAATTTTGAATTTGAATTTTAATCATGTTAAAATTAATAAATTGTTTAATTTATATTTTATAATATTCTAAAAAATAAAAATTAAATTATAAATCTGTTTACATTTAATGTAAAAATATTTCTTATATTTGTTAAATACTATACTATTTATACTTAGATTAACTTAAGCTAAAATTACCAAATTGTATATGTAGCTTAAGTGTCAAAAATACAAAGAGCAATGATTTACTCTTTGTATTTTCAATGAAATCGCATTAAAAAAAAAA
>CP135538.1:3525881-3564446 GCA_032402905.1 Khaya senegalensis | reverse complement strand
GGTTTCATTCTCCCAATCAACTTGTAAGACTGAACTCTCCCGCTCTCTCTGCATTTTCATTCCCTTTCTGTATTATAGTTATGGGACTATGTGCGTTGTATTCATCTGTGTTGGTTATAGTGCTGGCACCATTCATAGATATCTATGGAAGAAGGGTCGGTCTTTGTCTTCAGGAGATGGGTTCCTCTGTTCATCTAATTTCGAGGTAATATTGGCTGTATAATTAATTGATTAACTAGTTTGAGAAGTTTACAGTTCTTACAAAAAACTTCTTGATTCGTAATCTATGACACTACTTTAACGACATCAAATTTTGGGACTTCAGGTCTCTAAGCTGGAGGACAAAACAAGAGGAGAAAAATGTTTTTACAAATACCAGCTCGAGCAAGATGTAAGGGAATTGTATTGAGTTCATTCGTTTCCTTTCTAGTTGACACGTGATCTTTTGTGTTGGGATTTGTCCATATCTTTGCTTCTGTACTTGCGTGTGCATTTTGTAAATAAAAGATAAGGGTGTAATCAGGGTTTGGATAAGTGTGTTGGTGGGCCTCTAATATGCAGAGAAATCCTCGAACATTCAGCGTTGCTAAGTAATTTTCTAGTTCATATTCTTTGGATTACTTAAACTAGGGCATTTGTAAAGAATTGCATTTAACCGAGATGATGTGAACATATTAACAGTAGGGAGTATAGTTAATACGGAACCATAGAAGTTTAGACTACTGATATGACTGGGGAGTTCTGATGCAAAATTAATGCTCTGAAGTCAAGAATGATAATAGATCACTATTTTTAATTTATGATGCTAAAATGTTACGATTTTTTTTTTTCTCTTTTGAATTAATCGTTCAAACCCACAGATAATTTTGACCTACACACTTTATAAACACCACTTAATTGCTTGCCGAGTGTTAGACTGTCAGATTTTTATTTTTGATGAATGCAATCAAATGTGCTTCATACATGCTACCACATTGATGTTATCAGGTTAAGCAGTTGCAACAACAGTTACAAGAAGAGATTGACTTGCGCTTGACTCTAGCAACTGCTGTTGAACAGTCTGATTCAACCTTCTCAAATTCTACCTGCCATCTTCCCGAAAAGGTCAATATCTCTATTGTTGGATGCATTACCGTGCTTTAATTTCTTTTCTTAGGCTCTTTAATGGATTCTAGGCCCAGAATCTTTTGGATAGCATAGCTGTTCTGGAAATCACTGTATCAAAGCTTGAAGAAGAAATGGAAGCCTTACAGTACCAGCTTAGTCAAGAGAGGAATGAGCGTCGTCTTGCCGAGTATCGCTTAAGGCATTTTTCCTGTTCTGCATCATCAGTGTCTAATTGCTCTCTGCCTCAATTGACGGAACTGGTAATCTTGTTGGATGTCACTTTGAAGAGCACTCCACATGGTTTTATTTTCAGATAATACATAAACAGTTTCTTTTTGTTGATAACCAAACTAGCTGATTATCCAGTCTAGTATTTTATCTTCTTAAGTTTACTGTGTCAGAAGTCAGAACTCTTGGCCCTGCTTATTTTGTAGAGCACACTTCTGTTCATGCCACACTCTTTTAGCCTGTTGTTGGAGGCTTCTACTTACCCATTCAGGCAAAGATTAAACTGTTGAAAGTCCGTAGTTTGATGCAGATTACTGCACCTTGTAGTGGGGAGAATGATGAAGAAAAAAGAAACCAAGTGCCTGCAATGCGAGCTCGGGTCGAAAAGCCAAACAACAATAAATTTATGGAGAATCTTTGGCACCACCCTAGTCATCTGTCCGAAGAAATGGTCCTGTGTATGAGGGATATTTTCCTGTTTTTGGGAGATTCATCCAAGCTATCATCATCCAAGTATATGACTTCACCTTGTTCACCTCAGGGCCATCTCTCCTATTCCTCTTTGGCATCTTTCTCAGATTCGCCCATTATCAATCCCCTAGCGAAAAGTCCCTCAGCTGATCCAGATCATGATTCTGAAGTAATTGCAAGAGAGAGTATGTTTGATCCTTATAGAGTTCCCCGTAAGGTGGACTGTAAAAGGAGTCTTGGATACTATGGTACAGCAGTCGATGTCTCTTGTTTGTCTGTTGGGAAGAAAGAGCTTGAATACGCTGCTATAGCTCTCAAAAGATTCAGGTAGACTGTCTTCTATGTTTTTCTCATGGTCTGTCTGAATGAATTTCATTGTGGACCTTATTTAGATTGATATTTTAGAATTTTTAATGATATTAGGAATTTTAGTTTAGTATCTATTATTGCTCAGGAATGAACCTGATGTGCTGTAGCTTTTGTTATATTTGTCTTTGTCCCATACTTAGATTGATGCTTGAGCATTTAGCCAGAGCAGACATTTCTTGTATGAGTTGCAATGAGAAGTTGGCATTTTGGATCAACTTATATAATGCGTTGATTATGCATGTAAGTCTTTTCAACTCTTATCCAGCTATTGCCTTTATGTGTCTGAGTCTTTCCTTGTCAAGAATAAAATAACTTGACTTCAATTTCCCAGCATTTTTTCATATGCAGGACAAATGGGTTGATAAAAATTATCTTTTAAGCTCTAACTGTACTTATAATACCTCCCAATTGCTTCCACTTGCCTTTCTGTTTTGCTTTTTTGTCAGGCATATTTAGCATATGGAGTTCCAACAAGTGAGATGAAGTTTCTTGCATTAATTCAAAAGGTTTAGTTTCATTGAACTTGATTTCTCCTGTATTTTCCATTTTTTGCCTCTGCTGCTTGTGATAGTCAACATGAATAAAATGACACATTGATGTGCAGGCCACTTACACTGTTGGAGGGCACTCATTTACTGCAGCTGGTATTGAATTCATCATTCTGAAGATGAAGCCTCCTGCTCATCGTCCACAAATAGTATGAATTCATTATTCAATCATTTGCATGGTTTTCTTCTCCCACCTACCCCTAAAAGATTTCTTCAGCCTCTCAATCATGGATGAGGGATGCTTACTCATTAATTTGAAAATTTTATTCTACTATTGATAGTCAATAGGTGTGCCCTGCATTATGGTACACTGACTGCCAAATTGTGGCCGATCTGCCCAATCGGCTTTTGAATTGGCCAAGAATGAATGCTATAGATCAGGGATTTGCTGGGGCTTCGCTCCCAGCATTCCTGAACTATGAATTTTAGTTTTATCTTTTATATTTTTCTCTAAATAGATCTGAGGGATTGCTTCTTAAGGAGAGGGAAAAGAAAACTGTGACAAAATTCACTCTTGAGCTCTTGTTACATGTGGCGTTTATTCTTGATTGTATAAAATATTTTCAATCATCTGTTCCAATGTCTGTTGACAAATATATTTTATATTATTTCTTTTTCAGGCACTGGTTCTTGCACTTCAGAAATTCAAGGTATCTGAGGAGGTTAAAAAGTATACAATTGATCATCCTGAACCTCTTATTTGTTTTGCTCTGAGCTGTGGGATGCATTCTTCACCTGCTGTAAGAGCTCGCTACCTTCATATTCCTCCTTTTAGTAAGGAAGTACCTATTTAATATTGCAAAAATGATTGAATTGTTGAAGAACTGACACACCTTACAAAAATGATATTAGTGAACTTCTTAATCTTCCTTAGTACTTAATGAAGGCTGAAGAATACCCATCTGAGCGATTATTTTTGTATTTATCTTTGTCTTTGTCTTTAATTGAATTTAAAAGAGCTAACCTGGTATTAGGATTTATGACTTTCAGAATCATATGATAGGGGTATGGACTAATATTTTCAGACTCACTAGCTGCTGCCTGAAAGTTGTAGTAAGATACGTTGTGTGTTATGATTGTTTGACGTGAGTAATAGTAGTAAAGTTCCATATCAATGCCAATCAGTTGCTTATTTTATTTTTTGTTTTTTGTTTTTTATTTTGGTCTAATCTTATACCTTGTCGTGACATATAAGAGCTAAAGTTGTTGCTTTGAGAAATTTTCAAATCATATGCACAAACAATGTTGATAAAAAGTTTGTAGAAAAACTTTTATTGGTGTCAAGTAATGCAACCTGCAGAGACGATGAAATTGGTGATTGATATTTTGCAATATGATGATACTGAGTTGTTAAATTTTCTTTCGTACTTGCTGATGTTCATTTTCTCTTTTCATAATCAGGTGAGAATATTTAGGCCTGAAAATGTCACCGAGATGCTCAAAGAGTCGATGAGAGACTATGTCCAAGCATCTGTCAGTATAAGTAATAAAGGGAAACTATTAGTCCCAAAATTGCTGCATTGTTATGCCAAAGGCATTGTGGAGGACTCAATGCTACCTGATTGGATCTGCCAATTCCTCCTACCAGAGCAAGTTGCTGTGGTTAAAGGTTGTTCATCCCATCAGAAGTGGAGCCTCCTTGGTGGTCGAGGCTTCTCTGTCCTACCTTATGATTCAAGGTTTCGCTACCTTTTCCTGATGGATGAAAGGAATCCATAGCTTTTCCTGGAGAAACATAATGTGCCCCAACTATAAGGGTTGAATATCCCATTGCCGGATAATCCAGTCCAATCCAATCCTTAAATAATCAGAATGGATTTGATCAAAGGCTTTCCCCATCTCTCACTGTGTAGACTCAGATTATGATTTCATGGCAGGTTCCGATTTCCTTTAGCATGTACAATATTTATCTTATTTTTAATATTGTTCGTTATCTATAAACATTTTGCCTTATTTGCAGCTTCAAAGAATACCTGCAATGGAATACATTGTACTCTGTACACATTATTTCTGCTTTTTTTTTTTTGGGGAAATTCAGTATTCGCACTTGCATAATCTAAGAGAAAAAGGGAGGAAAGTTTCTTGTAAAAAAGATAATAATCATTTGACTGGCGAATCTGACTTGCATCGATCTCCAATTTCAGTTATAAAAATGGAAGCACTAAGATCAAACGTTCACATGATAATTGATCATCAAAGTTTGTAAGACGTTTTGGTGCTTTCTGCGGCCAAGCCTGCAACGAGACTAGCCACAAGTCGCACTCACGTATAATTGACACTAATTTTTTTTTTTTTTTCCGTTTTTGTAACTTTGTGTTAAGCGAATATGTTACCAATCATTTGATTGTCAATTTAATCCGTGCAATTGCAGCAGAGTTCATAAAATTCAGTATTAACGCGGCTATATACTTGCAAGCTTCTTGTTTAGATTCGGACCATTTTCTCAAAAAGCTTCCTTTATAACTAGCCAAAAGTGGACGCAGATTACAAGAAAGAAAAGGTGCCGATCTGCATACTAAGTTCCTCTTTCCCTCCAAGACATGGTCATCACTATAATAGTCTTTGAAGGGCAAATATAAATATAAAAAAATTACAAATCTACACTTCATGGCCAAAGGAAAGTTGGGCACAGATGCGTGCTAACAAATTTGCAAAACAATGAGAACATCAGCTACGGCAATGAGCAGCAGAGTCAAAATCATTCCTTTTAAGAAAATTGACATAGTGGCAATCAAGAAAACTAAGGTAAGAGAGCTTTCAATTGCATCCTGAAAAGATCACCAAGCGCCCCACGAATATCCATCTGAAATATCAACAGAATATCAATTTTTTCAGACCAAAATTTCAACAGTTTTTTTCTTTTTTTCTCGTTCAACTGCTGTGAAAACGAAACATGAAATTTACTAGCTAGAACAGGGCATTGTTAATGAATGGAAACCTAGAACTTATAAACAGTGATGCTGAACAGGATAATTAGAAGACTAAGAATTCTACTTCAAAAACATGGCATAAATTAAGCTTTTTTGTGCTCTGAAAATGAATATAAATAGGTTCGTGAAATACCCTGTCTCTAATGCAGGTTAAGGACAAACCATCAAACTATAAAATGTCTAGGCATATAAAAGGCAAAGAAATTAGATTATCTACTTTAGAACACATTATCTTGCAGAAACACTAATCATACAACAGATTTCATCATAACAAGGCTATAGTTTGGCCAGTTCAGTGCGCCAATAGATCAACAGAAAGCACCATGGAATTTTATACTAGTTACCACTGGACAAATTTTATGTCAGCCTCGAATAAAATTAAATTTTTCTCAAGTGAAGTTGAAGCATTAAAATCTTGTCAGTGCTCTATTTAGGGCATGGCAGAATAAATCTAAATATATGCTGGAAGAAGAGCATTACCTGATCACAGCAAACAAGTCTTGTAAGCAAAGGATAGAAATCTCGCAGGTTTCTCTTGAAAATCCGATTGTTCATAAAACACATGCCTTTAAGTACCTGAAACAACAAAAGTTCATAGGATGACAAATCAACAACGTCATATCTGCTCAGATATTACAGGGATTTACCACTATGCAGATCAGCTTCCAGTTTAGAGTTAAAAATTAAGAGGTTTTAAGTTTGGCATTGGCATTTGTAACCTTACATACAAGAATATCAGCCATCACTGCATTAAATGAATATGAAGGTATAACTATGCGGAAATATAAGAAAAAAATAAAGATATTTAGCATATAATGTTCAACCACACCAAAGACTTAAGTTCTTATAAGTCATTTCAGATGAATCCACCAAACCACAGTAAAGATTTTGTAATCACATGCAATAAGGATCTGGCCAGCTGGAGAAAGGCCACAATAAGTTGGTAGCTCTTCAAACAAAAATAAAACAATATTTCATCAAGGCTTCAATCCAACTGCTTGAACAGAAACAGAAGGAAAAACAGCAGTGCTGTATGACTATCACCATTATTTGACAGGAAACAGCAAAGCTGTATTATGCTGGGCGGACACTAAGCCGAAAAGGAAATTGAAGAAAACAACCATTCATGGAAGCACAAAGGGTGTGGAACATGATATAAGAAAAGCAAGAAATTGAGTTTCACATTTTTTTCCTGCGAAATATCGCTTGCAACATAGATATGACATGAAAGCTTTTGAATATAATGAGAATAGGAAGAGGTTTCAAATAATGCTATTGTCAGCGTAGCAACGAGGCTATATAGCTTTTAGACAAGGCAAGCAATGAATAAAGTCACATAAATCAGCCGCTGCAAGTACTCTGCAATAGGCCAAAAAAATCATAAAATAATCAGAAACCTCTTATGTAACACATATTCCATACCGTAACAATGATTGGGGACCGTAACTCCAGAACTCGATGAATATGCATGTTTGTAGTTTCCCCTACACTAGACTGAAGATCAGATGCCTCCTTAAGTACTTGTTCACAGAAAGAAACCAGCTTTTCCTCTGCTATACCTTCTAGTTTCTCTTCTCCACTAGAATATTCAATGGAGATTGTTGTGGTATTATCTGACTTAATATCAACATCCTGAGAACCATTGTATTTGGGGCGTTGCTCCCCATTTTCATTACATCCTGAAGTTGCTTTCTGTAAAATGTCAAGATATATGCTAGTTCCTGCTAATTCCTGACGAAGAAGATTCAATGGAGGCCTGTTGGAAGATCAATTGGTTATGGTACACATTTATTCCATGTCTAGGTTCAAATTATAAATAAATAAACAAATAAATCTACAAAATCTAGAGAGAAAGAAACACATTTCATTAGATATGTTGCCCTACCTTTCAGCAGGAATGTGGTGCATCCGCAGTCTAAGGTTGGAATATGAATTATATGAAGAAGCAAACTCTAGCAAGGATAACAAAATGTCCATTATAGCAATCTTTTGTGGTGTTTTCAACTTGCTCCAATATTTTTTCTGCAAAATTGAAGATATTTTAGTGACTGAAACCATTAAACTGACTCTCCTCTTGTTCATCTCCTATCACATTCTTGAAAAATCCTCCTCACTGGTCCAACAAAGTTTCATAACCTAATAAGTAAGAATGCCAATAGCAGAAAAGAAAACCGAGAAATCTGATGAACATAAATCTAAATGCTAGAGCCATCAGAGTAACTGAAAATCTATCAAGTTAAATTTCCAAATGATCTGAAATGTTCAAAACAAAATAGCATCAACAAATTTAGCAGAATGTATATGGCAATACAAAGAAAAAAAAGATTCAGAACCAAACCTGAATGCTGTCAATGGCACCTAGAAGCAATAGTTGAGTGATGCACTTGCCCCTAATAGTTCCCCAGAGTGGACTTTCCTCATCTTTGGCATCAGACTCCACAGCGTCAGGTAGCTGTGGTGGCATCAGATCAGTGGAAGAAATATAACACATTTTTAGTTTAGAAATAAAAAAAATTGTTTTTATCAATTATGAAGGTATTTAAGACAGGTGAACAAGATGTCCACACTGACAAAGAAAATCTGTATAGAACAGCCCAAAGATATACATCCACAAAGATTCCCAAAGGAAAGCTAAAAATCAACTTTATCCTACAGATCAGAGAAACTCTCCACTACAGTCTTCAACAATGCATCTATTTTTTCAATCTAAATAACCCATGAAATAGTCATGAATGCATCTTCCCATAGCACAAACAGCTTTTGTAAAGGCAAGGGAGCGCAAACAAGCAAAGCTTTCTAGTTATTCCATAATAGCAAAACAATGGAACAAACAATAAGAAGATGATCAATAATCCCAAAACCTCTGTTGCACAAATTACACCTTTGTGAAAATAAACATGCCCTTGGTCTTTTTCTTTTAGAAAATGTCACTGGTATTAAATGTTCGCAGATCTATAGGGATCCATACCTCAACAGAAAACAGGAAATCCTTTTTCCTTGTTCACTGAGGTTACCTATAGATTTTGTATTTCTGATTAAGGCAGATTTCATTTATTGTCAGAAATAAGCAGAACCAAAGATCCCAAGAATAAAAATCCACATCCAATTTTCCAAAAATTCAGTGTGACTTCAAAGACAGACGAACGTAGAGATACAAATCCACCAGAAAAGTAGCATAACCACAACTTGCAATATTTCAGCAGTTAAAGCAAAATATAGAAGTTAAGGGGATATTTTGTTTGCCTGTAAAAGTAGAAGAAGCCTAAACTTCACACAAGACCTTAATACCTCAATCAATTCAGAAAAAATAATTTCCAAGCAACAATCATACCAAAAGAGCAAAAAGGGAAAAAGATAAACAGTATTTTATGCAACATTCATGATTGACCTCAAATGCATGTTACATAGCTTTTAAGAAAATCCACAAGCATAGTACCTTAGGAGGAGAAGATGATATTGAAGCATCTGGTGCTGGACTTTTTGATTTAGAGGTAAAACTTCTAAGAAACCGGTTGTCCATCATATTTCCCATTATTTTTTGACCTATGCTTTGATTCCGTTGGAGGTCCTCAGAAGATTTCTTAAATCTTCCTGATGGTGATGGAACACCTACAAGAACAAAATTTTCATGCTTAAGGTTTGTGTTGATCTCATTAGTTTAGTGTCTGCTTTGAGCTGCTTCAGTTGTGGTAAAAAAGAAAAGCTAGTCCTTTCATCAATGTCATGGGGGAGAATCAACTTTGTATACCTACAGAATATTTACTTACGTAAACTGTTAAATCAAAGTTGAACTGTTTTCCAAAGAAAGAAACTAGCAGAAATGCAGCATTTGGGTTGTCTGAAAGTTAAATCAATCGCATATTGTGAAAGAATATTCCCGGAAACAAAAAAAAAAAATCAAAAAGCAAACCTTCTGATCCATCCATATTTGCCCCCAATTCTTGATTTTGCTCCAGTGAAAGCGATGTATACGGATTCCTTGGAGTACTGTCAGCACCAATACTAGGGGATGCCAGTGGAGATACCTTTCCAATATCAGTACTGCTAAACGGATGGTTATCTGCTTCACCAGCTGTGACCTCTGAATCTCTAATCAACACTGTAAGGTTTTTGGTGTTTTCGTTGAGCAGCTCAAGTGGTTGTGTAGTGTACGATGCGTCTCTGGTGAACAACACAAAATATAAATACACAGAAAGTAAGTACTAAAGTTACCAGATAATAAGAGATATCAACCTTATGCTTTTCAACAATGTATCCCAGTCACTCTCACTGAATTGGTGTCCTCCAACCTCTATGAGATGCACTAATGCACCCAGAGAAATCGAAACAACTGACTGATCTGGTTTTTTGGCACAATCCAACAGCAAACTCAGCAGTGGCGGAAGCATAAAACATACCTCCTGCATAAATAAAAGTGCAAAGAAGTTTCATGTTGCCAATAATTTCCACAATTCTAAACAAACGTAGCATTTAGCAGGATTACTCCTATAATAATTAATCAAACACACAGATCAAGTTGAAAAACCGACAAGCTCCATTTTATCACACTCTGCATTCTCCCATAATAAGATAATAACAAATTAGATTTCTTGAAATTTACTTTTCTTTCCTTTCTTTTTTGTGTGTTGGACGGTGGGTGGGTGGGGGTTTGGTGTGTTTGTAGAGAGGATAGGAAACAAAGAAATTTATATTAAATAGAAGGGATATACAAAGAAGTGAACAAGTCTACCAAAAAAGAACCCCTAAAGTTTCACAAAGATGATATTTACTCGAATGTTATTATTTATTTAATAGGAAATGGAAAAGATTTCACATATAAGAGAGGAAAAATGAAATTCCAGGATACATGGTGTATAAGCAGTCGACCGGACAGTAAAAAAGCCAACTAAACAACAGCCAAATGGAATAAAGAAACAGAAGATCACATTAGAATTCACGTACAAGTAGCCTGTCAATTGGGATACATGTAGAGAAAAAACTAACACAGCAATAATAAATCCTAAAGAAACTTCCCTATTCTGCACAACATGATGCAAATTATAAAGAAAACGCCTGAAAATAAACTTTCGAGGACAGCCACTAGACAGCTAGCCACCAAATTAGAATTCCAACCAGTAAAATGAAACTCATCTATTTTTAAAAATCAACATAATGCTGATGAGACCGTACTCCTATGAAAATCTGTAAAGCCATTCACTTAATACTGCAAAAATGTCTCTTTTACAAATCTCCCACCCCTAATCCCAATTTAATAAGGGCCCTTTTTTTCTCCATAAACTTCCACAAAAGCATTAACTTTTCAAATTTTTTATGCAACCATAATGGGAATTCAGGAAAACGATAAGTAATAAGACAGTACTAGACAAAACAACTTGCAGCTTGCAGTAGAGTAAGTCTGTACCTTGTTTAGATCATATATATATATATATATATATATATATATATATATATATATCAAAACTTTTTCCAACCATAATCTTTTTTTAACCATTTCACTATCAGATAATCATGTCATCCAAATACCATAATGTGCATCTCAACAACACGCTCTGGGGTGGCAAAGATTTTAGACTAAGCATAATATCCAATTACCCTTTTTCATAAAGTAAAAATGCATAATAGGTAATAAAGGTTAAATATCCTCAAGAAAATATGGTTCTCCCAATGGTTGGTTCAAGTAAGAGTTGAACTTTCTCATAGCGCAAGTTTTTGGAATGTAAAGGTTGGTATGGGAAAATTTTGAAGGCGACATCAATGTCAGACAGTTTTAGGAAGGGATAGTTCTTTCTATACAGGTTTCATGGGGAGGAATGAGAAAAGATGTTAATGAGAAGAGAGCTTTTAATCTATACTTCAATTTACTTCTGGAAATAAAGCAAGCGAAAATGACAAGAATTCAAAACTTCCTACCTCCAGATTTCTGTAAAACTTTCGAACATAGAACCAAAACAGTAGCAGAAACCCCCTTTAATAGAGGGCACTTCAACCCCAGGTACAATTCTAATGATAAGACCATTTCAATTTTCAAACCAGTATCATAAATAGATAAATTAAAATTAATAGTTTAATGAACATCTATATTTCAACAATGTCACAATGCTGAGACAGGTACTTGTATGCTACAGGTTCATGTGTTTTGTGTTCAATGGCATAAATTTGTTGGCCCTCTCAGTATGAGCTACAAGTGCAGTTTTTACCATGCCAACACAACAAGGGTTAATTTTAACACTGTGAAGGCTTAATGCAAATCTTTATACTAATATTTCAGCATCAGTCTATATTTTGCCCAATCAAGCAATGGGCAAACTAAAAAGTTTAAAAAGAATAATATTAAGCTCATGAATACCTTGTAGAAAGTGTTAAAAAGGTTGCAAAGCAACTGAAGTGAATGAATGCTGGTTTCACGAAACCACTCATCCTCTGAAGAAATTAAGCTTTCCTTTCCAGCAAGCCTCACATGATCAAAAATGGGAAACAGGACACGATGAAAAATGCTCTCCCAGAAAGATGATGAGAACTTGCTACCTCTCTCATTCAACAAATCAAACAAAACTTCAAGTGCACAGCTTCTGACCTCAGGTCTTGGATCTGACGTCAGGTCAGATAAACCAGCTAGCATTGGGAACCAATAATGCTCAGTCACATCAGAAGTTGCATCCGTATCAACATCAATGGGCTTCAAATCTCCTCCAGGTATGAATCCCTACAATCCAAAAGCATGTAAACCATGCCTGGAATTTTACTTGAGAGAGCAATTAATGCAGAGGAAGAAAATATATATGATACATCTATATCTGAGATTGACCAGCCAGCTGGGTTGGTTTGGCTATTCTTTTCTGTTGAAAAGGAGTCAGCTGTCTGAATACAAATGTAAGTCTCCTTTCAAAGCCAAGAACTAAAGTAGCATATATAAATATATATATATATATATAGGGAACATACAGCATCCAGTGTTCCGTTTTTTAAAACTACGAAACATGTTTTTGACCATTAGATGAATGCAATCTGAAAGGTTGGAATAACATTTGGCATGCTGTGATCAATGTATCAAGAGAATACTAGATGTCATACATAATATATCAGCCATTCTAAGTACATCTATCTAATTGTCCAGAAGTAAGATATGCCAAAAATATACAATAACAATAATATGGGTTGTTGATACTAACTAATACATATAGATATACTTGAAAATTACTCATTTACCATGTAACTGACATGTTGACATGTAGTCTAGGGTGAGATAATAGGTCAAACCACAAATAACTGGAAGATTATGTCAGCTATTTTCAAAACAGACACTTAAAACTCATAAAAATCAATTTGACTTTAAATGGCAGTCACATTCCAGGATAAAGTGTCCCTGTTCTTTGCCATGCTGAAACAGCAATATTTTTTCAGAATATCCTAAAAGCCAGAACCTTGAGCAAGGAACTGCATGCAGCAGGTTGGAATAGTTACTATAATTGAGGGGTAATACAGTAAATTTTGATTTTCATTTCCTAATGCTGATCAAAAAGATGAACAAGAAAGAGCATCCAACAAGAAGGTATAGGTAGTCCACCAAATGATAAAGCTTCTTACCCAGATGAATTAATCCTCTAGTTGAAAAAAGAAGAAGAAGAAGAAGAAGGATCAACTGATAAATGAGGCTGATGACTAAAAGACAAACCTCTGCCAAACGATCTTCACATATTCGGAGGAGAGCAATAGCCTTCAAACTTATGCGGTGAGAAACTTCATTATTGGCAAACCTGATAAGACAGTTGACGCAGTCCATAAAACAATCTCCAGCAACCTGATCAAAGTGTTCCAGTATAACTGCAAATGTCCTTCATGTCAGATTAACATACACTTTGTAATAAATAAATAAATAATTAAAATATAATCAGTAGATCATGTCAAGTATTACTGGGAAGAAAAAGTTGAGTTCTAACCCTGCTCAACATTTTCAAATGCACTTTCAACAATTGATTCCAATTCATCATCTGCAGCAGCTGTGAAAATCATAAAAACGCTACGCCATCCAGACTTGATGCTTCCGACTTTAGATTTTATCATCTGCAGTAAATACCAGGATGCAAAAGATATAAATCCAGGGAATGAAAAAAGACATAGCACCCAAGAAAAGCCAATCAAGGAAACAAACTTGAACAATGCAGTCAACAATCAAGCTCCTTGTGGTTTCACTTCGACTGTTCCGTATAAGAACAACAAATGGTTTCAGAATGTCATTTTGGAAAGTGAAATTGGTGAGTTCGGCACGCTCCAAATACTTCATGCCAAGCTGCCTCAGAGAATCAATGGCATACATCGCAATTTTCTCATCATGGTGACTGCCAGCAGCAATAAAATGGTTTGCCAGGACAGACCATATTCTAGCCCATACCTAGTAGAAAAATCAGTGCCAACTTTCAAAATGTACACAGCTAAAATAAAATTGGCAGGAGAAAGCAAACATAATACCACATTGTGCAACATAATTAGACAAGTTCACCATTATCTCAAATGATAGCTCATGCAAAGTTAATCTACACATTAGAAAATTTCAATGTGTCGGAATACAAGTAACAAAATACAAAGATAAATAATAATAAACTATGCCACCTCATCAAGCAATTATCTCATGATTTACTTCTCCATATAAATGTGAATCAAGCATAGGCACATAATGTAACTACGGCGCAGTCAACCAGCAAATGTGCCCACTACCACATTTAGGCATGTCCCAGTCAGAACAAACAACTTTAAATATCCACCGAATTAGCATAAATTTTTTAAAAACCACTGACATCTGGAACTATACACAGGAGTCAAGCAACTATGCAATGAGAGCAGCTGAACAGAACTAAAGGTTTATAGCCTGGATAAAGGGAAAACAAAGACAAGAAAATAACAACAAAATTAACAAATTACATTTTAAATTTTGCAATAGCAGCAAACTAAAACAAGATGAAATGCAGTGAGACAACATCTTGATGACTATCATAGAGTGGCTCAAATTAAAATATGGCTTGAGTGGCAAGAAGCAACAAATCCTACTCTCTCCAGCAAAAATCTCTAAAAATAGTAATTTTCATGATTTCAACTCTAAGGTAGAATTATTTGTCACAGATAATCAATACCAACATGTAATATTAACGTAACAGGATAACCAAACCCTCAAACAGGAAGGATAGATTTATCCCCTATTAAGGGAAAAACAGAGAAAAATATTCAAAGCTCTTCTGGAAACAGGGAAATTGCTACCATGACCATAGATCATAACAATAACATCATGGGGCAATTATTACATAAAGTACAAACATAAAAGGTGAATTCTTTTTTGCACTTAATTCTCCCTCAAGTTCAATTTTAAACAAGCTAAAGAGCATCTTAAATTACAGAGAGTAACCTCCAGCCTAAGCATGTCAAGAACCATCTTAAATGTTCCGACCTTTTCTTCTTTAAGGTTACGTCAGTGTCAGATAACATAAATCTTCCTACCAATTTCTGTTACAAAATATTTATAACTGTCCGGAGGCCTGAGAACCTAATTGACAGGCCAATTAACCGTTGTGCATTTTTGACCACCCATAATACCTTAGCTAAGAGCTTATTGATTTAAACTAGCCCAAGAACAAGACAAGCATGTCAGTAAATGAAGAAAATACCATCCGTATACGAGCCATATTGTAATAGCTGATCTCAACAAGTTTTTGCAGACTGAAAACACGAGCAGGACTTTGCCTTAATTCTTCAGCTGATACACCACACAGAGCATTGAAGAACTCCACAACTGAATCACTAGGCAATTTAATACTATTCACAAAAACTTGTTCAGCAGGTTTCCCTGCCAACTCTTTCAGGGATTGAACAACAGCATCCCTGGAGATCTGATTTGATCCCAGCATAACAGTTGCAGAAATAGCTGGACTTGATGTGATGAATTCAAGCCGAGAAACACATTCCAAAACTGCATTCCATGTGTCCTGAAGGGAGTCGGGCTCCATATCACATAGTGCCAGCAGAGTCCGCAAGGCTTCCACATTTTTACTTCGCATTTCCTTTGGAGCGTGCAAGAAAGTAAATCTGAAGAATTTAAAAAAGCATAATTACCATCCTTAAGAATTTGTCCTCGTGACCAAAAGCACATTGGATAGCATTTCAATCAACTAAAAGTAATAATCTCACTTAACAAGTTGCATATACAAATATCAAAAACTTTAAAAATGTATTAATAGAATAGAAGTGCTGGTACAAAGAAAAATAAACAAAACATAAAAAAAAAAAAAAAAAACCCCTTTTTTTTTGGTGAAAGAAAACATTGCTGCTCTACCTGACAAGAGATGTTAAAAAAGCATAGCGCATGGTATCCATTCCAAGAACATGTGTAATATGTATCCCAGCTTTAAATCCTTCCATACATAGAACAATCCTTGGTTTATTCTCAGCTTCCTCCATTGTAACAGAGAAAGTGGCAAGCAAAGGCCATCCCACTGCCTCAACCATTGGCCTTACTAGTTCAATCCGCTGTGATGTATAGAAAACTCCTCTTTTGGCTCCCCGATTCCGAAATATGGCCTGTGTTTGCTTGACAATAGCTTCACTTTGAGACTTTGTATCACTCGATGATTTCGCTTTTGGAAGAGCAAGATTTAGAATACTAACAAGGCCTCCTCTCTCTTCACCTTCTGGCTTTTGTCGGCTGCTTTTAGCAATGTCATCTTTGAGTTTTATCTCTTCTTTAACAATAGAATCATAGATCTCCTCTAGGAGTTCTGTAGGGGCACAATCATCAGCATCATTCACAGCATTCATGCGTATAAAATCGGATTTTGACATTTTAGGCCAGACCATTGGGTTATGCGCATCAGTGTTCAGCATTATAACTGAATATGCAAGAACATAAGCAGTATCTGCGTTCTTGAAAAGGCCCGGGTTATCTGCACAATATCTGCCAGAGGCACGATATATGGAAAACTAAATCAACACTGGGTAATACAAAGGGGCATATGTTCTACATATTATGTCAATCACTGCATCGCTTTTACTTTTGCCATGGAGCTTTGTAACTTGTTTTCTAAATGTAATGCGATAAAAATGATTTAAGAAGACGACAAATTAACAATTAGCCAATGAAATTATTCAGAAAAACACTCACTATATTTCTTTCTCCTTTCATGCCGTAGAACACAATCATAGAACTCAGTAACACTGAGATTCAAACATGAAGATTATACTGAACACTAGCAGCCAACATCAAAAAAGATACAAACTATCCAATATTTGCACAAATTCTGCTAATAACTGTCATGAAAGATAAGTCCCTGAATCTAATCTTCAATACTGACTTAACATAGGCAATAACTGCAGCATCTAACTGTGAGAAAGACAAGAACAAAGATTTTATTTAAGTTCATAATTAAAAAAGATTATACATTGTTAAAAGCTTAGGAATATGTTACAAATATTCGTTAGATGCATTCTAGAATAAACCCGAATTTGTTATAATCCAATAAGTGGAGAAGTCTTTTCTTTTTCCTCTTTCGTGGTTGATACTACTTCCTAGGTATCTAGGATTGTTAATGCTATCCAGTAAATCAGGTTCTGTATGTACCCGTGCACATGCAACAGTTATTTATCAATGAAATAAAGCTTTCATCAAGTTTTCATACATATAACAATTGACACATTTCATGGGATTTGAATTATAGCCTTTCATGCAAAAATATTTTATTACTTTACAAAGATTGGGCCCTTATCTGCAACTTTCAAGAGCTTAAACCGAGTCTAGGAGAAAATTTCACAATATGCACTAGGTTTTTGGGCCATTGAGGTAGATGTAAATTTAAATTTTAATGAGTAACAGATGATTGAGCAAGATTAATGTACAAATCCTGATTCCAAAGACTAAATTCATCTGAAGAGCTGAGTGAGTCTTTAAAGTAAGCAAGATTTTGAACAAGAACTTATCATATTATACAATGTTCAAAAGCATCTTCGGAATAGTAGAATTTCCAAACACGTGTTCAGCTTCTTATCGAAAATAAATAAATAAATAAAAGAAGAAGCAGAAGAAGAAGAAGAAGAAGAAGAAGAAGAGGAAGAATTTCTCAACACAACATATGTATCTACCATACAAAAAACACAAGTGTGCTGAAGGCTCGTACCTTTCTGCGAACTTTTCCATTATGCGATCTATCTTTTGAGCTTCTCCTGGAAGTCGGAATCCTTTAAGAAATTCACGAATTGCAGAGTCAAACTTCATACCAGAGAACTTGATTGAATCTACATAAGCATGCATGACAGCAAGGGGAAACTCCTCATGCTGGCCCAAATAATCACCAATCATAGCCTGATAAAACAAAAATTGTTACATAGTCCCATACCAACAGTGGAATTACGGGTAGATTAGATATTCTACCTTGTCCAAACTAGCAGTATTTCTTAGAAATTGGACAATCGAAGTAGGATTATTTTCCGCCAACTTATTTGATATCAGATACTCCACGCCCTTCACAGGTTTCCTGTTAAACTGAATGCAATTGAAACTATAACTCCCCGAAAACAGCATGAACCCCCTAAAATAAAGTCTAAAATCCAGTACAAGCATAAAGCCGGAGATTTTAAGTTATAACATAAAACCCAAACAATTACCTCAGAGATGGCAGCTTCCATGGTAGATTTATGAGCCTTTACCCTTTCGAAGTTATCAGGCACATCAGCCCTGCTTTTTATCTCAAGAGATTCATTAGCATTAACCTCTTCTGCAAGAGACTGAGTGGTTTTACTCTTCTTTCCAGATTCTCTTCGGGACTGCTCCCAATCAACCAGAGATTTGAGTACGTTCACAAGACACTAAAAAGATACAGAGATAAAGGGAGAACAATCATTCATCACTTCATATTGAAATAAAAAGATATGCAGACACGTGTGAATGTGTACTAACTGACACACATATACTATCTGATTTCTAGGAAGTAGGCAACACAAAACTTACCTGTAGTGATGAACCTCTAATAGAAGCTGTCTGGGATACAGCAACAGAGTTTGGATCTGCTTGTGCCCCTTGAGATATTTTTGATAAGGTGGTAACCTACATTAAGTATGAAGACAAAGTATATGCATTATATGTAAGACAAAGAGCTTCAAATAGAAGAAAATATATATTACTATAGTTGATGACATGAGAGACTCTACCATGCGTTCAAATAAGTTTGGTGCCTCAAGATCACAATCATAGTTCACAAATACATCAACAAGCATCTGAGGATCTTTACAAACTTTCTCAAGCATCCTGCCAAACTACACTTGATCAGGAGATACCAAAGGAAAGATCTGAATCACTATATGACAATATGCCAAAACTCATTAGTGCGCGCACACACACATGCATACAAAGTACCTAAAAAAAAAGAGGCACTAAAATGTGAAAACATAATCAAGACACAATAGAGTAGAAAGACTATCATACCGAAGAACACTTGTTTTCTGGTTAATATCAGAACCATCCAGTGATCGTAGAATTATCAAGGGAAAGAAGACACCAATCTCACCCTGGAAAAAATGCAAGCATTAACAACAAAAATTTCAATCAAATCAAACAGTGGCCCAAAAAATGTTAGCTCCATTGATCAGTCAAAATAATATCATACTTTAAGACTTTCCCTGAATCGCAATAAAAGCACGGAGAAAATTCCAGTTGCATACTGCCAGCAAAAAATGCATAATCAAAAAGAAAATTATATAGCAGATCAATGTCAAATAATATAAACAAAAAAGAAGTACTAAATGATGTTTGCAAACCTGAAATATGACAGTGGATTGTGAAACTGAAGCCCTCAATAAAGCATAAGAAAGATATGCTTTTACTGAGTCAATGAAATGAAAATTCTTTGTAAACGAATGGCTAACTCCTTCCAGCAAACCCTGCATCAAAATATCAAAAATATTATCTGTATTAATGCTTGAAAGCTACATCCACATTAAAAGGGCCCTTAAGGAAGTTAATTTGGAAGATTTCGTCTTGTCCCTCCCTCATGCTAGTTCTTTTGAAAAAACAAGAGAAAAAAGACAGATGTTTTTGGCAGAGGTAAACATTAAAAGCTACTATCATAAAATACAAGGAATTAACTCAATTCACACTGGCAAGTATATCATTCTGAAAAACATTTTCTAGAAAGCAAATAATTTCATATACAATGCAACATTACGATAAGATCTTCTTTTTATGACAATGTTCATGTAATCTGATACTATTATGTGATCATTTTTGCAATAATAAAGTTTTTACGAGGTTTCTTGGCTTCTATTATTTTAAACTCCTTTAATTCTGAGTCATAGCTTTCTAGTAAAGAAAAGTAAAATAAAAATCATTCTAGCTGGTGACAAGTAGTTTGGATAGCTCTATTATGCAAAGAATCCACCAACCAAAGCATGCAAATCAAAGCACCAATAAAGTCATATAATTAACCTGCAGAAGCTCAAGAGACAGAATACGCGTTTTGGTTGTGACTTCATCGCTATCTTCCTTCATCCCCATCTGCAGACAGTATATTAAAATAAAATCATCATAAAGGAGATAAAGGAATCCAAACAACAATACAAACAATACTAAGAAAACCGACCTTGCAGAGGGTACGAAATACCAATAAAGCATCCTGTTCTCCTATGCTCATGCTCTCAAGGTCAATCCCCCTGAAAGTTATTTACAGACAAAACACCAGGTATTCAAGAAAAATAAATAAATAAATAAAAATTAAAAACTAGAAAAAAAATTATCATTCTGACTATGGCATACTAAGCAGTATGTATACATCATGTTCATACCTTATGATCTTCTTACCATCTTCATGATGCACTGCTTTGTCAAGAACAGCCTCTAAACCCTATACAATTTATAGAAGTACCAACCAATGACCAATACAATAAAGAAAACAAAAAAATGAACAAAAGACAAAAGAAGATATTTATAAAAAGCAATTGCCATGCATCAATGGTTGGAAACATACTTCACCATTGAACAAAACAAAAAAAAAATTCAGTCAAGAGCACAAAAAGGAATTGAGGGATAATATGTAAATTGACACACCTTGATATCAGCACCACCTGCAAGATTATGAAGCTCCTCAACAGAGGCAAGAGATGCATCTTTGGCCCGGGTCAGTGCATCTCCTAAAGTCATTCCATCCTCATTTTGGTCACTCAAGGTTCTTTCTTCAGTTGTTTGGCTTGAATCATCTGCTGAAGAAGCCTCTGTATGCCCAGAAGATGTAGGTAAGGCAGAAACCTGAAATTCTCTCAAATGTCACTAACTTTCTGACGAAAGCAAGTTAATAGCTTTCCCCTACAATAAAAGAGACAACAAACAGATACATTTCAAGATAAGAACTCAAATTAAAACCTGATCGTTCTCCATTCTTCTGACTATAATGCTTATCATCTGTGTCAACATTGCCTTTGATGTTGCTTGGTTTATAGGGCTCTTGCTGTACATCCAAACTACAAATGATGAGTTTTTTTAAAAAGATTTATTCATCTTACCATTAATAAGGACACAAAAGAATACCTGTTAAGAGCAATATTATAGCATACTCTGATAACTCCGAGCAAAGGTTCCCCATGAACTGCAATGAACAGGCATCATATAGATAAAGACATTGATAAACTGAAAGCATTAGAAGGAAAATACATGAATAATTGACACATAAATATAGAGAGAAGGAATCTGTATGTTTCTCTGCATATCAAGTATTAATACCTAACTTGCATGATCAAATTTGTAAAATAATAACTAAATAAAACAAATATATACATAAAACTGATGTCATGAATAGTTTTATTCGCATAGTTGTGTAAAGATGTACACTTGAGAAAGTATCAAATCATAATTTTTTTTTCCAGCTAAGAAACTGAGTTATGCATCGAAACAATGGAAGAATTACAACGCATAATTATGATAAGAAACTAAGAGATGTACTGAAACAATGGAAAATGACAAAGCTAATTTGATGAATGCAGTCATTCAACAATGAAAATGATTGATAACTAGATTCAACTAGGCAGCCTGAATTTAGAAAGAAAATAAATCATCACTGTTTCATGAGGAAACTGGAAATTCTGGTGCATCCAACTATTCCAAATGATAGTACAATAACATAATTAGACAAACAATAATGACCTATTACTGCAAGACTCACTTTTTCGTTTGGGATACCAAGTACTCAAGAACTTGTAGGCCTCATTCAGTACCATTTCACAAAAGCAATAATGACCTGCTAGTGTGAGACTCCTTTTTTTAGGATACCCAGTATTCAAGAAGTCGTAGAGCTCAAAGTATTCTCAGAGAAACATTGTACAAGAAATAAGAAATTGAATTTTACATTTGCAAGTTCTCAGGACACCTTTCGAAACATACTCTGAAAACATAATTTTGATAACAAAAACAGTAAAACATATCTGGTGTCGGCATTTGGAGCAATAGATGACTGTCTGTACTTTCTAAATCATATTTTTGAAAAAGTTATAGATTAACTAATTTTTGGTGTAAATTAGTTTATAGAAAATGAATTTGTCTTTCACTACTAAACAAAATTTTCATTGTTTTTGGATTTGTAAAACAGAGTTTTTTTCTGAATGATGCCCTTAGAAAGTGGTATTATCAACTCCAAATAGTAGAAACGTTTTCAGTACATAAGGAGACTTTCATCTAAACTAAGATCTAGTGGCAAGTCCTAAAGATTGAAGAAAATGCAACTGCCACAAAATAGGTGAAGTAAATTAACTAAGTCGGGAGCACGCCACACCAATAGAGCATTATGGCAATTCTATCATTTAACAACCGCCTCTCTGATGAATCAGAATGTCATCAAAACAGCAAGAAATTTCATCCTTCCAATGTGGCACAACCCATCTACATGTGTAGATCATCTAATGAACTCTAACAGACCATGTACTTACAAGACAACAATAGAAGAAAAAACTACCATGGATTACTGAATACTATATATCACTGATAATTTGATTCTTGTTCGACCAAATGGCACATAACTGCAAGAACTAATCCAATTTCATCTAATAACAATGAGCAATAAACTACAAAACATTATATCTATAGCATCACATCTTCATACCAACAAATACGAATGATACCCACTTACAGTATAAACAGTCCAGCTAAAGAGACTAACATGATTGCAATAATACCAAAAACCTAATTGAACAGCAATCAAAGAATTCATTACCTCAGAAAAATGGAGATCAAATCATCAAGAAATAAGTGTTACATACAAAGGACAAAGTATACCACCAGAGAGCACTGATTTGTGTCTTATACCATCATCCCACATTTTGCAATACACTATGCTATATCTGACAATAAGTTTACTTCCCTCGTGTTAAAGCATATAGCAAGATACATACATAAACAGCAAAAAACATTACAGACTCATTTCAAATCCAGAAGTAAAATACAAAAGAGCAGCATTTCCATCCCTAAAAATATACCTCTGAACTTTGTGGATGCCACAGCGGTAAGGAGAACCTTCAACACTTGCAAAATGGTACTGCACATCAAAATCAAAATCAAAATCAAACAGAGAAACCAAGCAACAGATATAAAGAAACAGATAGCCAAAATACAAGGACACATACCTATCAGATGATGAATTATCAACACAACCACAAACCATGTTCAAAATGTCTGTAAACAAGGGGACATTTTTACCGCCATCTAGACCAGGATCTCCCTCCAAATGATCGTATGCAATGAGTTTCTGTGCTTAGGGAATATAAAAAATATATAAATATATCTTAGTAATTCTCGTGCAGTGATGCATGCATAAAAGCTGCCCAGAGCATGAACAAAAGGGCTATTGTAGAACACAAATAATGGCATCTAAGAAAGGCTTGTACTTGGGCTTTTCTAGAACTATGTATGAACCACAAGGAGGCCACTCTCTGAAGAGCACAAATGATAAAAAATCAGAACAATTAAAGCAAAGAGCGCATACATGAAGACAATCCAAAGCAGATTCCATCAGTTTCAAGTTCTTAGTCTCAACTGCAAGTCGAAGAGGATTTAGAACAAGTTCTGCCTGAGCTCCTGCCAAGGTGTGGCCAGCATTCGCTAAGGCAGCAGCAACACCTCCACCTACACCCATTGTCTTACCACCATGTTCCATCTGCTCAGCAGGTAACTGAACTGCTTCTGTTCCTTTCTCTGCTTCAGTTTCAAGTGAACTACAAGGATAAAGAGAATTCAATTAAAAAAAAAAAAGAAGGAAATTTAGGCTTTTAAAGCATCAACCATATACTTCTAAATCATCAGCCATGATCCTAACCAAACAATAACTGATCCAGCAGCATTTTCTAAGATAACCATATTGCAATTTAGTTTAGAGGTAACAAGCCATGACCAGGATGCTGCAGTTTGACATAATCATTATGTGATCTCACTGTAATTTCACACACAATCACTTATAAAATTTAGAGGGTATTCTTAGTATGAAAATAATAAACTATGTTTCCTTGCAGTATCTTTGACAATAACCCTATGTGGAACAAAGAGTCGCACAAACATGAAATTAATTTATGAAAGGGACCAGCAGATAAAGACCTCTCATCTCCAACCGAAGATGCAGCTTCATTTGTTTCACTCGATGCAGAATGTTTCACCTCTTTTGCACCATCTGAATTGAATTAAGAATAAGTATAAATAAATGAATATGATAAGTGAATAGCTTATGCAAAGAAAATAACAAAAAAGGAGATTATCAACCAAGTGTTAAGTGAAAGAAAAGATAAATAAAGTTCAAAATCCATGTTCCCACCATTATCACCCCACCAATATTGCATATCCCTTTATTTGCAGAAATACAAGAAGATATATCAACCAGCCATCATTGCATGGCAACTCAACTCAACATAGCCTTAAAATTCCCAACTAGAAGTGCTATGAAATTGATGCAGGAACCATTACAGAGACATGATTTTCTTTTTCTTTATAATTCTCTTTAGTTTCTTATGCTAGCTGGAACTTTATTTTCTGGTTTGTTTTTTCTGTTTATGCTTACGTAGCTCTTAACCATTATCCAAAACGAATTGTTTTGCTGGTTTGTGGTTATAAGTGTTGTCATTTTCTATTTGGAAATATTCAGATGATAGAATATCCTTTTTCAGCAGAAATCTTCTAGCATTTTCTGGATAAACTTATGCATTGTTTTTGAGATAAAGTCATGAGTCTTATCTCTCTTGGAAATCTTTGCTTACTGCATTAGAAATCCATTCAGTTTATGCTAGATTCTTAATATAGAATAAGAAAAGAAAGACCACTAATAATTCATTAATAGGACATAGAGAGGAGAGAGAAAAACATGGAGAACAAAAAAGATGGAGGAGAGACAATTTCTCATATTTTGTTTGGAAAAAAAAAAAAGATAAGGATGGAGACGTTCCATCCCTCCAAATCCATAGTACAATGAACAGAAAAGTAACAAAAATGATATGGCTTGTGGAAGGCAGGGAAACTTTTAATAAAATATTACTCTTGTCGACATTAATATATAGAAGAATATATATAACTTCCGCTTATAAGGATTTAATGACTTGAATTTAATAAACTCCACTACCTGATTTGTACACCATATTAAGAAGTTTTCACGTTTTAAGTCAAATCTTCAAGTTAGAATATCATGACCCGTTAAAATACAATGGTTCTTTTTTTTTCCCTTTCTATTTGTTTGGGATTCCAAAGAAAGGAAATGAATGAGAATGTAGAGAAACCAAACTCAACTTAAAAACAAAATGAATAACTAAAAGACTAAAATATTGACCCTCAACCATGAAAGATAGCAAAAAAGTCTAATTACAAAGTCAATACCCAAGTTAAAACTTTAATTTTCTAACAAGTGATAATTGAAGCTTCTAAACACAAAAATAAGTATCATGAATGCACATGTGCTTCAATATTTTAGGTCAAATGTATACTCCACAAACATTGTGTATATCAAAAAGAGATTCTCTTGAAGGTTGCTGATTTCTTCTTCCACAATGTAAATATCAAAGTCTTATTGAATGACAAAAACTCATTTTCCCCATTTTCCCACACTTTATCAACCTAAACAAGCATGGACTTCCCAACAAATAATGCCTCTTTTAGCTATATAATATGCATGCAATAGAAGAGTCAGAAGAGCATATTTCTTGCAACCAATAAAGTTGCACTACAGCCTAATTTTTTATTTTCAATTCTAATAAAAAGCAAGAATACATATTAAGAGTCACAAAAGGAAGATTATCCCGTCATAAAGCCATTTCTTCCACAATAATCCTAAAAGGTCCTCCTATTCCTTTCCAACCAAACAACAAGAGATTGCAATCAGAATACAATTTGACAGCACAATGGCTTTCTTAGCTCCTCCCAGATTGCAAAATTCTCAATTGACAAACCCAGGAGACCAAAATCACCCAATCCAGCCTGGCTGAAGAAAAGAGGCAAGCCAGGAAAATAGAGCAATTAATAAAATAAGCATGAGCATTTTCAGCTTCATCTTTCACACAGTACATACCAACCATATCCTGAAATTCTGGAAACAAAGCCATGGAAGACCTATTTGATCTTGGAGATTTATCTTTCAGCAATCAAAAGCTATCTCCTTTATCTCCTCCTCCTCAAAGGACCTCTCCAACCAATTAGCTTCACTCTCATTTACAGGATTCCATTCTAATTGCTACCCTAAAATCACCCTCTCAATACTTCTATTTTCCTCTCCTATGATTCAATCTCCTACTTCCAATTTGTTTATCAAGTTTTTGTCTTCTCCCACTCCCCATTCTGTATGACAACCTAAAATCAAAACCTTTATCTTTAGCCCACAAAAAACCTTGGCTTTTTGTTTCTCCAAACACAATATCCTCAAATCTATTCTTTAAAATTACACACTCCTTTCTCTGAATATAACCCATCCTACCATCACCCCCAAAATTATATACTTTGAGTATACTTCCTTCCAAATCCATTTTCCTTTTTCACATTCCCAAATACCTCAAACCAAGTCAGTATCCTTTCTGGAAGTCAAGAACCAAAGCAGCAGAATGCAGGACCATAAAGGAGCCTTTAAGGCCCAAACGATGATGCTTGTTTAAGTCATCAATCACTGAGTTATTCACTGTGACACTAAAATCTGCATCAAGCTCTCCATTTAAGCCCTAAATTTCCAATTTTAGGCAAGAAGAAACCATAAGTCCTATCATCACTAATAATTCTTGCTTCATGTCTCTACTCATAATTCTCATTTGCATTTCAGTTTCCCTTACCGGCACCAAACAGAGGCTAAATAACTGTAGGCATAGTTAACTGGCAACTTGCAGCAAGATTCATCCCAAAAGAGTTCCTCAAATACATGTATAGTTTCCTACCCTCAAGATTTGGCATTACATCGCAAATCGTTTTGAACCAAAACAAGATACAGAATCAAACTTGAATATACACATTGCGATCATAATTTAAAAAAGAAACTTAAGCAAGCACAATAACTGGACAAATCCTCAATGTCAATGAATTTAATAACAGAAAAATATGATTTAAGCAAATGCAAAAACAAACGGAGAATAAGATCTGACCTATATAAGTTTGAATAGCTTTCTGTAGATCAGGGAACTTTTTGTCAGAACACTCTTTGAGCATCGACTCAAACGCACGGCTCACGAATCCAGCAGCCGCCATTTTTTGTCTTCAATTATATTATACAACAGTAGCTTCTCACCTTAAAAATAGAAGTTGAATACAGAAAAATTACATTAATGAGAAGATCGCAAAAGATAAGTGACCAAGGAACAGAGGACTGAAATTCTACCTTCTTGTTGCGATTGGTAATGAAGAAGAAGAGAAACGCGAGAGAATTCTTCGTAGATACTTGAAGATCTGTGGCGAGGGAACGAGCAGATCTATTGCGTGCGATTTGATTTGTTTTGTTTTGTTTTGTATTCTATTTTATTGCATTGAGACACCGGGCACTCGCAAGGAGCCCAACGATGCCAGGATTTGATTGAAAAATCAATATGAGGCATAATTGGAGAAAAGGAAAGGAAGGCATTCATTATTTTATCCCTATTGTTGTGCCTAATTCAACTTTGACCCTCCAAGCGTTTTCTTTTATATTTTTATTGATGATTTGTATAAGGTAAATATTATTTAATTACAGAAAGACCACTCTCTAATGATATTTTATATAGAATTAACCTTTATATAGTCATAAAAAAAAAAATTTATCTTAATTTAGGCTAGTAATAAATCAAAATAAACTTTAAATTGTAATAAATCATAATTTTTCTATATCTCATCTAAATGAACTTACCTCCATATAGTAATAATTATATGTATATTACAAAAATATATGCTATATTACATTAAAAAATAAATAAAGTATTTTTCTAAAATTATTTGAGATAATAATTTATTATTTAAAGTTGTTATTACATTTTTAAATTTGTGTTATGTGCTGCTCTACTCATGTGATGATATTTCACTCTATGTAACTACAATATGGTCTATTATGCTTGTGCAATGATATTTTCACTAGGTACGACCATGATTTCTCCTGTGCTACCCATGCGATGAAAAATTCAAAAGTATACAATTTTAGGTTTCTAAACGTTGAGGTGATTTAAAGCAAATTTCAAAAAATATGTGTGCTCTTCTATAAGAAAAGTATGCGAGTGTTTATTTGAAAGCAATAATTTTTTTCTAAACTTAAGGAGTTGTGTGATTATGGGCAATCTTTCCATGGAGCTATGGTTTTTCTAAGTTTCAGGAGAGATATTCATAGTTGAGAGAAACTGATGTGGTAGAATTATTCAATTATCAATTTTCATTGGTGCTAAGAAAAAATTATGGAAAGAAGATAATAATACGTGTTAGTGGAAAAGTAAAATTACCCTTAGAAGGAAATTAATCATGACTTTCTCTCTACTAAATTGTAGTTATTAATTAGAATTAGTGAAAGTTGATAATTTGTTGATCCTACCACATCAGCATGATAATATAGTAAACCTATCCTACTTAAGATTCTCTTCATAGTTTATCCACTTTTAAGATGTAATTTTTGCTCAATTAAAGTATGTGAAGAATTTTGATAATCATGGTTGCATAACCACAATGTGATATATGAAAAATCTTACTGTTGCTAATAATTAACTTTTCATTACTTCTAAACTCTTCATTGACCACTCAAGTTATTCACATTATTAGTCAAATTATAAGTTATGCAATTGTCAATAAAATATATCAACTTTTATTTACAACTTATTTAACATTATTGATAAAAGTAGCCTTATTTTCTTGATTTTGAGTTTCATTCTTCTTGAACTTATGCTAATAGTTGATAATTCTATTGTTAACAACTTTGTTGATAATTTTGTTTTTAAGGAATGTAGTCTTTTGAATCGTTGAAAACATATTCTCTTATTACAAATCTAACAAATAAGTTTTGAATTTCTCCTACTTTAAGGTTATATCTTTTGAAAGAGTTTTAAATGAAATGATCCTACCACATTAGTATAAGTGATATAGTAGAAATATCCAATCAATAAAGAAATATTCATTAGTGGTGGATGAAAAAAATCAAAAATAGATCTCACTTTTAATTAATATGATGAGAAAAATTTATGAAATTCACTTTTAACTTTTTTTCATCTATTATCAATAAATAAATATCTCTTTCTTCATTGATTGAATAATCTTAACACATCACCTATACTGATATGGTAAGACCGTTTCACCTAAAACTGCCTCGTATCTCCCTTCTCAATTAATTTGTTCTCTTAGATTAGTTCTACCTTTACCAATAAAACAACTCTCTTTATTATAGCTTATCTAGTATTATAATTCATTCCACTTTTACTATTAGTATTCTTCTGAGTTTGCATTGCCTACATATAATTAAATTTGCTTTGCCTATATATTGGTGCATATTTGCCTTGCATACAACTTTTTCTATTTGAATTTTGGTGCTCCAGCCTACATGCAAAAATTAAAAGGATTATATAAACCTTATGCAGACTTCAAACTTTATTTTTACTAGTTATAAGAAAAAATACAAAGTTGTACTTAAATCTAAGGTCTTCAAGCAAATAAAGAATAAATCATATGTGATTGGTGCTCTAACACCAACAAGATTATCTCTAATATTCTGCATCTTAAAAAAATCGCTTTGCCCTTGACAAATAATACATTTATGGTTTATTGAAGTTAAAAACATAGTTATAGTGTTTTGACTTTACACTAAGAAAAAAAAAACTACTAAAACTTTCAATATATGTAAAGTTTATTTGCAATAAATAATAAGGCTACTCAAGATTGTTTCTTTTATAGAAAGCAATAGCTATTTATCTTCAATTCCACAAGGTATAAAATGAGCATGACTAATTTTGACTCCATAAATGAAGTCTTCTAAACCATTTCTTTGTATAGATAGCAACATCTATGACCTTTATACAAGATGATTTGTTCCATCAAGTTGGATTGAAAAATAAAGGATAAAAAAAATACTAGAAAAGGGATTTGAGTTGGATAGATTGATATGTGTCATTAATGAACTTCGATATCAAATGTAACTATAATATAACCTAATGTGATTATATTTTATTGTTAAATCCTTTACAAACTTAAGAATTCTTAGACAAACTTTACAACATGTTAAAAATCTTGTCAGCATGTATAACATTAGGGTGTCAAATGAGTCTAGCTAAGCTGACTCGTGAAAAAGAAGCCCCCACATTATAATCTAGACTGGACTGAGTTTGTTTAAGAAACTTATAATTTGACATGGTCTGTGATGTCCAACTAGCCCACAAACCTATTAAAAGTCCCTTCTCTTTTTTTTTTTTCATTTTTCTTTTTCCTTCTAAGTTTATTTTTTGACTCCTAACTCTTCTCTTCCACTCTAGTCCTCTTTGCTCTATCCTGCCAATATGTCTTAACTAACTAATGCCCCCTTTACCTCATTATGCTCTCTCTCTTTTGTTAGAATATGCCCTAAAAATCATTCATATTATCGACTTTAAGAATATTTTGTGTTGTATATATATTTATTTATTAATAAAAGAAAAAGTTATTTATTCACAAATATATATTATTTTTTTAGTTAGTCATACCTATAAATAAAGTATTTTTGTGAATTATCCTAATAAGTTATTTAATTGTTAAATAGAATTATTAAAGTTATTTTTAACGGAGGTGATATCGAATGGGTAAGGATATCCCATAGTAGGTATATTGAATATCTCTGATTAATATCATAATATGATAATAGTACGAATAACATAAAAATTATATTATTAAAATATTAGTATAAATTAAATAGTTAGAAAACTATTTTTTTCGAATATGATCACACAAATAAATTACATAGTATTTATAATAGAATTGAAGTTTCTACTAACTTAATCCAAATTCGAATTTATAAACAAATATCGATAAATGACTAAAATAATAAATCACTGACCAGTGTAATTAAATATTACACAAAAAAATTCGTCATAATAAGTTCAGTATATATTGATCAATGATTCATATTTATATTAGTATAAAATTTTGACATATCATAAATCCTTACTCAATTAAGATTGTGCGATGAAAGAATTTTAACCACAAAGTATTTATAATTGGAATGAGGTTTGATAAAATATCATTCTATTGTAATTTAAGAATTATAACACATTATTAGATATTAACTATAATCATTAAACTTTTGAATTATTCAAAATCTGAAAAGTTTAAAATAAGTTCACGGTTATTTTATAATAAACCTACATAGTCAAACCAATAACTAAAGGTATAGAGAAATATTCAAAAGAGAAAATATTATTAGTGAGAATGTTAACACTTTTGAAATAATATATAAGTCGAAATAAATATATATAAATATTATATATATTTATAATTCAGTAAAATATTTGAAGATTTTTTATAACATTATATTATAATATAATTTAATATAAATTACATGGTAAATTTGATAATATAAATTATCCAATGACCTAAATGCAAATACATAATTATTAGATAATTATACTTAAATTTTTAAATTTATATTTAGTTATATTTGCTTAATAGTTAAATGAATTTCTTGCATTTAAGCACAATGACTAAAATACACAAAATAGCAATTATTTAATAATTATTATTTTGTTCATACTAGATATTTATCATTTATTAAAAAGTAAGGACAATTTTAAAAAGATATTGATATGTTTACTAAATTTGATAAGAAAAAATTGTCATTTCTAACTTTCTCTTCTATAATTAGCCACTCTTTCTTGCTTTAGTTGGTCTAAATTATGGAATTTTTATATTATTAAAGATATTTCTTCATCACTCAAGTATTTATGTATGAAATAAACTCATCCTTCGATAAAAATTTTACATATCTATGATATATGTCATTATGACACACTGTGTATTTGTCAAAATGCTTGAATAGTTTCAATTTGTTGTTTGATGCATATTATTCTATAAATCATTCCTCCATCTTTCTTTTTTTAATAAACCTTTATTTACTTACCTTTCTCTTCTTAGCCTCTCTAATTTATTCAAATTTGAATTATTTTATAGAAAAGACTAAGAGATTAAAACAAAATATAGAGCAATAGCAGATTCTGCAATAGACATTTCAAATCAAAACGATTAAAAATAAATAGTCAAAAAAGTCAAAAAAAATATAAATAAATTAAAATTTTTTTAGAGAAACATGTATGCATTTTCTCCTATCCTCTCAATTTTTCTCAATTTCTTCTTTTTTATATAATTACAAACTCTAATTTTGTTTATGAGTTGTTATAATTTTCTCAATCTCTCTAAAGTGTTGTTCTGATATAACCTCTTGATTTTAGATTTTATGTCCTTATATATAAATATCTACCTTTGAGTAATGACAAATTGAGATTTGTAAGTGTTTTGATTTTAGGCTATGCGTAATTTCTACAATGGCCAACTAGGTTATCTTTTAAATAAAAGCATGTGAGTTGAAATTTCATAATTTGAATATTTTGATAATATTTACATATGGGTTGTGATATGTTTTACTAAATGTTGTTTCTATTAAAAGGATAAAATTTGGTGTAACCAATGGAATACATATATATGAAACTTAGCATAATCATATTTCTCTAATATCAGCTCTTTGCTTATTGGCTTTTTGGTTTATAAGCTGGAGTTTGTTTCTCTGATATCATGTAGATAAACATTGATTTGATTATGTCTTGAATTTTGATTTTTGTTAGATATCATTGTTAAGAGGTTTTATGGAAAAAGTGTTTCATTATGAACTTTAAAATCTTTATGTTCTTGTATTGCAGAAGTTGAATTAGATAGGGAAATAATCTTAAATCAAATTCTTTCATTTGTCTATATTAAGAGAAATTATTTGCCATGATTTACTTGTGTTGATATTATTTATGTTAAGGAAATGGTTAGTTAATATGAATTCTGATTGATTATGAGTATTTTATTTGTTTGTTATTATATTTATTGCCTTGATATTTGCATTTTAAAAACATACTTGTTCTCCTTTTATATGAATTTTGACAGAGGGATTGTAAAGAATTATACATTTTGATCATATCATAGTAAGCTAAGTCATAGTTTGAACATAAAATGAATGAATTATACATTTTGAAAATCTAATTTTATATGATTTTCTTCTATTTGTAGGGCAACCAAATGAGTGAATTATACATTTTAAAAACCTAGCCTTGATTTATTTAATAATATAAATAGAAAAGCAAGCCTAGAATTTTTGTACCACGTTAAAAAAATGCAATACTAGATAACAAAAGTAAAAGAATTCAATATATTTGTATCATTTACAGTACTTAAGAATTTATGTGCAACTAACGTTTATTTCACATTATAACCTCTATTTAGTTACCATATATAACTCAACATCAATCTAATTAACAACATAAATGAATCGTATTCGCTATAGAAAAAAAAAAAAAATAAGCAAGATGGAGAATCTATGAGAAATACTTTATTCAATTGAAAAGCGTATCTTAAAAATAACTCACTCATTTGGAGCTCTTATATTAAAATTAATATTAAAAATAAAATAATACATTAAAGATTAGTGTATCACTATCTTTTAGTAATTTAACTTAAGAGGGATATATCTCTTTTAATGAAAATTTATGGATACCTTATTCCTTTTTTTTTGTGCTATAGTAATTTTGTGAAAGATCATATACTTTTGTGTTTCTTTTGAATTGACATAGTTTTTCTTCACTTATAATACAAATTCTTAATGCTCAATGTTGAAAAACTGACATGTAGAACAATTTTAATCATCCATTAGCACAAATGGAACAAAACCTAATTTGAATTGCTTAAATTTTGATATTTTTATATAGTAAATAAGTTGTTAAAAATCTATGTCTGTGGTGCTTAAAAAACTGAGGATAAAAACATATAAATCTGTGCTACAACTTAAAAGTTGAGTACTTAAGTATAGGTTGTCTTTAAGTAATAAAAACTCAGCAGTTCAAGTGTCGATCCATAAGAAATTAGTTATATAAGTTTACTTGTTCAATTATCTAAGTATTATAATAATTATATTGATATGTTAGATTTTAGAATGAGAATTTAATATTAATAAATATTAGGATCTTAAGATCTATTGTAAATTATTATCAAGAAACTTACAAAAATTATTTTTGATCTTTTTTAAGAATGATTAAAGAATGATCTTAGTTGAAAAATGAAATAATTAAATACATAAAAAATACTTCTTTAACAAAAAAGTAACAAATACAAAGGATTAACTTTCAAATTAATTTGTAAAAACTATAACTTGCCTAACACTTGATATGTAAAAAATATACAAGCATTCAATATATCTTTTGTTAATAATGAATGAAGCTTTATAACAACTCAAAATACTTTAAAAAATAGAATTTATTTAATTGAAAGATTTTACATTGAAGCACAAATTAAAAAATTAAAAAATTAAAACTATAAACTTAACAAAATTTTATCCTTGACCCTAATTACGAATTTAGAAATACATTATAAGAGAAAGAGTAGAAAAAATAAAATATGAGGGGAAACTAAGGGCTAAGTATATTCTTTTATTTAATACAAGTATTTATTTATTAGAAATATAGAAAATAAAAAGGTAAATAAATTAGCTAAGAGTAGATAAATGTTGACAAAGTTTTTTCACATATATTGAATTGTTGGCCAAAAAAATCATTGATGCCATATGATTTTTGTCTCTAACCAAAAACATAAAAGTTGTAGATATTTCTCTCAATTTTCTAAAACATCTTTAATCACTATATTTGAATATATATTTTGTGAGTTGTAACCTAAATACTAAATATTGTCGGACTATACTGTGGCTGCATTTTGGTTCTATTGAAGCCTAATTTTGTTCATCTAAACATTTGAATTGATCTCTTCTTTGGTTTATAATATTGTGAATAAATGTCTTCATGATTTATTGGCTTAAGAATTATATTAATTAGATTTTTAAATTAAAAGATATACTCATTATACGAATCTTGTGCAAAATCAATTATTTTTCATAAATTAAGCCAATCATTATTTTAAAACTCAAAGATAAAATAAAATGATAATATAAACTATTAATAAATGTATATTTTTAAGTGTTCATCACATCTCCCAATTAATTTATTACTAGTATTTAGTAATTAAAGTGAAATTATTTTAAAAATAATTTTCAGAATTTACATCCAAAGTGTTTATGATTCATCTTCTTTTAAGCTTGCTCGGATAACCAAATTCTCACTTAAAAGTTTATTGTTTATATGCTACACATTAAATAGTCAAGTAATTAATAAACTTTTTTATTGTACTCTTTATAGTTAACACATAATTATAGAGTTTATTTGAAAGAAAATAACTTTAATTTCAATGTTCTATAAAAGTAAATTTCCTTAGGTAGAAGTCATTCTAATTATTATTATTGTTGTTGTTGATATTGTTGTTGTTATTGTTTTGAAAACCAAAATACATTCTTAACCCTTGTAGAGAACTTTAGGCCAATAACTCTCAGACTAGTTGACATTAAGGTATTAGATGTTGAAACACCCCTTCGAACTTAATTACTCGAATTAAGAAAATTATGGAATCATTCACATCAAAATTTTACCATTTTAATTGAGCGTTCATTGCTAATTAAGCAAGAAGTTCGGTTACTAATTAAAATTCTGAATAGAGCATCTTTTAAAAAAAAAAAAATTTCTTTTACTCTTAATTGCTACCTTTTGCAAAACAAAAAATTTTTCAATATTCCAATTTGCCATCCACAATCAAATTTCAAAATGTATGTGCAAAAAAAGATTTATAAATTCTTGCTAAATGAGTATATGTAAATAATAATTGATTAAGTGATAATGATGTGAAAGTTCATAAATTTGAATAATTTAAAAAATAAGTAAATGGCAAACTTTTGTTAGAAATTTTTAAAATCAAATCAAAATGATAGCATGCCTAGAGGTACCAATTCTTGATTAAAGAATTTATAGGGTTCTCATATAAGGAAAAGGCTTTTTTAACAAATGTCTCCGTACTAAAGATACGAGGCCTCAATTAAAAAAATTACAGATTTCACAGTTAAGAAAACCTCTCACTTTTTGAAAATGTCCTCGTACCCTTATGTGTAAGCTCTCGATAGTTTGGGAGTATTCCTGTCCTGTTTTTTTAGTACGAGGTCTCCAATTAAGGCGTCAGCTGATGGCCATGTGGGCCTAATTTGGTCAAAACATTTAGTTACAACATTAATAATTTTGATGATTGTTCTGGAGCTTTGAAAGACAAATCGTTCTTAAAGAATAAGAGTTATTTTAGGAAAGTGAATAGATTTTATTCATATCTCCTACCCTGTTAAAATTGTAAGAGTGCATTAAAGTATAAATAAGTAATTTACAATGATTTATCTCAAATGTACTAAAGATTTGTTAAGGGTTAGAGAAGTAACTGATAATAAAATGAAATATACTATTTAAGTGATAATACCCTAAAACCAAAATAAAATATGTAATGTAAGTGATAATATCTAAAACCTCTAAAGAAGGTAAGTAATAATTTTTTAATAATAATAATTACATTACTAAAAGATTTTTTTTATAAAAAAAAAAAACAAATTTTAAGCTTCAAAATAAAGTAATTTTTTGAATTCTCCATAAACTATTCTCTAGTTATAACTAAAAGAGAAAAGAAATAAATTTTTTATAATAATAATAATTTTTTGAAAAAAAAAGAATCTTTAACAAATAAAAGAATTATAGAAAAGCGAGACTAAATCAGCATTTCATTTATGGTTTTAATAACTTTTGCAAATCAGAATAATTTAAAAACAAAAGGTGACTTGAGTGTGGATGATCCATTGATTCATGTAAGATATTTAAAACAATTGTTTTTATAAAAAATTTATCTAAATCAAGAATCGAACTGGGCTTTGTATGAGTAGTCCTTTTCTTTGTGGAGATTTACATGGGCTTTAAGGAGTTTTGTCGTGGGTATTTGGATCCCGGAAAGACAAAACGAGTCTTAAACTAATACTCCAACAATAAACTTAACCTAAACTTACTCAATTTCTTCTGCTTTTTAATATTCCGATTTGATATCACAGCTAAAACTTAAAAGCAACCACCACCGACAACAAACAGCCCACATAATTTTGAAAATAATAATACAGAATTTAAACAAATTACAAATACAAAGTCAAAGCGAAGCCATCTTCTCTTGTTCTTCTTTTTTATTTTATTTCCTGCTATACAATAACAATAATAACATAAAAAAGGAAACTACAAAATTGGCACTTCCAAGGCAACTAAGAGCTACAACATATAACACATATGTCCATAAACAACAACAACAACAACAACAACAACAAATGGTAAATAATTAATAATTAAAAATAAAAATAAGGTCAAGTAACGATGAATAATAATACTGATACGTAATCATACAAGAAGGTCGTCCCCAAAGATGTAGAGAATTCTTTCTATGGCCCAATTGGGCTCATTCTTGGGCCAATCGTTTAACCTCTGCGACTGTGAATAGGTCAACAAAGGGGCCCTACAAAGAGGACAAGTCTTGTGATGATCATAATCGACCCATCGATCAATGCATTCTTTGTGGAACACGTGACAGCAGTTCCTTAGCTCCCGCACCAGATCATGATCGTCCATGTGATTCAAGCACACTGCACACGTGTCAGAAACCCACGGCATCCTTGCTCTGATGTCTTGGTAGGTAGATAGAATCAGCCTTTCCTTAATCGTCTCCGAAGAAATCAAAACCGAAGGAGAAGGAGGAGAAGAAGAGTTTCTGTCTCTGAATCTGAAAAAGCAGAACAAAACCCATCTGAGAAGTGCAATAACAACAGCTGCTTTGTAAATAATATTGCTTGCAATTAAGCTGGGATCTTCGACAAAGAAACCGCCCATTGAATTGAGGCAAGAAAGAAAGAAAGAAAGAAAGGCAAAGAGAGAGAAAAGAAGGAAAGAAAAGGGGGAAGATTGTAGGAGGATATGGGATTCTTTATAAAGATATGAATGATGATGATACATGGTGGAGAAATCTTTTTTTATTTTTATTTTTTATGAATTGAGGGTCAGGGTAGTGACGAGGCCATTTTCGTGGGCAGTCGCGTAAGTCACAAATGGAAAGGAAGGTGCCGTATTATCACACAAGCTTCTTCTTCTCCTCTTTCCTTCTTTCTTCTTTTTCTCTCTCTCTCCCTCTCTTTTTTTTTTTTTCCCTTGAGTTTAATTACCGTATATATGAATGAATAACGTTACCTGATCTTATCTTCATTATTTGTAACAAATAATACAGATCAGTCGGTGTAAGGCTGACTCGAGGCCCCTCGTGGGTCAGCCCTACACTGGTTTCATATATATATATA
>CP135538.1:3491049-3525381 GCA_032402905.1 Khaya senegalensis | reverse complement strand
TAATTGTCTATCCTAGTGCAAGACTAAGAAAGTTAAAAAAGGCTGAAAAAAGCCCATCCCCAATAGATAAATTACTGAAATACCGGGTCGACTACAGTCTGGACTTCAAATGTTAAGCCTACCGCTCTAGTCTGCAAACCTAAACATTCAAATTTTAAAACAATTCTTAATCATTGTTGTTATTATTATTTTATCATTACATTTCAAAATCTCAACTTTAAAAAATCGGTACGGGATAAGTCCAACCTACCTGGATATCTCTGATCCTAGACTATGCCCGGGCTTTCAAAAACCCAACCTAGCCCATGTGTTTTGCCAACCTTATATTTACCTTGTGAAAGAAGAAGAAGAGATGAATAGAACAATTAAAAGCTAACTACTATAAGAATGAAAAACCAAACAATTTTATTAGAAAAAAAATACTGGTATGATGGTTATTTTAGAATTTCAAAAGGTATGTAAAGTAAAAAAAATAAATTGTTAAAATTTTATATTTACAGCTTAATAATTCTATCCTTTAAGTACAGTAAAATAACTAAAGTAGATGATTTAAATACTAAATACATAAGTTCGCCACTGACTTTTTAATTAAAGCAAACAAGTAATAAGAGAGTTGGAATTATATACGCATAATTATTATTATTATTATTATTATTTAATCATTTTATTTTAACATAAAAACATAATTTGTAACATTATTTTTAATTAAAATACAAATAAAAATGAGTGTGTGTATGTGTTAACTCAAGAAAAGTATCTAAACTAAAATTGTAAGTCTTCTATATTATCAACACTTCATGAATATACCAAATTCAAAAAGGTTAAGATGACGACGAAGATCGTTATCTCACTTGAATTAGAAATAAGGATATATCCATATTAATTTCGTGTAAGATAAAAAGTATAGGTGAAATTAGCCCATGAACACTGAAGCATGGGTGAAATCAGCCCATGCGCTGGAATTGAGTTCATTAAAACCTAGCATGAATTCATTTACTTGCCATTCCTGTCAACACTCATATTTTAATAAAATTTTATGCGACTAAAGTGGCCATAATAAAAAGCATGACCCATAGGCCTAAATATTTAAATTTTAGAACAATTCTTAACATTTTAATTTTTTTATCATTACTGTCAAAATCCCAACTTTAAAAGACCGATACAGGTTAAGCTCAACCTAACCCGGATATCTCCACATCTAGACTAAGCCTGGGCTTTCAAAAACCAGATCTAACCTAGGTGTTTTGCCAACCCTATATGAACCTTGTGATAAAAATCCGAACAATTTTATCGTGACCAAATATCCTCTAGCTACAAAACCTTTAATTTGCCGTAACTGTCCTGTCTCTTGCCTCATCCAAAATTTAAAAATTAAGGATAATCTATAACTCAAAAAAATATTATTTATATGCAATGAATATTTTTAAAAATAATAAATTTTTAATTTTCAACATCTTAATAAATAAAATATAAAAGATTTTAAAAACTAACTTTTAAATAAGATAAAACAAAATAATTATCGTTTTATCATAAATAAACATCATTTAATTAGTTTCATATGTACTTTTAGAATATTATTCTCAAGGACCACCGCCAAATAATCATGCATACTTTTGGGGTATTATTACTATGAACCATTATTTTAATATTTAACGTACTTTGGAACATTACTTTTAGAAACTGTCACTTAGATTTTATATTTAGATACTTTTACTAAAATATAAACATTATATCCAAAATTATTGATGTTTAACTAATCATAATTATAATAATTTCACATTCAATATAATGCTTAATTAATGAAAACAATTATATTTTCAAACTTTTACCAAAATTATGAAAAACTAATTTCATTAACTTCAAATAAGCATTTCAAGTATTTCATGGTAAAACACAACAAATGTAATTAAAATTTTACTATTGAATGTAGAAACATATTTGAATTTGATTCAAAAATTAATTAATCAATAGAATACGTAGACCTTTAGAAAATTTAAATTTATATTCTTAAATTTAAAAAAAAAAAAGAAGCACACTATTTCATAGCTTTTAAAACTAAAATTGTGTCCCTATTATATATAACCACTTACCCTGCGAATCCAAACAACCAATTATATGTACTTTTGGTAATTTACTTCCATCATTAAGATCACCTCTCTATAAAATTAGTAATAATATTTACTAACTTAAGTGATATCAATTAAATCCTTCACTTACAATAATTCCACAACCTATAACTAAAAAATTAGGCATAACATAACAATAAATTCTTTAAAAATTATTAATCAATATATATATATATATATAATATACATAAAGGTTATGGATGGATAATATCAATAGGATTCAAAATTATTTTTAATTCATAGAATAGCCCAATCCTTTGTCAATTTGAAATATGGCCCAAGATAATTCCAAATAATTTTTCTAACTTATTTATGAACAAAGGTAACAAACAAATCCTAACTAACTACAAATTTATATATTTATACATATAATGTAGCAAACAAACTCTCCTATAATATTTAACCCAAAATCATTTTTACTTTAGTAATTAAGCCAATATATATATATATATATATATATTCTAAACTTTATTAAATATATAGATAGATAGATAGATAGATAGATAGATAGATAGATAGATAAATATGACAGATATAGATATAGATAGATACAACACACACACACATATAGAGCAAACAATCCTCCCACAAAATATTAAAAAAAGTTTTGCACAATACAACATAAAAATTTTAATTTACTAATATATTTAAAATATATAGTGAGCAATTTATAACAAAATAAAATTTTATCAATTTTTTTTTTCAACTAAACAATTAAAAACAATAATTAGAATGAAAGGAAAATGTATAAGTAACTTGTATCATTAGCAAACAATTTTATATATATATATATATATATTGCAAGAAATTTTAATATATAAAGCAAAATAAAGAAAAAAAATAACTTACAAATTAGCTTGAAAATGACAAAATGAAATGAAAATCTTTTTCTCATTTTTAGTCTTCTCTATCAATTCAGTCTAATTTCAATTGCAAGTTAAAAGAATTCAAAACGTAACACCAAATCTTATTTTAAAAGAAATGTCTAACAAATTCTAGTTTCAAATATTAGCCTTTTTGTCTTTTAATGCATTGTAAGCATAGCTACACATCAAGTACAAGTCAAATATCTAATCATCAAATGCCACATTTTTATATATAATATGACTTATCTTCTTTTATATATCAATTGTCTTTTGCTACAACATAATAATACAATATAATAATAACAATAAAAAAAACAATTATTGATGCTATACCTAAATTTAATAGCATTTATTTGAGTCTATGATTAAAAATTAAATATCACAATATTTGACTCTTGAAAATACTTATAAAAGTTTGAGATTTATACCTAAAAATAAGGGCAAAAATTTGATACATAATATTTGACTCTTGAAAATACTTATAAAAGTTTGAGATTTATACCTAAAAATAAGGGCAAAAATTTGATACAACAAGAACTTGAGACTCAATGTTGCCAAATCCTCAATAGCCTAACTTAAAACTTAACATTACAACCCTATGACCTAAAACATGATGCCAATATGGAGACCACAAGACAAAAGCTATGTACATGTCAATTTTCACTCTAACTATAGAGACGAAGAAAATCAATTAATTCATTTTTGACACAATATATGACGAATGTAGAAATAACAATTGAAGTAAAACGGTTCAATTTTATTTTGCTTTTGTACTTTGAATTTCAACTTGAACTTTTGTAAAAGTCGATTTCATTTTTAAGATTTTCTACTTATCTTAAATTAAGTACAAATAATTATATTATAATTGATGAATTCAATAACTTAAAATATGTCATATATGTGTTTTTAATTTAAAATCTATATATATATATATATATATTTTATTCGATTTAATTTTTTGAATTTAATATTGAAATTAGAATGGTTACCTTTAGGTTCTCAACATAAAAATAAAATAATAATTTTTAAATATAAATATCGACTAGACCCATTAGTCGACTAGACCCATTAGTCGACTAGACCCATTAGTTTGGTTCAATTTTTTATTCCTAATTTTTTTTATCATGCCCTACATGAAACCCTAGTATTGAACAATAAGATCTTGAGTCTCGACATCAAGACCCTAAAACTGCAAATGAGGCATAATCTTCAGACCTAAGACCTAATCTCAAGATTTATTCCAAGATCCCAATATCTAAGACCTAAGATCTCAATTTAATCTTGAATCAAATCTCAATAATATATGTATCATCAATCATAAATGCTTATACTATTAAATAGTTATCAATAAAATATATTTTTATAATGTCTATATGAAATTTTTTTATAAATATTTTTATAATACTTATTTTGAAGTGACTAAATATACTTGTTCAAACATTTATTTTATGTACTTCTTCAATAACTAATGATAATAAAGGCAAAGCAACAAATATGATTCCTTATTTTAAATAAAATAAATATTTGAATATTCCAAAGAACCTCACAGCAATAAACTTGTTTCTTTCAAATGGAGTTTACATTGATTATTAGGCTAAACTTCGATCATTACCCATACAAAAAAGTTTCAAAGTATTAGAAGAAAATGCATTCACTTGATCAATGTGATTGAAAGCATGATTTTTTTCATATAATTGGATAAAGTGTATTATTCTCTTGATTTTGATTTAATGAATGACAAAGATGTTGTAAAGTTGTCTTTGGTATATTTTATTGAGAGGATCCTATTGGGGAGGATCACATGTCAAAAGGCTTACCTGATTTCAACAAATATCCTTATGACACAGTGGCATGAGACTTGACATATTAAACATCATTCAGAGCTTTGGTTTGATAGAGTAAGAAGTTAATGGACAACATGTATTAGATCCTTTACACAATGACTTCTTACATTACAAATATGTAACAAATGCTCTAACTATATTATTCAATGATTCATTGTGTGAATTTGACTAACATATTGTTTTGTGCTATATGCAAATTTGATTTTTTGAAGTAATTCTTATACGTGGCAAAAAGCATAAGAAAGTAGTTTCAAACAAGATTCCCTATATGTTGCAGTGGAAATCGTTACAAAATGTGTATTATAAAGACATTATCAAGATCACCTTTGGAATTAAGAATGTGTAGTACATTGTTACACTATAAAATTTTAATGAGAAACTATATATGTGAATTGTATTAAAATGTCATTGCACTTTGGTGCATAAATGTCCTTTTGTGAATTGGTGCCTTAACAAGTAGAGTAAGCATAGGATGTGCTTTATAAGTGTTATAACATTTTAAACTAGTACAATATCTCTTAGGCTTAAGGTTTGAAATCTTGGTTGTTAGAAACAAAACCATAAGAGACCAAGACTAGGCTCGCTATGCCACCCCAAGCTATTAAAATAAATAATATTGTGCTAGTTAAACTAGGTCATCATAAATGGTATCAAAACCATATCGTCCAACCAAAAATTTGTTAAAAAGGATATTGGGTCCCAAAGAGAATAGATTATAAAACCCATATCACTTAAGAACGAGCTTGGAATGTGACTTATAAGTACTTTGCTTTCCTTAGCTAGTACAAAACTTTTTAGACCCAAGTCTAAAACCTTAGGTGTTTGGAATAAAACTATAAAAGGTTAGGACCAAGCTCATTGTTACTCTAAGTCACTAAAGTAGACAATATTATACTAAGTGGGGTGATTCATCATAAAAGTCCTTTTATCCTTTTATGTATATGCTACTGATCACGCTAAGGTTGAGCATGATGTTAACATGGTTAAGGCAAACATCTTAGACCTCTTGAGTACTATAATGGAAGCAAGGAACCAATAAATGTACATTGTAATACATTTACTTAAAGAAAATAGAAAGAATTCTCAAAATGATCTTATTTTACACTCACTTTACCAACATGACCTATTTTAAATCATTCTTATTAAAATAATTAGTTGTCTCAAATTTGAACACATTTACCCCTCTATGACCCACTTTATTATTTTAATAAAATAAACTCAAAATTCATTCTCTCTATTCAAAACTTTGGCAAATCATAAATATGTATTGTATTTGACCTTGATTTCATAGAGTTACAAAATTTAGTTTTAATATTAAAATAGGGTAATGCCCCAATTCAAGAGTCATTAACACTAAACTTGGCCATGTGGAGTGCTCAACCAATGGCAAATATGTGCTCAATAGAGCACCATTGAGGCACTCAACATCCTTCTATATGAACTAGGTCAAAGCCAATTCGCATCATTGGGTCTTTTCATTGATTCAAACCCAAGTCTAATTTTTTTAAAATTGTTTAATTATTTTTAAAATTGTTTAATTTTAAAATTAATTGTTTAATTATTTTTAAATTAAAAATTTTAATTAGTTTATTTAGGATAGTCTAATTTTTAATTTTTAAAGAATTAAAAATACTATTATTTATTTCATTTACTATTTTTTTAATTTTGTGTAAATATGTTCTTAAATTCTATATAAAATATGTTTATTTAATTTATGTTTTATGAAAGTCTTGCATTATATTTTAAATTTAATAATTTTTTAAAATATGTCTTATACTGTTTTCACTAATGATAAACTTTTTATGCAATTTTAACATATGGGGAGAAATGTCAAGCCAACCATAACTAATAGTTGATGTAGATGAACACTTTCATGCCAAGCCAACCTTAATCACAATATAAAGTGATTTGCACAATCAAAGGGAGGTTGACTGCAATTCAAGTCAAGTTATTCAAGCAAATTTGCCTTAGACACTTTTTAGTCTTGCAGATGGCAATAATAACTATATTTAGTTCCTCGTTAAGGGCAATAGATTTGTTTCTCATGCATGAAGTTCTGTTCAATCATCGATTAGGACTTTGGCCACTTTCCAGCTAAGCATCTTTGTTAATTCTTCGATCACAACCATTGTAAAACACTCAAATTACAAGCTCATCAATTACTCAATTAATATTCAAGAAAGCTACAAAGCAAAGAAAATATTTAAAGAACTCATAATGAATCAAGAAAGCAAAAGTTTTCTTAAGGAAAATTGCACTTTTCCATATGTTATCAAATTGGGAATAAATTAAAATTTATAGTCAAACTATCTGCACGTGTAAAAGTCCACCTGTACAACAAACTTTTCTACCCTTAACTTCTTTAAACTAAACTAACACTTTGCATACAAAATAGAATTATCATTACATTTCTCCACCTTAATTCTACTTTTCCATCACAATGCTTCCTTTTATTTGCAATACAAAAAAACACATGTAAATTTCAAAATCATTATCTATATTCAACAAATTCATTTTCTCTGTTTCTACTCAATCTAAAGTCACACCAACAACATCCTACAACAACATTAAACTAGTTATCATTCAACAAGGTTCAACAGTTTTAAATAACACTTGAACTTGGTTACTGGTACAGCTTTTGTCAGCATATCTACTGGATTCTCCTTAATGTTAATCTTGCACAATTGAATCATTCCTTTTGCTATTTCTTCTTTAACAAAATGTAACCTCACATCTATGTGTTTTGTTATATCATGAAAAACATGATGCTTAGTAAGTTGAATGGCATTTTGACTATCACAATGAATAGTCACAGATTTCTAATTAATTCCCAACTCATTTACCATGCCTCTCAAGCATGTAGCCTCCTTTACGACCTCTGTAACTACCATGTACTTGGCTTTTGTTGTTGACAAAGCCACAACATATTGCAATGATGATTTCCATCTAATTATACATCAACAGATCTCAAAAACATACATGTTAATGATCTTCTTTTGTCAATATCATATATATAGTTTGAATCCACAAAACTTATAACCTTTTTTGCTTCAAATACATTCAAACCATAGGTCAAATTGTAGTTTAAACTTTCCTTAATAAATCTCATTAGCCATTTAACAACCAACCAGTGTATTTTTCTTGGATTTGGCATAAATCTACTGACCACACTAATTGAATGTGCTAGATCAGGCCTTAAATAAATTATAACATACATTATGCTTCTAACAACACTAGCATAAGGTATTTTATTCATATAGACCTTCTCTTCTTCTGTTGTTAGACTTTGGCTAGTAGATAGTTTGAAATGTGCAACCAAGGGAGGGCTTACAGGTTTTGAATTACTTTTTCTAAACTTATCTAGTAGTCTTACTAAATATTGTTGCTGAAAGAGCATCATTAAATTCTATTCCTTATTCCTCTTAATCTCTATACCCAGAATCTTTTTTGCAATTCCTAAATCCTTCATGTTAAACTCAGCGCTCAATTCATCCTTTAACTTGTCGATTTTAACCATATTCTTGCATGCAATCAAAATATCATCCACATAATGTAGTAAATAGATGGGATCATTCAACTTAGCATCCTTGAAATCTACTCAATAGTGTCATACATACATCTAGTGTATCTTTTTGTTTGCATAAAGTTATCAAATCTCATGTTTCATTACCTTGGTAACTGTTTAAGTCCATATAAAAACTTATCTAATAGGTACGCCATGTCATCTTTGCCCTTTACTGTAAATCCTTTAGGCTGAGACATATATATTTTCTCATCCATATGCCATACAAAAAAGTTATTCTAACATCCATTTGAACTAATTCTAATTCAAGCATAGTAACTAAGGCCATAAGAATTCTTATTGAAGTAGACCTTAGAATTGGTGACAATACTTCTATAAAATCTAATCCCTTCATTTGCGTAAACCCTTTAACTACTAGTCCAGCTTTAAATCTAACATCATCTACTCATGAGTCATTCTTTTTTCTCTTGTAGATCCACTTGTAGACAATAACATTCTTGCTATTTGGTTTAAAAACCAATTTTCAAGTTCTGTTTTTATTTAGTGAATCCATTTCTTCCTTCATGGCATTAAGCCATTTCTTTGAGTTCTTACTTTTAAGTGCTTATGAGAAGGTAATAGGATTTAAAGTTTCAAGTTTATTACTAATCGATAAGGCATAAGCTAATAGGTCTTCATATCCATATTTAATAGGAACTCGAGTTTAATCATTTATTGACCTTATACTTAATTCTTCTTCTACTTCTGTATATATTTTTAGTTTCTTTTACTTACTTGTATCAAGCTCCACCATAAACAAATCTTTATCTATAGTTGAACTTCCAAGATTAAGCTTAGTGCTTTGATATAGCGTATTTTCAATTAATTCTTCTTTATGAAATGTGACATCTTTATTAATTGTATACCTTCAATGTCTCTCATCATAGCACCACAATTTATAGCCCTTCACACCTTCAGGATAGTCGATGAAGATTCTTTTAATAGCTCGAGCATCCAGATTTTCTTGCTTTATGTATGCATAAACATTATAATCAAAAATCCTTAAATGATATAACCTAAGTGGGTGCCCTGACCAGATTTCTTTTGGTGTTTTAAAATCAAGTGCCGATGTTAAACATCTATTCACTAAATATGTTGTTGTAATAATTTCGAAAGACCTGCACTAATTAGCATACATCTTACTCTTTCTATTAAAGCCCTATTCATTATTTTTGTTAAGTTATTTTGTTAGGGAGTATGTGTCAATATTCTATGTCTCTTAATTCCATTTTTCTTACAGAAATCATCAAAGAAACTACTACAAAATTTCATGCCATTATCTATCCTTAATACTCTAATTTATTTTCAAATTCAGTACTGATTAGCCCTTGTTTCTTTAATTTAACAAGTATTTTCTCACCTAAATGACCCAATCTGTAATGCTATAGCATCATTTTATCAAGAATTTTATTCACAATAGCTCTTACTTTTTCAGACACCATAGTTTCATCTAAGACATATAATTTAGTCTTTCTACTTCCTTTCATATACACTAGAGACCCTTTTAGTATTTTTAAGACTCCATTCTCTATCTTAATTATATACCCTAATCATCTAACATGCTTAGAAAGACTAAATTTCTCTTTAAATCAGGTACTAATCATATGCAATTTTATGTTCATACCATCGTGCAATTTAAATTTAATGCTTCTATTCCTTTTACATCACATGACATGCCATTCTCCATTACAACTTTTCCTTCATTAATAAAATTCAATTTGAAAAATAAAGTTTTGTCATGGCACATAAGAAAAATACATCTCAAATCAAGAATCCACTCATCTTGATTATTACTCTAGGAAGCCATTATAAAAAAGCATTCTTAAAATCTTCATCTGTCATAACTAAAGCTTTAGGTTGCTTGTTCTACTTCTTTTTTTTCTTTGACCTCTTTCTCTCATGAAAATCTCTTCTAAAGTGTCATTCTTTGTGACAATGAAAACACTTTAGAATTTTTCTTTTTTATCATGATATACCTTCCTTTGAGCCTTTTTAATCTTTCTTTCTTATATATCCTTTCACTATTAAACTAGCTGGATTAGAGTCTTTCAATTTTGCCTTTTTACTTAATTTTTTATAACTTAGAACCGATTTCACATCATCTATCAAAACCATATCCCTTCTATACAATAATATCTTTACAAAATGTTTATAACTTAGAAGTAAGGAGGTTAAAACTATTAAAGCTTAGTCCTCATCCTCAAATTTCATGTCAATGGTTTCTAAATCAAAGATAATTTTGTTAAAATTATCAAGATGTTTACGTAAAGATCCCCCTTCCTCAAGACTCGATGCATACAACTACTTCTTTAGATAAAGTCCATGGGCAAGGGACTTTTGCATATACTTGGTTTCCAACTTGTTCCAAAGACTCACAGCCGTGGTTTTCTTCAAAATTTTATGAAGAACACCATCCCTCAAAGACTACACAATTGCACTATGTGCCTTTGTCATGATGTCTTTCTTTTTTGCTTCTGTCAAATTTGACAATATTTTGTCATCTTTAAGTAAGGCTTTCTCCAATCCTTCATGAACTAAGAACATCTTTATCTTCATTTTTCACAGATTGAAGTCGTTATATCCCATGAACTTTTTGATTGAAAATTTAACCGAGCTCATGGTGAATTTTCTGTAAAGGCTTTAATACCAATTGTTGATTCTTCGATCCCAACCAATTGTAGAACATTTAAATTTCAAGCTCGTCAAGTATTTAATTAATATTCAAGCAAGCTATAGAGAAAAGAAAATATTTAAAAAACTTAGAATGAATCAAGAAAGCAAAAGTTTGCTTAAGGTAAATTGCACTTTTTCATGTGTTATCAAATTAAGTACAAGCCAAAATTTATAGTCAAACTAACTAGACATATAAAATTCTTATTAGTCCACCTATGCAACTAACTTTTCTACCCTTAACTTGTTTAAACTAAACTAACACTCTGTATATAAAACAAAATTATCATTACAATCTTATTGGGAGCACTCAATTAAGAGACAATTATTTTAATAGTTAAATTAAGTACTAAAACATAAATAGGGCTTATGAAGATCTTAATTTTTTGAGCATTCTTAATAGAGATAATTTATAACTATTCTGAATGATGGAAAGGTTCTTATTTGGTAAAAAAAGCAAGAACTATAATGATTATTAATTGTTAGATATAATGGACGATATCAACCAATTCAGCTCTTATCCATGGGGCAATGTGGTGTGGAAGTATACATTTGAATGTTTATAACATTTAGTCCTTGCATAATACACCAAGTACAACAAGGACACACCAAAATTAAAGGTGGATGGTGAGAGTTTTATAGAAAAATTGATAGAATAGTAATTTTATATTTAGTTCTCCTTGTATTTGGTATGTTTACCATGTTTTATGTCTTATAGTGTTTAATTATATTAATTGTTATGTGTAAGGCATTTAAGGGAATGTGTTAATAAATTATATTTTAAAGACGAATTTTTTAGCATTTTAATCATGTACCTTTCGAACTTCATGTAGGGTGTTGACATAAAATTAATGATTGGATATAAAAGTGTTCTTTAGTAAATTTAAAGTGGACAAATTAAACTTTTTAGAAAGATTTTATTTGTGAAAATTAAATTCATTTGTACCTCTAACTAATTTTTCAAAGTTAAGGCTAGAAAAGAAAGTTCAAATCTTGGCTAGAGAAGAATTTTTATTAAACCGTTGAAACTTTAAAAAGGCATAACTAGAGATTTAAAGTCCACATCAAGTATTCAAAAGTCCAAAGTCATCCACACATCAGATCTACAATTTTTAAGAAAAGACCACAACCTAGATTAATTGATTGATGGTTCAAAAGTATTGCTTTGAACTATTTTAGATATTTGGCCTATAACTTGAGCTACAAACCTTAATTTTGGATAAGACTGAATGAATTAGAAAGATAAGAAGTAGATTTACAACATTTATGTAGACACTGAAGCCCAAAATCAGTTGTATCAAGTCTAGAATTTATTACAAGTCTTAGCACAAATTAGAATATGAAAAAAAAAAAATAGGTTTTTAGGAAAAAAAAAAGATGAGGAAACAAATTATAATTTTTTCTTCTACCATCTCTTTATTTCCCATGTCTAGCTAGCTTATTTCTTTTAATTCACAAGATTCTAGCAACTTGGTTAGTAACATTGTGGACTTTATTATTCAATTTAATTGTTTCTTTTATTCAAATATCTATGATCTTTATTTTATATGTTGATTTTATAGCTGAATTGAATCCATAATCTATAATTGTTATGTTATTCAATTATTGATAATAATTAGGCAGAATAATTATGATCCAAGTTTTTGTTAATTACTTAAAAAAATTATAAAAAGTATTAAATAACTTCACGCTTGTTAGATTCTTATTCATCTTTAACTCATTCCTTGTATGTATGGGTATTAGCAAATCTAAAAGGATTGTTTAATATCAATTGGATTATTGATAAGAATTATTATTGTGCTGGGCTTGAATTAATTAGTATAGAAAAAAGTAAAGATTATCTTGCATGTAGGTAATTTTTGGCTAAATATTCATAAAGTAATAAATTATTAGAAATTAATGAGCAACATATAATTGTGGTTAATATTCTCTTAAATTAAAGTTTTCTACATCTAAATTTTTTTATTTAATATTCCAGTTCAATTATTTTTATTAAGTTGTTACAAATTTATAAAAACTCCTTTTTCTTTAAGTGTTTACTTTTAAATTTTATGATATTAATTATGTCTTATGATGTATTAAGTGATAAAATCTTAGAAAATATCATAACTTGATTTCATAAAGGTATTTTTGTAACTTGGTAAATGAATTAGCCATGAAATGTAGAATTGAAAATGCATTAGCATAACAAGGTTTTTTTTTTCTTTACCATTAATCAAGGGTAAAATTAGAAATTTAATAATTTAATATGATACCAAAAAAATTTAATATTGGCATTTATGTCCTAGTATCATGATTGGATGAATTAAAGATGGATTAGAGATATTTTGCTCATATTTCCTAATTAGGCCAAAAACACCTACAACCATCTTCTAAAATTGTCTACAATTTTCTTCTATCTCCCTCCTCTATTTCCACCATCTTTCATCATTGAAGAACCAACAAGATACCTTAGAAAAGTTGTTAAAATTTTCCTTGAGCAAAAAAACCAAAGAAAACAAATAAGAATACCAAAAGCATCTCTTAAATCTACCTAGTTTTTATTGAAAGGAACATTTAAGAAAATTTCAAAGAGTGAGATTTTTACTTAGACAGTTTGGTGAGTTTCTTGAACCTTATTCAAGCTTAAAATCATCTTAAAAGCTATTAGCAAGCATGATTTGAATTTTAATTCTAAAAAACCTAGGGTGGATGAACTTACATGTATGTATGTGATTGTGTATAAATCTCATATATGATGTAATTGATGTAGATGACTATATATTAATGCTTGATTGAAGATAAGTGCATGTAGATAACTATATTTTTATGTCCAATAAAAATTAGTCCATGTTTTATAAAAACCAAGTTTGAATTATGATGGTGGTACATATGTAAACGTTCCTAGAACACTGAAATTGATTGAATTTTTAAAAAATGTTAAAAGTGGATTTTGGTGTTGGAAAAATTCAGTTCATAACTTTTTTTAGTTTATTTAATCATTTTATTTTTCTTAGATTGAAAATTATGGATCTAGTAATTGTTTAGAAAAGAAATTGGTAAATTATACTAGCATAATATATCCTATAGCACGTCCCCTGTTTTTGTATCATTTAGAATGCTACTTTGGTTCATGTTTTAAAGATGAAAAATTTATATTGGAAGTTTAGTATGATGGCTAACATGGTGTTTTTTTTTTCTCATGTAAGTATGAGTATACATTAGCCTTGTCAAAAATAGCAAAAATGTAATGTGTATAGGTAAAAGTGGCATGTGCTTACTGTCCTATTTTGGGTAGCCTTGTTCATTAGGCTATTGTGACTAAATTGGTTCATAACAATATTTCATTAATGCTTATAAGTGTATTTACAAGTTATCTAAGGCCCTTAGCATTTTGGCACTAAATTGAACAAGTTTAGGTCTCCAAATGCATAAATGGTCATATAGGGCATTGAGTTGGCATTTAGAGGTTAACTTTGTTCGAGTTGTTTTTTTATGCCTCCTAAGTCATATTTTATGGTTTTAATGCATGTAATTGAAGTTTGAATGTTTTAGTTGTAAGAAAAAGCATGGCTTGATTTAGTCTAAAATGATATGAGTTATGAATTTTAGAAATTAAATACTATATTTTTGTCATAATAACACAAGTGGAATGTTTTATGTTAACATTTGGCGGCTAATTTGAAATGATTCCAAACAGTGAAATTGTGTATAATTAGTCACATTTTGATGCCTAATAGGTCAATGTATTATAGTAGTAAGTTTTTGGTTAATTGCTTTAGAAGTAGTAAGGAATTATATAATATATAATAATGGTATATATTGGTTGCAAAATTTGCAATAAAGCCTAATAAGTTTCGGCTAAATTTTATAAATATACCAAATTGGTCATATTTTTAAAATACATAGTTGGAACCCTTAAGGTAAATTTGAAATAGAAAATTTTTGTATGCTTTATATGGAGAATGTTTCTAGAAAATTTATAGGAAATGTTGGATGATATCAAAATAGTGTGAAATGATAATGTACCTACATATATGCATGATATGAATGAAATTGGGTATAACTATGCTAAGAAATGGCAATTTGAATGTTTATTGGTATTATCTATCTTAAATAGTGAATTTGGCATAATATGCCTAAAAAGAAAATGATTGTGATAAGTGTATTGTGTTATGAATCAATTTATAATGTTGGCTTGGTATGCCTTATGAATTACCATAATTGTGTTAAATACTTTATAATATAAACTTGATATACTTTTAGTGTATTAAAAGAAATTATAACTAGATGTCTTGATAAACATCAACTAAGAGCATATGCATTGTTTGCATTGCATCAAGGTCTTATGTTTTAAGAAAATAGTGTATTAATATAAATTCTATTTTAAGCCTTGAGACAGCAAAGAGTGATTTGGTTCAGTGAGGGAATTAAATGTTGAATTGATTACCCTCTCGCAAACTGCGAGTACATGTATTTTCAAATCTTTTCAATAAAATGATTTCAATGTTTAATTACTTTATGAATTTAAGATTTATAAATGCATTATAAGTATAGAATTAGATATATTAAAATAAGAGTAAGTTAAAAGTAGATTTAGAGAATGAATTTTAGCTGTGAATGAATGATTTATGGTAAAATGATTTTATACTAATATTTGTTGAATATGATGTGAAGTTATTAGCATGATTGAATGATTTGAAATTTTGGTATAAGTTCTCGATGTAACTACATTTGTGCATAGATATAACTATATGCTTGCATATTATGCATACGTTTTTTGCTCTTACTAAAAAAAATGAGTAAATGAGGTTATTATATTGAATAAGATCGTGTTTGATACAACACCTCTTATTCATGTTAACGCTAATGAGTAGATTTAATAATTTGTTTTTAAATTTTATCTAACTATGTGAAATAACTCATTATTAGCTCTCAATATGTCAACCAAGTATGGATTGAAAGATGTTTTAGGGGATAATTTTTTGACAAGCCTAAATTCTTTTATTAGATTTTTTACACGTTTTAAATATGAAAAATATTTTCTATGACTTATTTTATTTATAAAATTGAATGACTTCAATTATTGTAAACTATTACGATTTTTAAATTTGATACTCTTATTTCTATATTATACTTATATTTTACTATAATTCATCTATTCATTGAGTTTCGTACTCACATTTTCTTTTTTTAAAATATACTTTTAAATAAGAAAGTTTTGAGGAGGTTATTAGTCCATACTTTGAAATCAAATTTCATAGCTTACATTAAATTGAAGACTCTATTAAGTATTCAGTGTTCTCTATTGATATATATATATATATATATTAATTTTTTAGTAGAGATTCAAAATTTTTGTAAAGCTATTTGATTTTCAAAATATTATATTTTTAAATATTGTACATTATTTTTGTGTGTAAGTGTAAATTGTAAAATTAGAATGTCTAAAATTTATAACTACACAGATTACAAGTTACAAGTTAATATATATATATATTATGTGATTTGTTTTTTATGTGATACTTGAGGTTTTGGACATCCGTGTAAATTACCAGTGAAAGGTATACTTCATGAGTGTGTGACGATTGTTACATACTTAGATCTATGGATTAGGGCATGATGTATCCAATCAACTAGCAACAATATCAATATAGAATGAGACTTGGTTAGCTAGCATTTATGTAGTAGGGGTTAAGGTCTAACTAATTAACAACCAAAATGTTGTTGCATGATAGATCTGAGTCCTAAAGTGTGTTACCTAGGAAAAAATTACAAATAATATAGATGTTAGCAATCTCACAAAAAACTACAAGTGAGTAGGGGTAGTTAAAATCAAACAAAACAGATGATTTGATTCAGTTTAAAAATATATTGGTTTAATTTCAATTTATAAAAAATTAAACTAACAATTCTCAATTTAATTTTTTATTTAGATTTGATCCAAACTAAAAAATTGAACTAATCCATTATCTTAAAATTTAAATTTTATATTTTATTCTTATAATTTTAGTCAATAAAAAATAAATTGTTTAAATTCAATTAATATAAAAATATAAAATTAATTTTTATTTTTAAATTTGGAACTCATAAAATTACGAATTAATTTTTATTTTTTTGGTTTAGTTTAAACCAATGAATTGAACTAAGCTAGACCAACAAATATCAATTCAATTCGACTTTGTTTAAACCAAATCAAAATTAGTAATTTTAGTTTGATTTGAAATTTGACCCAAACCGCACCAAACCAAACTTGTCCAACCATACAAGTGAGATTAAATTCATTAATAACATTTAATTGAAAAAAATTTTGAATAAAAATCATAAACAAAAAATATTAAAAATTTCGTAGAACAAAACTAACATCTATAATTTACATGGAAGCTCACTAATGGGTGTTTTAATTTATATACCTATTTATAATTAAGCATTCATGCTTATATCACGTTCAGATTGTACACCAAATTCATCCAAACTCATTGATTGTAATTAGATAGATCAAACTCATGGAATTGAAATTAATAATCTGCAAGTCCTAATTGACCTTGACAAAAGGTTGGTATGACTAAATTGAAAAATCAATTTAGTTAGCATAGTAAATCCTTATTTCTCTCAAAACTTAAAACATATACCTAACATATATCAGACAGTCAAATCTAAATAAAGCTAAGCTTAATTAGTCTGACTTATCAACCCAAAAGATATGCATCAGTCAAATTTGCAATAGTTTCCAAAATTAATGAAACAATTTAAACATGAAGTCAAAATGTTTGCGGAGAATTCGAAACATGTGTATTGACCGAGTGTGCCAGCTGTGAAGCACATACGGCCTTCAAGAGGGAATGAATTTCTACGCACGATGCCGATGTATATAGTGGCTGAGTCCCTGAGAATGCTACTTCATTTTCACATGGAAAGTTCGATGTCACAACCACGAAATGTGTCGCCAAGCGATTACTCTGTTTGTATCTCAAACCTCAATTCAAAGTAGAGCATGAACATTAAAACAAAGATTATCATGTGAACGAGTGACGGGGTAAAACATTGATTGAGTTTTGTTTCTTTTGTTGAGTTTGTTTTAAAAAAAAAGAAAAAAATAATAATATTTCGTATTATCAATAACTTCCTTGTTACTAAAATTTGTCTTATTTTATAGGGCATTTGAATTTATTTAAAAAAAAAAAAAGAAAATTCAATTTTTTTAGTATAATAAAAATTATACGATAATTTTTTATTTTTATTTTATCATATAATTCATTAAAAATATAAATTTTATAACATTACTACACATATACATTTATTTACATATAAGCTAACATGACATGAATATTATATTTTTATAATATGTTACATATTTTTATAAGAATAAAAGAAAATAAAATATGTAGAATATATATATATCTCACTAATTTATATAAATAGATGAGGTGGCACGTAATATTGTTGACTTCTAAATAACACAACTCCATATCATAGTGACGTCTGAGTAATAGGGTTGGGTAAAAAGACTAGCAATTGGAAAAATATGTAAATAAAACTGGACTATTTGATACAGACCAGTCTTCAAACTTTAAAAGCTAATGTTCAATTTATGTATTAAAATTCGAGCAATAATTGGTCTTGTTTAAAAGTCGAACCAAACCAAACCAAACCCAAAATCAAAATAAAATAAAAAGAAGTACATGTAATGTATTTTAATTGGTTAAATTTATTACTTATAATTTAATAATACATAATTAGAAATAAATAAAAGCATCTTAAGTTAAATTGATTTTTATAAAAATCAAAATTCAAGATTAAAATACAAAAATTATATATAGAATCAAACTGAATTAATCCATGTCGATTGAATCCAGTACTGTTTTTAATAAATAAAGGAACGAATCAAACCTTGTGTCCAACCATAGTGATTACCATGAATGCACGCTCGCAAGTTCATTGCATTACTTGACCGAAATTAAACATCTTTTTCTAAGAATCCTAGCAGTCAAGTTAGATTAAAATTTGGAAGAGAGTAATTATTTTTAACATGATTATATTATTAGTGCAGCGTAAGTTTGTAAAAGAGGTAACAACTAGTTAGGAGCACCTAACTAAGACTAAGCTTCCTGTGGCAATATCAAAGGAAAGCATTGAGACGAGACACAAAAACACACAAAACATTGGATTAATCAATCATAATAATAATAATAATAATAATAATAATATAATGAGAGAGTAATTCAAAATAGATAGCATATTTTTAACCTCCAACTGATTAATTAATTAGCAAAACTCTTCGCCAAATGGTAAATTTTTTTTTTTTTATTGGTGCACCATTTTCATTAAATTTCTATCATGTATGAATATAATGAGAGGTACACACAAGTATTTTAGTACAAATGGTATAATGCATCCAAGTATTAAGACTCTTCTTTCAAGTGATTATCTCAAATTTTTAACCTCCAACTGATATAAACAATTTTTCCTGAAGAAAATATTGGACTTCGAAAGCATCATTTTCTAGAAGAGGTGCAGTGCAGACGCCTTCTAGGTTATTCCCATTTCTTACAAACTCAAAAGTCTAAAAGAATACTACCTCCCAACTCTTACAGGCCCAAAATTCCAAAAGAATACTACCTACATAATCCATCCAGGAAATTGTAGTGACTGTGAGTATTCATTCAAATTGGCAAGAAAATGTTTACTCCACTTGAAAAGAAAGCTGGAAATTTCCATTAATTGGTGCTGGAGCACACTAGTTGAGAAAATTCATCACATTGTGTCTCCTTTTTATCTTTAGTCATTCGACTTTATTTCCTATACATGTGTGTATGCATCCAATTTTCACCAAGTCTAGTAGCCACCTTAATTTCGATGGTCCTTCTTCCTTACTTTTCCAGCACCTTCTATTCTTTTTCCAAGTAATATTCTTAGCTCACTTGGAAAAAATTTTGGAATGGATTGATTTACTAAAAATTAAAATTTTGTTTATTTTACGAATATATCTCAATCACTATTAAAACGAATAAAAATGATAAAAGTTATATATATAAAATTTTATTAAATAAGTGTTCTGGTATATTTGTCTCAATTATCAAAACTTGCTTGTTTGAAAAATTCACATAACTTATATGTGTATATATTAAATTCTTTTATTGTTTAATTATATATCAACGAATATTAGTAACAATTAAGTAATTTTATAACAATAATTTTTTTAAAAAAAAAAAAAGTCTCACACTTTAAAGGTGTGTTAAAGAGTCATAATTTTTTTAAAATTTTAAAACATACTATATAAATTAAAAATTTGACTGGAATATAACATTACAATAACTAAACTATAAATGACCGGCTTTATTAATTAGTGCACAAGTCAACGGTTTCATAGCTCAGAACATACAATGCATTGATTTTATAACATAAATGAAAAAACAGTCTACAATGAATCTTCAGTCTAAAGTAATTAAGTAGACTCTCAAGGTCTCGGAAAATTAATTAAAAGCATGGGCCGAAGATTAATGTACCAGTCAAATTAATCACAAATCAAACTATATATGGGAACACAAGAATTCAAACCAGTCTTATGCTAACAAATCTGTTTAATAAATATGCATGCATGAAAATAAGTGGATGCATCTACTCTTATTTTCTCATAAGAACAGATCAAACTTCGTTAATGAGTCAAAGCCAATGAAATCTACTACTGGTTTCAGAAACCGTGTAAGGTTTACGTTTGTATCCTGCAGACAAATTTCCCTTTTCGTTGTTAATAATCACAAGCAAATGAATGTATTGCTTTGTGAACCAAACACCAAGCAATTCATGAAATTTTCAACTGTAGGTTTAAACAATAAACAAAGCAAATTAAGTAATGAATTAATTATCATGCAGTGGACAGAAAACGACATCGTGGACTACTATTGAACCTACCTACCAAGTACTAACATTCACTAAACTAAAAAAAGTATTCATGTTGTAATTAAAAAAATGGTCACCCCTCTTCCTCTATAAATAGATCCCAAATTCTTATTCTTGCAGCATCGAAATATCTAGCGTAGCATTGTCAACAAATTTAAGCAAATATGGGTAGTGGTCAAAATTATGTTCAGTGTTCTTCTAAGGTTGGGATCATTGGTGCTGGTATTAGTGGTATTACTGCTGCTAAACAGCTTCGTCACTATGATCCTTTGGTTTTTGAGGCCAGTGATTCAATTGGGGGTGTTTGGAAACATTGTTCCTTTAGTTCTACTAAACTTCAAACCCCCCGTTGTGATTTCGAGTTTTCTGATTATCCATGGCCAGAAAGAGATAATGCAAGTTTTCCTTCTCATCTTGAGATACTGGATTACTTGCATGGCTATGCCACACACTTTGATGTAATGAAATACATCAAGTTTAATTCAAAGGTTGTTGAAATTCGATACGTTGGTGATCATCGTGTCACCGACCAACTTTCTGAAATTTCTAGAGAGTATGGCGTTCTGTTAAAAGGCCATCCTGTTTGGGAAGTTGCTGTGGAGAATAATCAAAATAAAATTGTTCAGGTTATTGTTTGAATCCCATTTTAGCATCCTGCCATGCATGTAGTAAATCCATCAATATGATTACAGATTATTTGGTACTCCTAAATTCATAGTCGTTTTATTTGTTTGTTGTTTGTATAGTGGTATGCATTCGAGTTGCTAGTCATGTGCATTGGGAAGTATGGAGACACAGCAAGAATGCCAGTTTTCCCAGCTAACAGAGGGAAAGAAATATTTAATGGTAAGGTATTGCACTCTATGGATTACTCTAAGCTTGACAAAGAGGCTGCTACAGAGCTACTCCAAGGAAAGAAAGTCGCAATTATCGGCTACAGGAAATCCGCAATTGATTTGGCTGCAGAGTGCGCTGAGGCAAATCAAGGTTTATCATATGATATATCTCAAAGCTAAATTTATATACATTCGTCTCTAATAAAGACGTGTGCTCTTTTTTCAAAATACATGCATCAATTTTCTATACAACGAATAATTGAGCAAAATTTTACTTTTAATATTTTTTATATCAAAAATTTTCAATTTACATTTAAAAAAGTTGTAAATATTTGAACTCGAGAATTTTTATATAAAATAATATTCTAACTAAAGGTACTAATACTAAAAATATGATTAGATAATTTTGTCTTGCTCAGATTTCCATTTCACTGATGAAAATAAACCCGAAAAGGAAAAAGAAAAACGAAAAAATTGCAAAGTTTATGAGAGAAAAAAATACTTACTCTGTGAATCAATAAAGCCCTAATAAGGCATCCTAATTCATTAAAATTGGCATGACTTGAGCATATATACTATCTATTATTTACATGGGTGAAAGAAGGATAGAATAGGTGGAAAAAAAAAGGATTGAAGTCTCAAGTTACAAAAATGTTTAAACGCAAGAAATACTTTCATTTTAATTGTACTATTATATAATTTCAACTTACGACCACACCAATAGTACAATTAGGAGAGCTGACTTTATACACTCTGAAAGGTAGCTAGAACTTGATTTAGGATGTGTTAGTTTTAAGGGAATAGTTTTAACTGTTATTGTGGAAGTAATAAATCAAATAATCAATTCTCCTTTTTATCAATTTTTGAGGGAGAATTTATTTAGTTTGTATTTATAAATAGAGTTGAAATTGGAGGTAGCAATTTGAATTATCTTCACGTATTTGTGCTGGGTTATAATCGTGTCGTGTCAAATAAAAATCAATCTAACTTTGATATGTTTAATAATCGTGTTAAAAATTAAAAATCTTAATTTAATATGATTAATAAACAGTTAAAGGGATTATAATTGTGTTACCTATTTAACATATTTTTTTATATATTATAATATATTTTTATAATATTTATAATACTATATACATAAATACTAATTAATTTCATTCTAAATATTATTAAATACTTTTAAAATATAATAAATATAACTATATTATTTAAAAAATATATAAAATAAAATTATTAAACCATATATAAGTTAATAAATTATAATTATTCAAATAATTAATCATATCGATAAATAAGTTCATGTGTCAAGAGTTTCAAATCTAAACCTAACACGATTATTAGTTTTATCGTATTATATTTACACATTTAATAATCATATCATTTTATATCAATCTGAACTTTTAAATTTTTGTCTAATTCGAATCGGTTAGACAAATCATACTAAAATTTGTCATCCCTAGTTAAGGAGTAAAGTTTTGCTGTTAAAAAACTTATAAAAAATATATGGTATGCTCAAAATTTAGGTGGTATTATTTTTAACTATTAAAGATAAATGTTTTGATTATTATTTTTAAAAATTGAAAAGAATCATAACACCCAAATGACTTTTCACGGAAGAAATATATATACATATATATATATATATATTGACCAATTTATCCAGGACAGATTGGTGATAACTAAGCTAGATGACCTATCCCTGATTCATGGGGATTAGGTCGAGGGGAGCACACAAAAAAGGGGACCATTCAGGTTGATGCTGTATAATTAAATGGTATATTGTAGAAATTTCGTTGAAAGTAATCAACGTGTATGTAGAAACAATATATAAGAATTTAAAAGTACTGGTAGAAAAATATTAATGAGAATATCCTGCAGGAAGACTATATATTGATCTTTTTTTCCTCCAAGTTAGGCAACTATTGTTTGTCTTTCCTTACAAATTGCACTCATGTAGCATATGCCAGATGATCATCACGTTTAATTTTGTCTCTTCATTTAAGAAAATGATGCTTATGATCTTGCATTTTTATTTTTATTGTCTTGTATCGTTTATTGACATTTCTGTTGGTCTGCTTTTCCGTTGATTGGTTGAAGGACCAAATGGACACCCATGCACAATGGTGATAAGGACTTTACATTGGACTGTTCCATCTTACAGGATATGGGGTTTGCCTTTTTTCTTGTTTTATTCAACAAGGTCTTCTCAGTTTCTACATCAAAGGCCAAACCAAGGCTTCCTCAGGAACTTGCTGTGTTCCCTCTCATCTCCCTTGGTAATTCTCTGGTCATATAGGAAAATCTTTCGTACTGTTCAAATTATTAACAAGAAATTAATATCAATTATCGTACATTTCTACATTTACAGAGAAGAGCAATTTCCAAGTTCATAGAATCGTACTTGGTGTGGAAGCTACCCCTGGTGAGGTTTGGACTAAAACCAGATCATCCATTTGAGGAAGACTATGCATCCTGCCAAATGGCAATTTTGCCAGAAAATTTCTTTTCTGAGGCAGAAAAAGGGAAGATATTGTTCAAAAGAACATCGAAATGGTGGTTTTGGAGTGGAGGAATTGAATTTGAAGACAAGTCCAGATTGGAGGCTGACGTTGTTCTCCTTGCAACTGGCTATGATGGCAAGAAGAAACTCCAGTCTCTGTTACCTAAACCTTTTTCTAGTCTTATGCTGAACGCTTCAGGGATCCTGCCCTTGTACAGGTATATCTAATCAATGTCACCCATATTCTTTATTTTAAAAAGGATAAAAAAAAAACATATACAGCTCGAAAGTTTAGCCAAATGTACATTTAATCCTATTGATTTTAAAGATATTCATACAAAGTCATGTAGTACTAATGAATGTGTGCATATATGCAGGGGCACGCTTCATCCATTGATTCCGAACATGGGATTTGTGGGTTACATTGAGAGTGTATCGAATCTTCACACGGCAGAGTTGCGTAGTATATGGCTTTCTAGACTTGCTGATGAGAAATTTAAGCTTCCAACTGTGGAAAATATGCATGAACAAATAAGAAATGAAATCGAAATAATGAAGAAAACAACTCGATTTTTCAATAGGCACTGCATTTCAACATTCAGTATCAACCACAGTGATGAGATTTGTGAAGAGATGGGATGCAAATCCTGGAGGAAGAACAACTGGTTCTCGGAAGCTTTCAGCCCTTACACCAGCCAAGACTATCAAGAATAAAATTGTTACCTGACATAACCACTGTTGTCCGTCTTGTGGCTACTAAATATTTCTTGGCTTTGTATGTTTTTCTACGTTATGGTCTTATGAATGGAATAAAGGAAATAATATTACATTTTAAAGAATAATGATATCTAAATTCATTAACACACAATAAGACTTTTCTAAGTGATATTTTATATAAGAGTATCTTTTATACGGTTATAAAAATTTTAATTTTAATTTAGACCAATTATAAATAAAATTAAACTCTACATTTCTAATAAGTTATAATTTTTTTTTCTAAATATTGTATAACGAAAATTTACATACACCTAGTTTACACATAATAATAATTATTATTATTTTAATATTGTAAACTATATGTTATATTATTTTTAATTATTTTTAATTTTTGAAATTATGTCAGTCTTTTTTATTAATTTTAGTATTTAGGATTTGATATACTCTATTATTATTATTATTATTATTATTATTGTTGTACATACTTTATTTATATATCACTTGTATTGAGAAGAATTAAGTCAAAATAATAATTTTATAATTACACTTGTATTAAATTATAAAATTTTTGTAACAATAAAATTAATTTGATCTTAACATTATGACTATAATGAGATTTTTCTATACCATATTTATTTTGCATGGACAATAGATTTTCAAATGTCTCTATTAATATGTGTGTAATTCTTTTTAAATATTCAAAATAAATTACTTATACGCTAAGACGAGCAATAAATAATAGATAAGGAGAGATGAAACGGCAATAAATGACAAAATTGTCGCACCCGCACTCGCAGTGTAACTCTACCCATAAATTAATATTAGAATACTACTTATATGAATTATATTCTTTAACATGTGCTGAAACAAAAGCAACAATTTTCCCAAGGTAAATGTTCTTTTATTTTATTTTCGTTATACACAGATGTTACGAATTCAAACGGATCGGCCCGTATGGAGAGTGGTACAGCTACAATAGAAGCCCTGTTTGGTGCTGAGTAACTTCATCAATGTACAGAGTAGTATATAAATGCCTAGTAAAAATTTTCTCTATTTTAGTTTAGTACAGTACAGCTTTTCAGTGTAAAATATTTCTTAAATAAATTTAAAAAAAAAAAAACAAACAAACACTTTCTTAAAATAACTAAAGAGCTGAGAATTAGAGTCTTGCAATCATACAATGGGAGATTGGAGGAGTCACGACGCCCTGCCAGCCCAATATACGGGCTAATTCAACAACATACTATTTTATTTCCCTAACATTTGAGACCTTCTAGGTATGGTACTGTAACTGTAATATTGTCTGTTTATATTAATATATGAGAAACTGCACATAGAATATAAGAAACTAATTGCTGGTGCATATGATATGCATATCCACACCATAAGCGGCGTTGTTGTCTTCAACTGCACGCACTGGACAGACAAGAAGAAATTTGTCTGTGGTGACAATTATTTGTGTCTAAATTTAGCATACTCAAAATTATTAAAACTTGTACAAAAACAATTTCTTTACCTCTAAACCTTTACGTTCTGCAGAATATTATAACCGGATTTATATTCTCGTGACTGCCTATAACATTTGCATAAAAGCAATAGTGCTTGAAGTAAAAATGAGGGATGTAAATGTTGCCATACCATCGCTTTGCTTTGAGTCACAATTTTTTGCTTTATTTCCATTTCGGGATTCCTTAACCTTGCATTCCTTTCACTACACTATTTTTAAACAAGTTCATGAATAGCAAACCTAACCAACTTACAGCATTCCCTGAATTGTAAAGAAGCCTACTGCATATATTTCATTTCTTTGGCGTACAGAGGACAAAAGCGTACTCCTGTTTTACATTATTTTTACTCGCATGGTCGGCCTGCCAACTTAATAAATATCTTTTGCAAGCCTTATTAGTTTCTAAAAGACTACCATAAACAAAACTTAATCATAATAACAAATAATAAATGACAAAGATTTTGTTGACAAAAAATAGTCAATCTTCCTCAAGAGAGCCACTCATTGTCCATTCCTTCAAATTCTCCAATCTCCATGCTGTTCAACACAAAATTACATGATGAAACAGAAACAGAATAAGCAAACTTATCAACCAGCAACAACTTTTGTATGGACAAGGAAAACAAATAAAGCTCACTATTGCACACAACCACCTTTCTTAATTTTCTTTTTGATAATAATATTGCACACAACTTCTTAAAAAACTTTTCTTTGTAGGGTGATCAAACTAACGCAGCCATCTCATACTGGGCCAGCTTGGACACTTCAATTTTGAAACAGGCACTGTAGATTATCCAAAATCCAAGCTAAAATAGGAAAACTTTGAAACTCTCTTAGGGACTTTGAAAACTTTAACCCACTCGGACTAGCCTCTCTTAACTGAATTGTAATGCATTAAGATTTAGAATCACACAAAAATCCCAATTTTAAATATTAAATTACAAATCAAAATTGAACTAAATATGTGATTCATAGAAGAAGATGAAAAGTACTGTGATGCAAATGCATGGAACAAAGAAAATTTCCACACTATTGTCTTTCTTATTCCTTCTTCTTCAATTTTTCGAAATAAAGTAAACATACCAAGGCAAGGCAGGATCTTGGATGCAGTCTTCGGGGCAGTAATCATTGAATTGTTGTTGCAAGCAGCTTTCGTTTGCAGTCAACCAGGATGGAAACTCCATGACTTCATCAATGGGATGAAAGCCATCATCCTCAGCCTTCGTTTCTTCAGGCTCAAGTTCCACTGTCTTCAAGAACTTGAACCACCATGCTGATGTCGCCAAATTCATATTATCATTCCACTCCATCTGATGCTGTTCTCCTATTGATCTGATCTCTGCCATCTCCTCATCACCCATAGCTGGATGTAGGCCACTTCCACCATAACAGTCAAGAACATCCGTCACAGCATGACATCCACCCACTTCCTGTGATATTGCAACTGAAGGAAGTTCTTCAGTAGCAACTGAAAAAGTGGGAGATACAGAAGATGAGGGAGATGAGGATGAGTAGCTAGAAGGGTTGTTGCTGTTCTGGTAAAGAGTAGTATCTAAATTGTTGAAATCTTGAAGGTTGAGGTTTAGGCCTAAGGTTTGGTTTGGAAGATTAAAATTAAGAGTTTCAGGAAAAATTGGGGGAACTTGAGACGAAGGCCAAGTATAAGGATTAGGAGGAGGAAGGCAAGAAGAAGATGAGCATGATAGATTGTCTAGATAATTAGAGAAATTGGCTGTGTTTGATGGGTACATTCTAGGATTTCTCCTTGATTTTAACTTTCCTTCTTGTTCAAAACATGATTGAGTTGCAAGCTGTGAAGGTTGTGATTGCTTTTTTTGCTGCTGTTCTTGCTGTTCTTGTTCACTGGCTTGTTTCATAGCTGCCCTATGAAACTTAAGTGCAGTGACAATTTCTCTCCTAGCTTCAGCCATATTTAGAAGCCTTTCTTGGTAAGGCCTACTGGTGTGTAGTCTCCTCCTGACTTGCTTTTTAGGCTGTTGTGGCTGCTGGGTTTGCTGGTTTTGTGGGGTTTCACTAAATCCAACACCAAATTTGGTCAAATTTTGGCCAGAGATACTATCATCATCAACACAATCAGGTTCTTTGGGGTTCATTGGGTCTTTGGTTCTTGAATAGGTCAGTTGTGTCACAAGGCTATGGATGGAAGCACCAGAGAGATGAGGCTGATCATCTTTGAGCTTACTACTAAGCTTGCCATCAATTTCCATTTCTTTTTGCTTTGAAGATCTACCCATCTCTTTATTTCTTTGTCTCTCAACTTATCTCTCCTGGTTCTCAACTTAGAAATGTAGAGAGAGAACGTAGGTTGGGAGAATCATGCTTTTCACTATATTCCGCGAGACAAAGTACAGAATGCAGAGAAAGGCAGAGGCTGATCTGCGGTACTACTGAGGGCCTTATGGGTGTTATAAATCCTAGTTGGGAACAGTCCGGGGCTTTTAAATTTTTTTGGATTTTTTTCTCTGTTTGGGCATTACCAGCCTTAATAGGCAGTTAGAAGGTTTGCATTACCAAGGTACCCTTTTCTTTCGGCTATAATTACCCGAAGTTTCGTCCATTGGCTGGAATACCTCCTATCCCTTCGAATCCAATGTGTAAATAATTCCAGTTATAACTGAGGTTCCTCTATTTCTTCTATAAAATAAAAAACCATATATGTTAACGTTGAAAATCTACTTCCACAAACACATATTTTGGTATATTCTTAACTATTCTAATAGGTGTAAGCATTTGACAGATTACAAGTTCACCTATGCAGATAAGAATGGGGAAACAAAAAGATAAGTAAATTTTGTGTGAAGCGCACATAAATGCGATATGCACACAATTAAAATCCGTTGCACTCAAAAGAAGTGTCTTATCTAATGCCTTAGATGACTATATTCATATCATTTGAACATCATTTAGTTGAAATTTCTACTTGGCTTAAGGAAATGCTTTACAATAAATAAAAAAGAAGTCAAGTAAATGTAGGATCAAAGTCCTGAGTTGCATAAAGGTGATGTCCAGTACAGTGATTTCTAGGCGACAGAATATATAGAGGGAACACTCTAGGTGAGAGAATACATGAAAGAACATAAAGGTTCTTTTGGTAATTCGAAGGATATTTTTATTGTAATTTCCTGAATTACTAGTATCACACATGTCCGAGGGCAAAGTAGGCATAGATGATTAATAGGTATTCTGGTATCTTGTCTGCAAGTACGATGGGACCAGTCTCTAAGAACGTCAGCAAAAGCTTATAGACACTGACAGAAGAATCTCCATTACTGTTGCAACCTTCTCTTTTAGCCTTTCCTCTTTCTAGGAAAGAAGAGAAGAAACCAATTATTCTGTTTAAAACAAATTGTTTAAAATGATTTCAGTCTGTTCACAACAAACAGAGAACTTGGACCTTTTGTAAAGGCAATCCACATGTGTAAAAGACAGAAATGCTCCATGCCATCCCCCCTTTTTTTTTTTTCCCTTATAATGTTGTTTCCCTAAATTGTAGCCTTTTTTCACTTTAACATTTTTCACTTCAACTTCTTACCCCAATTGGAGGTAGCAGAGCCAGAGCATGGCTTCCATATTTTATGGCAGAGTTTTCAGGCGGCAAAAACAGTGAAATAAAGCCTAGAGAAAGGAAATTAGTACTGCTGGAAATATAAACAAATCAGCATCTAACAAATGAGAAAATCATTTATGTTTAGAACTAACATCAAAATTTTATATTTAAAATTGGTTACAGACAATGTCTGCTCACAAGACAAATTGTTGTGTACACCGGGAGCAAAATGTTGCATTTCATCCCAAAAATAATATAATTAAACAATGATCACAAAGTTTTTTTTTTTTTTTTTTAAAGAAGGGCCTAAATTATAGAATGAAACATGTCCACGCATTTTTTTGACTCAAACAAAGATGTCCAGTTGGGCATGAGGCATTCAGGATTAGGAAAGGAAGTTTCACCAAGAGATTGAATTCTAATGACTGTCTTGACTACATCATTATAACCCAAAAATCATATAATTTTTCCATCCATACAACAAACAACTGATCAAATCTTTTTTAAGCCAAGTGAGTGAATACTCGCCACTTTTCCTGTAAATATAAAACTCTCAACAGCATTTCTGCCACAAACATTATCTACAACCACCAAAATACTGCCATTGTTCCTATCACTATCTTAAAATTGCTTTAGATTTTAGTTACTCCGAAGTAGGTAGTTTAAGTAATTCAACATCTTGGCCAAGTTAACAGCTAGTATACATGTTTTCCATTGCCACATAAAAACTAACACAGATAAAATGCATATAGAACACATAAATTAAATATATCAACCACCAGTTCAGGTTTACAGTAGCCACTTACGCTACTACCTTTTGGCCTTCTATGAATAAAATCTACCATGCAACTTACGGCTTGAACCAAGTAGTCAACTTGTCATGGTCGCCAATTACAACCAAGCCACAAATGCGTCACCACTACAACTTGCAAGAGAAATATAGAGTGCGTGTCCATATATGATCAAGTGATATAAGGATGTTGCTAAGTCCATCAATCAAATACTAAGAGAAAAAACAAAAAAAAATTGATTGTTCTTGCCCCTCAAGTAATCCCTATGAAGGAATTTTTGGGAGAAAAATATTTTGAATATAGACAAAAATTGAAAGTGCAGACTGATCTTCTCTTAACTTTGCAGCATACTCATAAATTGTATCTCAGCATTCAGCTATGCGCAATCTTATCATCATTTATAATAATACCTGCTGAGTTTATCTTATGTTTTTGTCCTAATCAGCCAAGATTCCACATATATGGCTGTGTTTGGTAATATTAAACTTCCATCATCTTATGGAATGGAATTGCATGTCATCTTCTTCAGAAAAATTTAAGGGTTGATGTCTCCAAATCTACTCAATTATTTAGTTGAATATCCATTTCCATCCAGTTCCAATTTCAATTTTTATACAAATAAACAAACTTCTGTCTCCAAATCACCAGAAATTTTTAGAGTCTCATTTGTTCAAAAGCCAAAACTAAACAGTTTAATCAGCAAAACTTAACAAAAGCCTAAGACAAATCAACTAGCAATCAATCAGGCAAACATAGAATAATTTCAAACCAAAATCTTATGTTCATCAATAATAACAACAAAAAATACTGTAAAATACAACCAAAACAAGATTGTGGTCACAGAGAGAGAAAAAAGAAGAGAAAATTCAACTCACTTACATCTGAACACACAGAAATAGCTGGGATAAAATAGTAGAATACAGTAGAATGAAATAGAAAATATAATAAATAGATAGATGGAAAGAAATACGGTAATCTCAGTAATAAAAGAATGCATGAAAGAGAGAAAGAAACAAAACTGCTACTTCTGATAAACGGATAAAGATAGCATGATGCAAATGCACATGACTTTGGGTTTTCTGATGTGAAAAACATCTTCCACCAATCCATTCACGCGCAGATTTTGGTCCAGAAAAAAAAAAAAAAAAAAAAAAAAAAGAGTGCTTCCCACGAATCACAATTCACCACCCCAACCTATTTCTTTTATTATTTTGGGTCGCTCTCGCTCTCTCTCTCTCTCTCTCTCTCTGTGGATTCCATTCACACCACTAAACAGATTGTGTCTTGACCCTTCTATCCTTTCACGCGAAAAAGCACAGCAATGTAACTTCTCCCCCGCAAAATTCAGGAGAAAACTGCAACTTGTTGCTGCTGTGATGTGATCCTTGCTCCCAGTCGTAAAAGGGCAGCAGCAGGCTTGCTGGTCTTTTCACAAACAACTCTTGCGCAATAGTTAATATGTAATGAAATTGCTCGCAAATCCGGATTAATGTTTTATCTTCTTCAAAACACAAGGTGCAGAAATGAGCAGCGCAGGGGTGTGTATGTGTGTGTCATAGATAAGACGGCAACACTAACCCTTGGGCCCTTTTTAATTAAGTTCACTATTCAATGTGTGCTTGACTGATGGGTTTCCTCTTTGTTAGGGATTTTTATTCAAATAATGAATAAAGAAAAATTGCTACGATAATGAATGCTAATGCATTTAATTAAATAAATAGTATTGATGCATAAAATCTTATTTTATTTTATAATCATCATATTATTTGTAATTCCTTTAGTTTTATATTGTATTGTTCAACAACCTTGAAAAATTTTTTTTTGATAATTACTGAAGATATGAATTTAGTTATTTATTTTTTATTTATAATTAACACAGCTTTTTTTTTAAAAAAAAAAGAAAAAAATTCCGAACAAGTTTGACCATCCGATTGTATCCGAGGAGATAAATTTGAGTATGAATTAAGTTATTTATTTTTGTGTGGGTGGTAAAGGATAAGCATAGGATAAACACGAGAATGCATTCAGGGGCTTGTAGGTCATTTAGAAACAACGTTTCCTATTGTTGCGTCTGTGTTGCGCGGGTGCGTTTGTCTTCACTAGATGGTGCCTTCAAAATGGACTCATTATTTCATTATATATTTATTATCTAAAAGAAATATTGCAGCGCAAGAAAGAAGTGGAACCGCCTGCAAAACAGACCGGGGAATATGACGTGACGGGTAATAATCAAACGGCTATTTTCCACTGAGGGTGAAGGGTGCCACATGGGCTGAGCTTCAAGCCTCCAATGAGAGGCAGGTTGCCACGTGGGACACGCTGTGATGAACAATTTGTTGGCAGCCCTCGTCGCCCGCCCTGCCCATCGCCGAAAACAACCTGCCGCCCCTCCTTCATTCAACTATTCATCAATGGCTATTTCCTTTTGTTATTTTCCCTCTTTTTTTTTTTTATAATAAAAATATTTATTTTAATTTTAATCCTTATCAGTAGTTGTTCTGCTCCAATTAATTATAAGAGCTTGAAATAAAGTGGACAAGTAAATTCATACGATATCAATTTAAAAATTTTTAAGCAAAAATATTTGCATTATTTTAATATTTGAATAATGTATTTTAATAAAAACAAATATTGAACTGCATGGTTGTGCAAATGCAATTGTTCACCTAAAGAATGGAATAAAATTTCTTCCCAAAACAATAATTTTTATGAATAAAAAAAATTACTGACCTAAATTGAGAAAAAGGGAAGTACTGACGTGAAAGGGAGAAGGAAAGGACCGGATATCTAATTGCCAACCATCTTAAAAGAAAGTCTTCACCCACCGCAAGACCAAGACCAAGACCAACCGCCTGGATTGGTAAAATTACAACTAGGAGGAGGTGCGTTCATATTTTATTTTCTTAAAAATCATTTCACTTTAGATATATATTTTTTCCACTAAAAACTTTTTAAAACATAATTAAATTATTTTATTTATTTACTTGCGGGCACTCCTGTGGTCCCAAGCGTTAACAGTAGGGAGAATTCATTGATATAATGTTGGCTGATAGTAGGAATAGCAGCGGTGGGAGTCTTAAGATTGATACCTTTAAATTCATATTTATATATGTTAAAAAAATTTAATATTAAATTTATACTAAATTCGTTATATGTTTAATATTTTATTATTAAATTTAATTAAACAAATTTTTAATAATTATTAAATATGTATATATATACAAATTTTTAACGAATTTTTTTTATATTTTTAAATTATAATTATACTATTATTAAATATTTAATTTTAATTTATTAAATATTTAATTAAAACTATAAATTTTTAATATTAATTTAATATAAAATACACCATTCACATAAAATTTTAAATGCTTTCAATATAAAATAAAAATGATTATAATTTCATAAAAAAAATTAATAATTTTTTTTTTTATAAATTCATACATAAAATATTATAAATTCAAAA
>CP135538.1:3438622-3490767 GCA_032402905.1 Khaya senegalensis | reverse complement strand
GTATATAACACTACAAGTAAAATAATAATTCTTATTATTAAGTTTTTTATTGAGTTATTATAAGTATACGAAGAAGTTATTCGAGATATATATATGTTAGTTATATAATAATGTATATTCAATTAATTAATTTTTTATTGATATTTTTTATAATAAATTTAAGAATATATAAAAATAATAAAATCAAAAGAATTAAAAAAATTATTAAATTTTGAAGATATAAAAAAAATAATGTACTCACGAAATATTATAAGTAAAGTGTTAAAATTGTAACCACTAAATTTTAAATGTTTTAGGAAAGTCTTTGCTAATATCAATTATAATATATTTATAATTATTAAAGAATAAAAGATATATGTTAATATTTTTATTTTATTTAATAGTAACGAATTTATGAATATCGATTACAAATATTTACAGATATTTACTTGTACCCTTGTCTTTTTCAAACTCACTGAGAATTTGATTTTTTTTTTTTTTCAAACTGACAAAGAGGCATATCAAATTTATTTCATGACGGATAGGTACTAATAAATTTATTTATAAAATTATTATCCCTTTGTAATAGTAAGATTGAAGATATTTATATTTGATTTTTAGCTATTTGCATGCAAGAATTCTTTTCTAAAATGAATTATTGACATTAATTTTTCGGTGCGGGGTTACTAAATAGGTGAATTTGGGAATGGTAGAAATTAATTCCGTTTAATTTAACTTATTTTAAATAAGGCAGCAGCAGCGGCAGCTAGGGGTCCTCCATTTGTTACCCTTGCTAGAAACAGGAGAAGAGAAATATGAAATGAAGATGAAAGATGCAGGCCCTTGGATTACAGAGATTTACAATTCGCCCCACTCAACTCCAAAAAAAATGTGTGGTTACTTTCCGCGCTTTAGGGCGGGTGGCGTGGTGTGGGGTTGCAGTGCGAATGCGATAGAATTCTTGGTGGTGTAGATGTAATATCATATACAATATAATATAATATTGTTCTGGTCTTCTGGACCATTTTTCATTTTTTAATCTTTCACCAACAACACAACTCTCCCCCTCTTTCTCGTTAGATTCTAGAAGTTGATATTATAGCGTATGTGTAATTAACAATAATAGGTAATAATATCCGCATCCCCAAGTGTTTATATTTTTACAAATAAAGTCATAATTTGCACATTTGTAACAAATGAATCCCTATTTGGTTTTGAAATAACAAATCCAAAATATTAAGATACTTGTGCATGTTCATTTTTTTTTTCTATTAAACACCGAATATAATACAATTTGAGATGTTCTTAATATAGGTGTTTGTATTGAAACATTATAAATGAAAAATAATTATATTATTTAAATTTATATATTTAGATATATTTAAATATTAGATATATTTATCTTTTAGATATATATATATGTAATACGTATAGGTTGAATTCGATATTATGATAATAATTTATCTTTTTAATAGGAATTGAGGATTTATTTGTTATAAATAGTTTAATTATATTTTTATTTATTAAATATAAAAACATAAGAATCAAAAGATTATTATCCTTATGTAGAATCATTATAAGAGTAGGTGTCTAACTTTGGCTATGGTTATCATCAAGTTGCAAAGGCAACCAATAAAAACCCAAGAAAAGGAATCCTTTTTTATGTAAGATATATATATGGTTTTAATTTTTTGTAGGCTCATAATTCAACCATCGTACCATCTACACAAGGTAAGGGCAAAGCAAATGGATGACCACAAACAGAGAGAGAAAGAGCTTGCTTCAGTCAATGTGTATTATTCATTTCATTAGTTACCGTTGCCATTATATGTGCATAATTAGTTGTAATGAAAGATGGATATGTATCGCGTGCATTTTAAATGCACTTGAGTGCAAGCCCATGATACTAGTTGTAGGTGGCATGGTCCCATAAAACTTACGCAAAGGGTTCGCCCATTCTGGGGCTGCAAACATTTCATTATTTAAATTAAGAAATTGTGAGCTGTCCGTGAAAACGAGATTACGTTGCATTGCATTGCATTGAATTGGTTAGCACCCTCTTCTTTCTTATTAAGAAGTATAACATTTTATTATGATAACCTACCTCTTTGTTCATATACGAAGAAATATGTATATATATATATATATAGATATATATGTATGTATATGTTAGTTGCTACATGTGTTGATTTTAGACCTCAACCCAGTAAGAAACAACTAACGATTGATGAACTAAAATGAAAAAGAAAACCAGAGCAAATGGGTGCAAAAAAGAATTTCTTTTTATTCTTGTGTTTTTAATTCGCCACAGTGTTTACAAGCTTTCTTAGCTCTATGAGGCATCATGTCACAGTTACGTGTCTCAAACTTCTCCTAGCTAACTGACTAACCTATTTGATCAATAAACACTTGACAATCTAAGTAACTAATGTCGCCACATCAGCTTCATTAACAACGGATTAACTAACCTAAGGCTCCCAGCAAATTTAGAATTATCTCATCAATTCTCCATTTTAATTCTGAATCTCTTAAAAAATTACAATCATTTTCTTCTAAAAGTCTTAAAAACTTTAACCAAAAAAGAAACGCGAAAAACAAAGCAAAATAACGAGACACAAAGGATACCTTAAACATTAGCAACCTTCTAGAACTTCAGTCTTCCAAACTCAGTAACTTAAAGCAGTGCTTGAACTTTTCAGTTGTAACAACTTTGGTTAGCATGTTTGCTGGGCTATCCAAAAGTACATATCTTTAGTAGTTTGATCCTTCTATGGGCTATTTCTTCACAAATAAAATGCAGCCTCACAATAGTTTGTTTGGTCCTCTCATGGAAAACTTGTTGTCTAGCCAACTGAATTGCCCTTTGGCTGTCACAGAAGACAACGCAAACTCTTGCTTCAGACCAAGTTCTACCATAGTTCTCTTCAGCCAAATTGCTTCCTTCACTACATCTGTAGCTACCATATATTTAACCTCTATAGCGGATAAAGCTACAACATGTTGTAAAGAAGACTTCCAACTTACTATACAATTATACATGGTAAACACAAAGCCTGTTGAAGTTCTCCTCTCATCACCATCAAAGTTGACATAGCCTACTACATTGTCTTGATCATAAACCTTTCTTCTATACATGAGGTTGTATTTCAAGCTAACTTTAACATACCCCATGATTCATTTAACTGTTGCTCAATAACCCTTACCAAAATTTCTCATACAGATGCTCACTACATTAACTAAGTGTGCCAAATTAGGCCTTGAGCAGACCATAACATACATAAGGCTCCTAACAACATTGGCATAAGGTATATTATCCGTACCCAGTTTCTCATTATTTGATTTTGGTATTGTTTATCTAATAGTTTGAAATGAGCAGCAATAGGTGTACTGAAGGCTTTTCATCTTCATTCTAAACTTTTCCAGTAACTTAGCATGTATTGTACTTGAGATAATTTCGGAGTTTTTTGCCCTTGATTCCACTTTGATTTCTATCCCAAGAATTTTCTTAGGATGTCTTAAATCTTTTATATCAAACTCAGAACTCAATTGCTTCTTTAACTTGTTGATTTTGTCCATATTCTTGCATGGAATAAGAATGTCATCAACATAAATCACCGAGTAAATCATTTCAGCCTATCCTTAACATTTAAAATATACACAACTGTCACAAAAACTCCTAGTGTAGACTTTTTTATGCATAAATTCATCAAACATCAGGTTCTACTACCTAAGTCATTGCCTAAGTCTATAAATAGGCTTATCTGACACGCATGTTTTTCTTTCTTTAACAAAAACCTTCAGGTTGTGCAATTTAAATCTCCCTATCCAATCTTCCATGTAAGACTGTTGTTCTTACGCCCATTTTCTTCAACTCAAGATCTTGTGCCTAATCACAAGAGAAAATACTTCTGAAAAGTCAATTCCCTTTCTGTGAGTAAAGCCATTAACTACAAGCCTACTTTGTATCTCATTGATCTAGAACCTAACACATCCTCATTGCTCTTAAAAGCCCACATGCATCGCACTATCTTTCTATCTTTTAGTTTTGGGACAAACCACAAGTTTCATTTCTTTTTAAGGACTCCATTTCATCTTATATAACATTATGCCATTTCTTAGATTCTACACTTTTAAAAGCTTCTTATATCGGATTGGATTTTGAATTTTACAAGTCATTAACAACTTATAAGACGTGCTATCAAATTAGCGTATTCATATCTAAAGGTGGTTTCACTTGCCTTTTGGCTCCCCAAACTGTAATCTTATAGGTTTGTTTGCCCTTAAACATTAGTTCGTGGTGTTGCTTTTATTTCAATTAGGGGTTCTAACTCCTTCCTTTCACTATTGGTCAGCTTTACTTCAAATTAATCTTCATCAAATCCTAATTCATTAGTACAATTCCACCTTCTATTGAGAGCTTGTTCTTCATTAACTCCTCTTTATTAACTGTTACATTTCTATTAATGATACATTTGACATTCTTTCAATCACAATACTAAAGTTTGTATCATTTGACACCTTTAGGATAACCTACAAAGATCTTATTAATTGTCCTAGCGTCTAATTTATCTTATTTTAAGTATGCATAAGCTATAGAGCCAAAAATTTCAAATGGCTCAAGTTGGGTGGATTTCAAGGCCACACCTCTTTTGGAGTCTTAAAGTTCAAACTAGTTGCAAATACACAATTGTTGTCATAGCCTTAGCCTAAAATTTTTTTAAAAGACTAACACTAAATAACATAAATCTAATCATCTCCATTAAGGCCCTATTCAATCTCTTAACCTAGTCATTTTGTTGAGGTGTAAACTTACTATTTTGTGCCTTTTAATATCATTTTAATTGTAAATTTCTCGTAGATCTTGAAGGATTGAAATATACAATAACATGCATTAAACATCAACTTGAATTTATTCAAGCATTTCATCAAATATTTGGAATGCCAAATGTGCATATATAAATCATGGATGAGTTATGGCCATACATAAAGCATGGGTGATAAATACATACCTTCAATTTTGTAAAGGAACCATAATTTAAACCACCAATTGTTTGGAGAGAAGTTTGACCAAATTTGGGAGAAAATTTAGGGATTATGGAATTTTTCATGTTTTAATTTGGTAAAGCAAGCCCATATATATACTTAAAAATATCCATGTTTTTCATATTTGCCCCCACCTTTAATTAAAAAGTGAATATGTGTCATGAACATAATGGTTATCATTCAATGAATTTCATTTTATACATTTAAGTCCATATATTTAAATGTAAAATATTTGATTAATTTTTAACCAAATGTAATTAAGTATATCTTCATAAATTTAAGTGTAATTATCTAATAATTACACAATAGCATATAAATCCTTAGATGATTCATATTATTAATATGACAATATAATTTCTATTAAATTATATTTTAATACAAAGTTAAAAAAATTCTTTAAATACTTTAAAGAATTCATAAATATATATTATTTATATATATTTATTTCAGGTTAAATATTATTTCAAAAGTATTAGTCTTGTTATCAATAATATTTCTTATCTCAAATATTTCTCACTACCTTTGGTTATTGGTGTGACTATATAGGTTCATTATAGAATAATTGTAAACTCATTCGAACCTTTTAAATTTCAAATTATTCAAGAGTTTAACGACTATGATTAACATACGATAATATAATATAGTTCTTAAACTATAATTAAATTGTACTTTATTAAACCTCATCCTAATTGTACATACCGTGTAAGTAAAATCCTTCTATTATCTAATCCTAATTGAGTAAGAGTCCATGGTGTGTCAAAACCCTATACCGATATTAATATAAATCATTGATTAATATATGCTGAACTTATCACCATGAATTTCTTCGCATGATATTTAATTACTTTAATTAAAGATTTACTATTTTAACTATTTATCAATATTCGATAAAAAAACTCGAATTCAGATTATGTCAGCAAAAACTCTGATCTTCTATATCGAGCTAACAGGTCCCGTTTTGACTATAATCCATTTTCAAATATAAACAACACGTGACCAAACCAGTTTTATCATATAAGACATGATTAGTCTCATACTTATACACTATATAAACCACGTGCATCTATACCATATTCGACTATAACATCTTAGGTCAAAGAATAATATTGTACACTCATATAATTATATGATAAATTATTAACTACATACAATGTCACGTAATTTATCGTTATGTGGTCATATTCGAAAAAATAGTTCTATAATTATTTAATTCATACTAATATTCTAATAATATGACTATCATGTTATCCGCACTAATGTCATATCATAATATTCACTGGAGACATTCAGTATACCTTCTATGCGATATTGTTACATATTTAATATCATCTTCATAGTAAACGATTTCAATAATTTCACTTAACAGTTAAATGAATTATTAGGATAATTTATAAATATACTTTATTTATATGTATGAATAAATAAATAAAACAACTTATATTTGTGAATAAATAACTCTTTCTTTCATTGAGATATAATGTATATACAAGATAAAATATCCCTAAAACCGAAAATACGAATAGCTTTTAAGACATATATCTTAACAAATTCCCACTTACACTAAATCCATTCGCTATTATATCTTATTTCCATCTTCCAAAATGATGGTATAACTGTTTCTATATTATCACTTTAGTTAGTGAGTCAACAACATTGTTTATTGAAGATACTTTCTGGATTAATATTTTCTCTAACTCCAACTAACTCTCTCAAATTATGATATTTACACTAAATATACTTAGACTTTTAGTATGTTCTCGATTCTTTTGCTTGTGCAATAGTTTCAGTACTATCACAAAACAAAATCGTTAGATCAGTCATGTTAAGAATAACACCAAGTTCAGACATGAACTTTCGCATCCAAACAACCTCTTTTGCTACTTTTGAAGTGGTAATATATTCAGCTTTTGTTGTAGAGTCTGTTGTTGAAGTTTGTTTAGAACTCTTTTAACTAACATCAAATTGGAAATCAGAATCTGCTCGTTCTTAAAACTAAATCCTTAGTTATTCTCAAGTACTTAAAGATAGATTTCATAACCAATCAATATTTCTCCCCTAAATTAGCCTTATATCTACTTGTAACACTTATGGCATATGCTATATTAGGTCTTGTATATAGTATTGCGTACATCAAACTACCTATAGTTGAAGCATATGGTATGTTATGCATTCACTACCACTCTTCATTAGTTTTTATACTTATATTTTTAGAAAGATAAAGACCATGTATGAAGGGGCAGGTGTTCTCTCTTAGAGTTCTTCATATTGCATTCTTTCAACATCTTTTTTATGTACAGTTTTTAAGATAATCCAATTATCCTTTTTGTTATATCTCTATAAATGCAAACTTCAAGGACATAGGTCACCTTTCCCAAGTTTTTTATAAAAAGAAGTTTCTAAATAACCAAATTTTCACCTTAATCATCATGCCAACATTATTACTTATCAGTAAGATGTCATCCACATACTATATAAGAAAAATGATGGCATAATATTCATCCTATTTATAAACACAAAGTTCATCAAAATTTTTGACAAATCTAAATGATTTGATCACATCATCAAATCAAATATTCTAGTTTCTGAAAGTTTACTTTAATCCATAAATGAATCGATAGACCTTGCATATCTTATTTATATCAACAATAAATATAAAACTCATAAGCTATTCCATGTAAATATTTTCCTCAAGATACTTGTTAAAAAATGCAGTTTTTACATCTATATGCTAAATCTCATAATCATGATATGTAACAATAGTTAGTATAATCCGAATGGACTTAATCATAGCTACTGGCAAAAAAGTTTCTTTATAATACAACATTTGTTTCTGAATATATCCTTTTGCCGCCAATCTAACTTTATAGGTTTTTACCTAACTATCCTTACCAATCTTTCTCTTCAAGATTCACTTGCAATCAATAAAAACTATTCCTTTTAACATATTTATAAGTGTCCAAACTTGATTGGCATACATGGATTGAATCTTAAATTTCATTACTTTTAGTCATTTACCTGAATTTTTATCTAGGATAACTTCCTTATAATTTCTAAGATCATTAGCATGATCTGCTTTCCTTATTAAGTATGAATCATACTTATACTTTAGAAGAAACCCGTATCATTTTGGAGGTTTCGATAATCTAGAAAATTTTTAAATTAGAATCTGTACTAAGGGTTGCTATTAGACAATCTCGCTATAAAAATGTCGATTTGCGATTCTAAAGACTCTTCCTCAAGCTTAATATTTTTCTTACATCTTTTTCTTTCAATAACTCATTCTCTAAGAAAAGTGCAATCCTACTAGCCGAAACCTTTTGATCAAAAGGAAAATAAAAATAATATCTTAAACTTTTTTTAAGATATCCAATAAACCAACCCTCCTTTGATTTTTCTTTCAGCTTATCTGTATTAACTAACTTAATATAAACTGAAAAATCTCAAATTCTCATATAATTGAGACTAGGTGATTATTTTCACTCCATATCTCATACAAAGTCTTTTGGACTAATTTTAATAGGATTTTTTTTAGGATATGTACAGCGATCTGAAAGGCATAACCCTACAAATATGTTGACAAATTTGTAAAACAAATCATTGATTACACCATATCTAATAGAGTACGATTTTTTTTTCTACTACACCATTAAGTTGTGGCGTATAAGAAGGTGTCAATACTATTTTCTTTCAAGAAATCTCAAAATTCTAAACTCAAGTATTTACTTTTACGATTTGATCATAAATATTTAATACTCTTTCTTATTTATTTTTCTACTTTATTTTTGAATTCTTTAAACTTTTTAAAGGATTTATATTTGTATTTCATCAAATACACATACTTATACTATGACATATTATCAGTAAAGGTAATGACATATTCAAATCTTCCTCAAACTACTTTACTAAAAGCTCTACACACATCTGCATGCATGAGTTTCAATAGTTTCTTAGCTATTTTGTCTTTATTCTTAAAGGGCAATTTGGTCATTTGATCTCAAAAACATGATTCACAGATTGGATAGAGTTTTGAATCTAATAGGCCTAAAATCCCACTTTCTCCAAACTGAATCATTCTATTTTCTCTAATATTACTTAATCTATAATGCTATAGAATTTTAAGATTTGATTTATTATGAGTTGTTTTCTTAATAACGAATTTAATGGGACCTATATTGTATTGCTCAAGCATATACAAATTATTTGTGTTTACTATTTTGCCAAGCAATACGCTTCTTAAATATATCAAATATTCATTTTTATTAAATCATATAGAGTAACCATATTTACATAATATAGAAATATAAATGATATTTCTACTAACCTTAACAAAATACAACACAAAGTTCAAACTTAAAGTGTGTCTTATGTCCAATCTTAAAAAACATGATCTTTTGGCTTTTAGAGACATAGTTGCTTTATTAGTCATTCTCAATACTATCTTGCTTTTCTACAATGTAAAACTATTCTATATTACCCGCAAAGAGACACATATATGAGTAATAGCTATTGAGTCCATTATCTAGGATTTACTATCTAAAATAACATTTATTTTATAATTAATCATATGACAACTATACATACCTCCTTTGATTTTCTTAAAACTCTCCAAGTATTAAGAACAATTCCTCTTCCAATGACCAAGCTTTCCACGATGAAAACAATTTCCTTTATCCTTGGCTTTCTTTGTCTTGGATTGAGTTTTCTTAAAATTTTTTTGTTTTAGACTAACTTTTGGCTCTTTCTTTTGTTGTGGCAACTTTGACTTTTTGCTAGTCCCACTAACAAAAACTATATGAACATCCTCATGTCCCTTCCCTTTATTATTTTGCTTGTAAATCTCTTAGAGCTCATTAAGCAACTTTGAAAAAGTCTACTCAACCCTATTCAAATTATAGTCAGTTATAAATAATTTATAACTAGAAGGGAACGATTGAAGAATCAAATTCACTGTGACATCCTCAAATTTAGATATTCCTCTAAAACCTTAGTATGATTATTTTTGTAATATATTTTGAGTTTTGGGCTGTGCAATACATAAGAAAATTTTTGGAACTCTAGTTAGAGCAATTTTAGCAAAAAATGGGTCAAAATAGCAGTAAAGGGCAAAACTGTTATTTTGAATGAGCGTTGATAGATCAAATGAAAGACGATTGAGTTAAGGGTTATATTTTAGTTATTACTGAAGAAAAATATAGGTTGGATAATTTTAAAATGGTAAGAATCGCTAATTTGCCAAAAAAAATAAATAAAATGATAATTTTATCGGAAAAGGGGTAAAATGGTCAATCTACCAATGTCACAAAGGTCATATTGAAATCTAAATTTCTAATAATGTTAGAAATATTGTTAGAAGTACGTAGAAAGAAACCAAAATCAAATTTAGACAAGAATACCCTTAGAAAAGAGAAGAAAAAGACCAAAATGACCAATTTTCTTCCCTAGGGGCAAAATGGTCATTTCATAAGAAATTTTTGAATTTCGTGTCACTAAAATCTAATGGACTAAAGTGAAAGAATATGAAAATAGCCTAGGTAGACTCATAATTTTTTTAGGAGTCAAATGAAAACTTTGAAAAGTTATTGGGTAATAGTATAATTTTTAAAAATATGAATGTGGATAAGAATGGTTGACTTTTCAAAATTGAAGCCAATTCATCCTTTTTCTCTTCTCTTTCCCGAGAGCTCCCATTTCTTTTTCTTTCAACTTTTTGAAAAGAAATTAAGCAAAATTTCTTAATCCGTCCGTTTAATTGCGTTACCGCAGAAGGAAAACTTGTTCTACGCGTTGAGAGCTTTAATTTGACGGTAAAATTTCTTGATTTTATTAAATTTTAATTTTTAGAGTTGTTGAAAAATATTATTTAAATAATAGTTTTATGGATTAAATGGTATTTTAGGTTTTTTTTAACTTGGATTTGGTGCCATAATCATCATATTTGAATTTGAGGTAAGAACCCTAAACCCTAATTTTGTAATTTAGGGGTTTTGTAGAATTGATGCCTAAATTGTGAAATTGAGTATTTGTAAAATATATTGAAGTGGATAGAATTGTATAAATAAGAAAAAATTTAGTTTGTGCATAATTGGACATATTCAGTCACTATTTATAGAGTACTTAAATGCTTGATTTTAATGTGTTTTGATATGTTTAAATGTATATAAATGTGTTTGGGAATAGATGAAATTGGTAGAAATTGGTTTAGGTGTGAAAAATGGAAGAAAAATAGAAAAAAGGGCAAAATGGTCCATTTTGGATTACTGTTCATAATTGTTAAATTATGATATTTTTGATGTGTTTATGTGTTAATAATTATATTGGGAATAAATGAAATTGGTAGGAATTGGTTTAGATGTGTAAAATGAAAGAAAAAATAGAAAAAATGGCAAAATAGTCAATTTTGGGTATTGTATATTTAGTGTTAAATTATATTATTTTAGAAGTATTTAAAATGGTTGATTAAATATGTGTGTGTATATATATAAAAGAAAATCCCATTGCCGGAGAATGGGTATGAGTGTGGAATTTAGAAATGTTTTAAGTGGTTGATTAAATATGTGTGTAGATATGTATGTGTATATATATATAAAATTGCAATTGTGAAAAATTAATGATTAAATATTCCTTATAGTCACGTCTTAGTCCGCCAACATCCATCGTCTAAAGAGGTATTTTAAAATACCTTTCCGGCGATGTATGTTTAATGCAGCAATACCTTAATATAGGTATGTACGTAGATGTGTGCGTGAGTGTATGTGTATATATATATATATATGTATCGTAATTGGATTAGAAGTATATATATGTAAATTGGTTATTGTTACTATTAGGAATATTATTTTTATAATTGATTTGGTGGTACATCAATGGGTAGGTATTGAAAGGTGTCGATAGGTATAAATTATTTTATATTGGACAGAAATTATAAAAATGTTGTATATTTGATTATTAGAATTTTAATAAATTACTAAAAAGTCCTTGAGTAATAGTAAAGGGTAAATAGGTAATATGAACATATGATGAATTGCGAAGAGCCGCTTAGGACAAAATGGAATAATGATTTATTATTTACTGTGGCGCTCTTTGGGACACATAGAATCCACAGTCGTCCTTGTGGTGTCCAAAATGGTACGTGAGAAACCACAGCAGTCCTCCATGGCGCTTTTGGGCATGTTGAACCCATGGTAGGAAGCGGCAGTTCGCCATGGCGCCCTTAAGGGCATGATGAACCCATGGTAGTATTATAATTGTGCCCGACTTATTTATGTATTGGTGTGCAAGATAAATAACGTGGTCAAGATTCATAGTTTGCCTAAGAATGACTGATCAAATGAAAAGAGAACAGGATAGTATAATTAGAATAGACGGGTAGAAAATGTACAAAAGAAAGTGGTACAATACTATGATTATTCGTAATATCCTCATTGAATTATTAATTGCGTAGTTAGGATGGTTAGTCCTAATAACTGGTTGTTGTGTAACGAGGATATACAGAATATATTGTTTTCCTGATTAGTTATTATTTATATGGTTGAAATATTATAGTTTATTAAATTATTTTGTTGGGTTTTATAGTTCTTACTGAGTAATTTTAAATTACTCACTCCGTGGTTGAAATGATTTTCAGGTATAGCTAGTAGGGCAGTGGAACCGGGCAAACCCTCAGGACAGTGACCTGTCAAGAGAATTGGGCATACTAGCTTTTGACGCTGTATTAATTGTACTTTTGTTATAAATCGTATTTTTGATATATTGTATATATTGTAAATAAGTATATATCCGATGAATGTTTGCTTTGTCAAAAAAAAAAAAAAATTTAGTGTTTTCTTTTATATACTGTTTAAAAGTTATTACTTATTTTTTTAAAATGGGTATGGGAACCCCACATTCACCTTGACACTGTAACATCTTGAAATTTTTATATTCGTAAAACCCTGTCATGGAGTTATAATATAGTTTTTTTTTAGAGTTTTGATAAAAGAGAGAGTTGACCGGTATTCGGAACAGCGTACTGTATGAATAGAAAATACAGTATTTCATTACCGGTATCAGAAATTTGACGATGAAAGCGAAAAACTATAATTTTCACTGTGCGTGCACGACTATATAAGCGGGACAGGGTCGAAAAACCCAGAAAACGAATTTCACTTTTTTCCTCCCTTTTCTCTCTCTTCTCTCTCTCCTCCCCACGGTTCTCTCTCCTGTGAACAGTGACTTTCGTCACCAGACCTCAGATCACCTCACCGCCGGCGAGTGGAGGATCGCCTGGCCATCGCAAGTGCAATGCTGTCAACCCCGCCCTGATCACTGCTGCCACGCACCCTCACGCGCCGCCCGAAACTTCGTCGACGTGAACTTTGACCAGCGATTCATGGCGGTCCATGGCGAGTTGACCGACAACTCCAGCGCGTCTGGCACCGTCTCGCCGTCCTCTTCACAGTGGTGTGCCCCGTTCCGGCATTTGGTCACCGGATTCCGGCGAGGGAAGGCTGATCGGGAAGGGGTCTTTCCGGCAAGATTTTCGGCGATTGGCGTAGCTCTGGTGGAATCTGAACCGATCAGTGTGTTCTCCGACACTCACACTTCGACGCGGTATGTTTAGATCTCAATTTGGAATGAGTTTCGATGATGATTTGAGAGTCCAAAGTAGGTACCTTAAAATCTGAAATTTTAGGATGATTAGTGATTTTGAAGGCTTTAATTTGTGTTTTGTGACATATGGACACCATCGACAGCATCCCGACATCGTAAAGATCGTGATGGTATGTTTCGTTCGTGAAACGGAAACCGAAATTCGTAGGTTGAATAGTGCTAGTAAATAGTACTCTTAAACAGGAACTTGCACGTTTTTCGAAAAAAAATCTGTAGCGTACGAGGAGTATTTCGAACGCGTATACCCTCTCCGGAACAGTTTTTCATCATTCGTATAGGCACTGGGTGCCCGGAGGTAAGATAATATAATATTTAAATTGTGAAAAAAATAGGTTTTAATATTTATAATTGCATGAATGTACATCATAATAATGGGTTAAATTGTAGAAAAGTCCCATTGACGGGGAATGAGCATGATTGTGCAATTAGAAGTGTTAATATCCGTGTGTTAGATATATATATATATATATAGTTATAAGCGTAAAAGCATTATTGTCGACCTGCAGTGCTAGATTAGGTATTTATTCTAAAATACCTATACAGCATTGTATGTCTCATATTTGTATTTATATATTTATATGGTAGGTACGCTTATATATACATACGTAATTATGCCCTTATGATTGAATGATTGAGTAGATGTTGCACTTGATGTTTTGCAATACTATCTGAATGAACATGTGTGTATACGTTAGTATGTTATAATTATTGTGCCGTAATAAGGTAATGAGTATATTTTGACTTGTGATGATATGTTGGGATTGCGTGTAATGACGCAATATATAATAACCGATTAAAATATGTATCTGTGAATTTGTATTAATAGTGATATAGTATATCCATGTGTTTGGATTGTAATATATTTCTGTATTTTATCTTGATTGTTGTATGGTGTATTTATATGCTAGAATGGAATATGTTTTCATGACTTAGTACTGCTAGCCTTATGATAAATCCATGCATGTAAAGTCATTTTTAGAAGATAAGTACTAATGAATGTGTTTCATAGGTAATTATATTACTTATCATGAAAATTATTAACGTGCTGCTTGATTAATGTAAGCAAAATAGTCATGTTGTCATGACTAAGTCGACTATGAATAAATCTGCGTGGATAACTGGTATAATTGGGATAATTATGGATCGGTAGTTTTTTCGTTACCCTAGTAAAGCCGCTCAGGATGGAGCAGTATCATTATAATAAGACTGTGGTGCTCTTCGGGGTATGTTGAACCCACAGCAGCTCCGGACTGACAATAAGACTGTGGTGCCCTACGGGGTATGTTGAACCCACAGTAGTTCCGGATTGATAATAAAACTGTGGTTCCCTTCGAGGTATGTTGAACCCACAGCAACTGAGAAATGATAATAAAAACCATGGTGCCCGAGGGGTATGTTGAACCCATGGTAGGAAGTGGCTGTTCTCCATAGCGTCCTTAAGTACGTGCAACCCATGATATAACTAATTATACTGTTGGTTTAAGGAACCTGGTGTGGGCGAATGACCACTGTATGCATATATTGAAGTGTACGGTGGATATCATGACCACAATTCATAATTTACTTAATGATGACCGATCTATAAGGAAATGAATTCGTGTGCATATTAGATTCAAACTGTATGGTAGAATACTTCTATTTGCTAAGAGTTGCTTGTGTTAGTGTGAATTGCAATGAGGCAGTAACACGTTGTGTTTTATTTGGCATGGGGACTGTCCTGGTTTTCTTGTGCAGGTAGGGTAGCTTATATGTATAGGCATACTCTTACCGAATTTCTATAAGAAATACTATTCATACAGCCATTCATGACTTTCCTTTGTATTCTGGTTTTCATATATAGCGGAGGGTCTAGGATTACCTTTAGTTGCAGTCACAAACAGATTATTGTTATGATTGTGAATTACGAAAATGGCAGAAGTCTAATCATACCTTGGCAAGTGTCAATTCTTTAAGAGAGAACTTAATCTTGCAGAAATAGAGAGCTAGCATCAGCTTAAAAAAGGGGAATTAGTATTTAAATAAGATAATGGGTGAGGCAATAATAGGCTACCTCACTTCTAGTATATAAAATCCTGTTTAGCTCACCAATATGTTTGTGAAATGAAAAGAATATATGTGAATTCATAATAAGATTAAAGATTATGTGAGAAACTTGAGAATATTGTGAAAAAGGCGCATTAGATGTATTACAGGTTATTCGACATATTAGTTTACACGTTTATTTATATGGTTGAGAATACGATAAGAATATGATGATGCAAGAACTATGTTATGAGTTTATATTGTTATTGTCGGTATACTTTAGTGAACGACTAGAATTAGATTGATATGTGTCCTTATAATAGTATAGTCAATGTTTGATGTAGGTGAAAGAATCCCTAGTATGGGATAAAGAACAAAAGACGTGTATTTGTGATTATGGTACAACTGTTCGGTTGTTTTGATTCAGTGAGAATAATAAGATAATATGAATGTATGATAAAATAAACTGGTAATGAACCAGTATTGAGATAATTGTGATATGTGGATCGAATATGTATGTTCTATCTCACTCAGCTGGGCTTGTAAGGCGGTTTCTAATGGAAGTATGACGTTAAGACTGTGGTATCCTGAGGGGTAAGTGGAATCCACAGCTGTCCTCCAAATGGCCCAGTGGCCTAGAGTAACAACCATGATCCATGATATTTCTAGGTATAATCGCTCACTTGTAAACGCAATAAAATTTCTATCACCAACCTTCCGAGAGTGAAAATGGCATACAGAAACTGTGTTATCGTTTTTACTAATACCCTTGGTTGTATCTATATTTAGGTGTTTGAAATATTTGTATCTTATGTGGGTATTGATTGTGTGCCTAGGATAATCTGGTTATCTCAGGCCGAGTGTGTGATTGATATTGTGTGATTAGGTTGACTTCTAAGCAGTTCTTCTGTATGATACCGCGACATTAGTTGTTATTTATACGAATAACTATATATAGATTTTATATGGTCATGTAGGTGTTCGTTGATAATAATAGAAATAGAATTTAAATGGACAGGTGATAAAGTGATTCATTTAGAAAATATATTGTTTGAGGTTGCATTATTTGTGTATGGTATATCATGAGGAGTGTTACTCTGATTGAGATATTTATATAGAATTCATAGATGATATAGTGCTTAGAGTTCTAGAGGATATGATATGGTAACTTGTGTATATTATTGAGCATATGCTTGTCGATACATGTACATTGTTTTGTGGACATGCATTTATCTGTGTGTGTGGAATTGAGTGAATGGCCAAAATAAGTACAGATTCAGGTAACATGCTCCTTCCTTTATTTAAGTATTGTATTATCTTACTGAGCCATATGGAGTACTCACCCCTTTGTGGGATTATTATTTTCAGGTGAATGCGATATAGCGGTAGCGGTTCCGGAAAGTGCAGTTGAGGCAAAGATTTTCGGACAGGATATAGTATATCTAAGGTTTAGGCCATTGTTATGTAATTTCCTTTCTATGTACTCTGAAGTATTAATTTCATTAAAATGCGTAACAATTCTTTAGAAAAAAAAAATAATGGTCTTTTAGTTATTACTATTTATGTGGTTATTTTCTATAAACTCTTTTGAACAAATAAAAACTTCGCTTCACTATGAGAAAGCGTTGATTTTTGTCTTTTCGATAATTTCAATGTACTATATGCCACATGAATAGAAATGAAAGGAAGGGGGTGTTACAGACACTGTCAAACATAACTATGCCATATGCATTCAACTGTCCTAAATAATTAATTGTCTTAATAACATAATCATATAGAGACACTCCTTCCCTGAGCCTCATACTAAAAAGGGAAGCACACAACTTGTACTTCATTACTAGAGAATTATCACCATACAACTATTATAAGGCAATGAGAATGTTATAAGCATTATAAAATTTTTCATGTCGAGTCTGAACTCTCTATTCATATGTAACCCTGAACTTTTTGGTTATCATCATGTCATCTTTCAAATGCTTCAACGTCATCACATGTAACATCATCATGTATCTCAAGTGGTAAAGGACTTTCTAAAACATAGCCAAGTTTTTTAAAATTTAGAACAATTTTGAGATTTCTGAGCTAATCCTTGAAGTTTTGCCCCATCAAAACATTATTATTCAATATTTTTACGAAAGCGTTGTTTGACATTTTGTATGTATTATATCACAAGTATAAGAGTTTGTGAGAAAAGAAAGTATCGGTTGATATTTGTTGTATGTTCAAATAATTTAAACAATACCAATTAAACACTTTGAAAGTTATGAAATAATGCTAATCATATTAGTTCCTACTATTTAATTTGAATCCTCTATTCCCTAAAATAAAATTCAAAAGTTTCGTTGAAAATTTAACAAGTTTAACATTTTAGTGGGGAATCAAGTTTTTATTAAAATTAATCAATTTTACATTTTAGAATCTTGGTCAATTAATCTCAATAACTAAAAAATATTTTTCATTTATATCTCATATAAGATATAATTCATTTTTCTTACTCAAACCTCATATATCTAACATTTTAAAATTTCAGTATCCTAATATAGTTAAATACAAATCATTGTGCTTTTTTGAAATGTATCTCTCATTTGAACTAGATATTTTAGAATATTAGTCCAAACAATAATATATACTCAAAAACTAGATAACTAAATTTTATAACATTAATACTGCACCCCTTACATTTTAGAATTTTGAGATATAATACCAAATCACAGAACTCGTTGTTATCCTACCATCAGAGGTATAGATTTAATAATTTTATTAAGAAGTCAATTTATACATTAATCTCATATATATCAAATACATATTGTAAACATGTAAATTAATATTATTTATTCATCTTATGAATAAATATTCACTAACCATAGTATGTGTATCAAATATGCATATTTTCAAATTTTATTCTTATTAAAATGTTTTAATACATATTTTATTAATAATTCTTTAATTATTTATACACATATAAGACTTTACACGTTATTTTTAGTTTTTGTCAATTTGCTTAATTTTAATACATGTTTTATTAATAGTTCTTGTCTCACAAGTAATTTTCAATTTTTGTTGTTATATTGGTTTTGTGGTTTTTCAACAATTAGTCAAACTAACGTTATGCTTGTTCATGTTGTTGAATTAACCTAATGTTTTGTTTTTGAAATTATCATACATTTTAGACATATATACTGCATATATCACGTATATATCAATGTATATCTATACTATGTACGTATCTTGTACATATATATTTTAAATTAAATGCATAATATATATATATACATATCACATATGCATCATTTCATGGATAAAATCATATTTACATACATGAAGCAAAATATCATCATACATGCATGCATTCAAACACTTCAAATATATAAACTCATGCATTTAGTTAGTTCATAAACAAGTAAGACATATTATCTCATAATCACATAATCTTGTGCATACATATACACATATTTCATTATATATATATATATATATATACGTATACATCATTCATTATGCATCAACACTTGATACATACATGTATTCAACAAGCTTAAACACATAAACAATGAACAATAATTTTTCATTAACCAATACATATCAAGGCACATATATGAAAACATGGAATTAAACATTTTAATTTCCACAACATGCACATACATACATACATATATATATATATATATATATATGTATCACATATAATTTTCTCAAATGCACATATTCAGCCAAACACCATGAATTCATTGTACAAGCATGAATCAACATCACACATGTATATTTGTTGATGAAATCCAATTTCTAACAACATGAGAACCATAGGCCAATTTTTCAACTCATTGAAACATATTCTTAATCCTGATGAAATCCAATTTTCATCATAATATCATCACATGGCCAAACCATATGGCATCACATACCATCATTTATGTTTCCAATTGGCCATTAACACAGCAAAAGAAACACACTTCGGTGTATAAATTCACATCCTATGTGATCATTCCACCATGCATCTCAAACTCATCCATTATGTTCTAATCACATGACAACATGTTAATGCATTCAAACAACATCATCATGTATTCAAAGCACCAAGATAATGCATCCAAATTGCATGGAAAACATTTTCCCACACATTTCTCCCATTTAGGCCAAAAATCTTTCTTTTTCATTCTTTTTGATTTTTCACCAAAATCAACACACATATGGGTTTATTTTATCATGATGAAACATTCAAAGACATGAGAATTAATTGAAAATAATTTCAAAGCATCCATTCCCACCTTGGCCAAATATCTCACATGTATGCAATTTTTCAGTTTTCAAGCAAATTCAAGTCCATATCATAATCCAATCATGCTCTGATACCATCTGAAGAATTGAAATATATAATAACATGTATTAAACATCAACTTGGATATATTCAAGCATTTCATGAAACACTTGGAATCCTAAGAGTGAATACATCTCACATATGCAAAATTTCCAACCATGGATGAGTTATAACCATAAACAAAGCATGGGTGATGAATACATACCTTTAATTTTGTGAAAGAACCACAATTTACCCACCAATTGCTTGGAGAGAAGTTTGGCCAAATTTGAGAGAAAATATAAGGATTATGAATTTTTCATGCTTTAATTTTGTAAAGTAAGCCCATATATATACTTAAAAATATTCATGGTTTTTATATTTACCTTCACCTTTAATTAAAAAGTGAATATATGTCATGGATATAATGGTAATTATCCAATGAATTCTATTTTATATATTTAAGTATATGTATTTAAATATAAGACATTTGATTAACTTTTAATCAAATGCAATTAAGTTTATCTTCATAGGTTTAAGTGTATCTTGCATAATTGCATATAGATTCTTAAATAATTCATATTATCAATATGATCATGTAATTTACATTAAATTATATTTTAATGCAAACGTAAAAAAATTCTTTAAACACTTTAAAAAATTCATAAATATATATAATATTTACCTATATTTATTTCAACCTAAATATTATCTCAAAAATGCTAACTTTGCTATCGATAATATTTTCTCTCCTAAATAGTTCTCACTATTTTTAATTATTGATGTGACCATAGAGGTTTATTATAAAATAGTTATGAACTCATTCCGAACTTTTCGAGTTTTGCTTTTCGAGTTCATAACTATTCAAAAGTTCAGTGATTATGATTAACATCTAACAATATGTCATAACCACTAAACTACAATAAAATTGTACTTTATCGAATTTTATCCCAATTACACATACTATATAAGTAAAATCTTTCTATTGTCCAATCATAATCGAGTAAGGGTACATAATGTGTCAAACTCTTATACTAATATTAATACGAACAATCGATCAATATACACTAAACTCACCACCATAAACTCTTTTATGTGATATTTAATTATTCTGCTCAAAGATTTACTGTTTTAGTTGCTTATTAATGTTTATTAAGGAACTCAAATCCAAATCGAGTTAGCAAAAACTTCAATCCTATACATTGAACCAATAAATCTCATCTTAACCATCATCTGTTTTCAAATGTAAATAACACGTAGACAAACTAATTTTATCATATAAAATATGATTAGTCTCATATTTATACACCATATAAATCTTGTACATCTATACCAGATGTGATTTTGATGTCTCAGATCAAAAGATAACGTCCCATACTAATACAATTATATGACAAATCATTAACTATATGTAATACTACATGATTTATCATTATGTTATCATGTTCAAAAAAATAGTTCTTTAACTATTTAAGTCATACTAATATCTTAATAATGTGACTATCACGTTACTCGCACTAATATCATTTCATGATATTCACCGAAAATATTCAATATGATTATTATGCAATATCATTGCCTATTCGATATCACTTCCACAAGAAAGGACTTTAATAATTTTACTTAACAGTTAATTAAATTATTATGACAATTCAAAAACATACTTTATTTATATATATGACTAAATAAAGAAAACAGTCTATATTTGTAAATAAAGAACTCTTTTTTTCATTGATATATAATGTATATACTAAACAAAATATCTCTGAAACTGATAACATGAATGATTTTTAAGATATATCTTAACATATCTAATTGTAAAAATCCATCTAATTATCAATTCTCAAATCCTTAGTTTTCTTATTTTTCTTATTCTTAACTAATGCTTTCCAATCTTCAAAACTTCCTTGAATAGTCATTTATTATTAACAAGAAATACGTAGCTTTAACTAGAGAAGCTATATGTGATAGATCTCCCAAATCAAAGTGTAAATAATCCAAGATCCCTTCTATCTTATACGTTCTCACTCTAAAATTGACATTATGATGTTTGCCTAAAACACATGATTCACAAAACTTAAAGAATCTAGTAAATCTTCATAAAACCTTGTCTCTTAAGTGTTGCCAACCTCTTTTCTCCTAAATGACTTAATTTAAGATGTTAAATCATCATCTTATCTAACAATTTATTAATGACAAATTATGTTATACTAGTTATTGCATTTCATTTAAACACATATAACTGATTCTACCTAATACCCTTCATTACTACCATAAATCCTTTGATACCTTTTAAGAATCCACTATCAGCCTTGAAGCTACACGCTACTTCACCAAACATCCCCTAAGAAATAAGTTTCTCTTAAAAGTGGGTACAAACCTTACTTGTTGCATGATGTAATTTTTATATAATGGTGTTTATTCCCTTAAAATCACAAGAAACTCCATTAACCATACATAAATCTAAAACCAATGTTTTGTTATACATACAGGAAAGGTGTAGATAGAGTTTGATATTCAATCACCTTTAGGTTTGTCATTTAAAGCTACTAGTTGAAAAGATTTTAGAAATCCACATTTGTTACCATAGTAGCCTCAACTTTTATGCTAGACCATTTATCATTTTGAAATTATTCCTTTTAAGGCAAATTTTTCTAAAATGCCCTTCCTTATAATAGTAAAAATACTTAAACTTCCTCCTTTTCAAAATTGATATACCTTTTTTTCTAATCCTTATATTATTTCTTGTATGATCTTTCTCTAACAACTAACCTTTTAGCTTATTTAGACTTTATTTTTAATATTTTTTTTTGTTCAACTCATCTGAGCTTAATGTTGACTTTACACCATCCATAAAACTGTATATCTTTCATATAGTGAAGTCTACACAAAGTGTTCACAACTTAATGGTAGAGAGGTTGAAACCATTGATGCTTGAACTTAATCCTTAAACTTGATGACTATTGTTTCAAGACCTAAAATGATCTTATTGAAACTACCAATGATCCCTTATGAAATCGCCTTCTACAAGGCTAAAAGCATAAAAAATTTTCTTTATATATAATCAATTAGCCAAGGACTTTTTTGTATATCTAGCTTCCAGTGTTGTTAACTAAACTCTTTTAATTATTGTGCTTCTACAAGTACAAATATGTAAAATAATTTTAATCCTATGCTTAATATGATTATCTACATGACTTCTATGTTAATGAGTAGTAAGAATATATTAGGAAGTGAGTTTGAATTATACCAATGGTAAGACTCCTTGTGTATGTTATTTCTTACTCTAAATATTTTATTATTTCAAATATTTACCATCAAGGTAGAAAATCTCACATTACAAGAAAAAGGAAAAAGTTTCTAAGGTTTGCTATTATATTTATTATATAAACTTCTAATATAACTTGAATTCTATTATTAGTATTAACAAAATTCTTCAAAATGACAAAATTTAAGATGACTTATTAAAGTTGGCAATTGGGGTGAGCTTTACAAAGCTTACCTTGAACTATGTATTATCTAATTTTGCTCAATCATAATGTTGGGTTATGTTTTTGCATGTGTGTGACATTCGAATGTAAGTAAATCCTAATCTTTAGTATCTCTTGTCCCTAGAAATGTTTTATGAAGTTGTTAAAAGGAGACCAGGTAAAAATCTTGTGGACAGGTCATTTTATCGGGTAGAGACAAAATAGTCTTTTTACTCAAAATTGAGGTCAAAGTGAGTTTTGATCACATAAAAAGTCTTAAAATTTCATAAATATCATGTTGGTAAGTTTAATTTTAATTCAAGATACGGTTGGTATATTTTTGCGAAGTCAAAAATAGAAAGGGTAAAATCATTATTTTGATAAAATTTTGATTGACCAAACTAGATGTTGAGGATATAAATTAGTATGATAGAGCGTGTTAGAAGAAAAGATAGATTTTATAACCCTAAAAATGTGAAAATTATTATTTTTGACAAAAAAGGTCAATTTTACTAAAAATAGCAAAATGGTCATTCCGTCAAGGGTCGGAAAGACTCTATTAGATTTTGATTACCCAAAACTCTTGTAAATATTGTAAATAAGATATAGAAAAAGTGAAATTAAATTAGGATGTGAATTTATTTAGAAATGATGAAAAAGGACTAAAATGATTAATTTTTTTATTAGGGGTAAAATAATCTTTTCACAAGGAATTAGAAGAAAAAGTGATAATTAAAATTGATGAACTAAAGTGAAAGAATATAAAAATAGTTTGAGTAGTCTCATAATTTTTTTGGGAGTTAAATACAAGTTTTGAAAAGTTATTGGGTAATAGTATAATTTTTAAAAATATAAATTTGGATAAAATTATTTGACTTTTTAAAATTGAAGCAAATCAACTTTTTCTCTTCTCCTTTACTGTGAGTTACCCATTTCTTTCTCTTTCAATTTTTGAAAAAAAAAAATCAAATAAAATCTCACAATCCACCTGATTAAATGCGTTACTGCAGAAAAAAAAATTGTTGTACGCATTGAGAGCTTTAATTTGACAGTAAAAGTTCTTAATTTCACTAAGTTTCAATTTATGAATTTGTTGAAAAGTGATTTTGATAGTGGTTTATAATTTTAAATGGTGATTTAGATAGTTTTACGGTATTATGAGGCTCACTCAAGCATTTTGACATATTTTATAGGTAAGAAACAATTTTCTTTTATGAAATTTGTGATTGGTGGCTGATTTATGTAGGAATAGATTTGGGAATGGTATTTAGATGAGATTGGGTATAGGATAATGTGTAAAATTGAAAAAAATTAGAAAGAGGTGCAAAATGGTAAATTTAGAGTATTGTTCATTGAATCTTTAAATGATGAATTTTAATATGTTATTGTATGTTTAAATGTGTATAGGTGTGTTAGGGAGTGAATGAAATTAGTAGGACTAAATTTGGATGGTTAAAATGGAAGGAAAATGAAAAAATGGTAGAATGAAAATTTTAACTACTATTCGATAACCTTAATTATTATTTTTACAGTATATTTATATGCTTAGAAGTGTGTTATGGAATATTGAAAATACTACATTTAAGTTGGATGGACAAAATGAAAAAAAGTAAAGGAAAGGTAAAATGATAATTTTAGTTATTATTGCGAAGATTTAGAAGTGTTTTGATATGTTATGTATGTATAATTCTTTATATAGTTATTGGAATGTGTAAAGGAATCATTATTATGACCGTGTGATTGGAACGTGATTAACAAAATTTAGAATAGGTTGTAGTATTCCTGATGTTGCATGTTGGTTATCATAATAATTATAACAATTATAATTGTTATATAAATTTTCTTTATTAGTAAATAATGCTTTGATGTGGTTATCCATTAATATTAAATAGTTATGCAATATATTTATCGTGATGATAGAAATTATAATTGTGATGAATAAATCCCAGTGAATCTAATAGACTGAGTATTTATAAGTCTATGTGATTATGAAACTATTATAAATTTTTTGGTTAAATATTACTATCTTGTAACACTCCATTCCTTTCATTTCTATTCATGTGGCATATAGTACATTGAAATTATCGAAAAGACAAAAATCAACGCTTTCTCATAGTGAAGCGAAGTTTTTTTTTTTTTTTTTCAAAAGAGTTTATAAAAAGTAACCACATAAATAGTAACAGCTAAAATAATATTATTTTTTTTTCTAAAGAATTGTTATGCATTTTAATGAAATTAATACTTCAGAGTACACAGAAATAAAATTACATAACAATAGCCTAAACCTTAGATATACTATGCCCCGTCCGAAAATCTTTGCCTCAACTGCACTCTCCGAAACCGCTACCGCTGTGCCGTACTCACCTGAAAATAATAATCCCACAAAGGAGTGAGCACACCACATGGCTCAGTAAGATAATACAATATTTAAATAAAGGAAGGAGCATGTTACCGGAATCCCTACTTATTTTGACCATTTTACACAATTCCACACACACAAGTAAATGCATGTCCACATATCAATGTACATGTTCCAACAAGCATATGCTCAATAATGTACACAAGATATCATATCATCTCCTCTTGAATTCTAAGCAATATATCATCTATGAATTCTGTATAAATATCTCAATCAGAATAACACTCCTCATGATATACCATATACAGATAATGCAATCTCAATCAATATATTATCTAAATGAATCACGCTATCACTTGTGTCCGTTTAAATTCTAATTCTATTCTTATCAACGAACACTTACATGATCATATAAAATCATTACGTACTTATTCGTATAAATAACGACTAATGCCGCGGTCCCATACAGAGGAACTGCTTAGAAGCCGATATAACTACACAGTATCAATCACACATTCGACCCGAGATAGCCAAAATATCCTAGGCACATAATCAATACCCACATAGGATACAGATATTTCAAACTCCTAAATATAGATACAACCGAGGGTATTTGTAAAATAATAACACTGTTTCTGTATGCCATTTCCACTCCCGGAAGGTTAGTGATAGAAATTTTATTGCGTTTACAAGTTATCGATTATACTTATAAACATTATGGATCATGGTCGTTACTCTAAGCCACTGGGCCATTTGGAGGACAGCTGTGGATTCTACCTACCCTTCAGGGTACCACAGTCTTAACGTCACATCTCCATTAGAAACTGGCTTACAAGCCCAGCTGAGGGAGATGGAACATACATATCCGATACACGTATCACAATTATCTCAATACTGGTTCATTATCAGTCTATGTTATCATATATTCATATTATCTCTTTATTTTCACTGAATCAAAACCACCGAACAATTGTACCATAATTACAAATACACGTCTTTCCTTCTTTATCCCATACTAGGGATTCTTTCACTTACATTAAACATTGACTATACTATTCTAAGGACACATATCAATCAAATCCTAGTCGTTCACTAAGTATACCGACAATAACAATGTAAACTCATAACATAGTTCCTGCACCATCATATTCTTACCGTATTCTCAACTATAGGAATAAACGTGCAAACTAATATGTCGAATAACCTGTAATACATCCAATGCGCCTTTTCCACAATATTTTCAAGTTTCTTACATGATCTTTAATCTTATTATGAATTCATACATATTCTTTTCATTTCACCAACATATCGGTGAGCTAAACAGGATTCTATATACTAGAAGTGAGGTGGCCTATTTATTGCCTTACTCATTATCTTATTTAAATACTAATTCCCCTTGTTCAAGCCGATGCTAGCTCTCTGTTTTTACAAGCTTAAGTTCCCTCTCAAAGAATTGACACTTGTCAAGGTGTAATCAGACTTTAACCATTTCCGCCATTTACAGTCATAACAAAAAACCTGATTGTGACTGCAATTAAAGGTAATCCTAGACCCTCCGCTACATATGAAAACCAGAATACCAAGGGAGGTCATGAATAGCTGTATGAATAGTATTTCTTATAGAAATTCGTCAAGAGTTTGCCTATACATATAAGCTGCCCTACCTGCACAAGAAAACCAGGACAGTCCCCATACCAAATAAAACACAACGTGTTACTGCCTCATTGCAGTTCACACTAACACAAGCAACTCTTAGCAGATAGAAGTATTCTATCATGCAGTTTGAATCTAATAGGTACACGAATTCATTTCCTTATAGATTTGTCATAATTAAGTAAATTATGAATCGTGATCATGATATCCACCGTACACTTCAATATATGTATGCAATGGTCATTCGCCCACACCGGGTTCCTCAGACCAACAGGATAATTAGTTCTACCATGGGTTGCACGTACCCAAGGACGCTATGGAAAACAGCCGCTTTCAACCATGGGTTCAACATACCCTGCGGGCACCATGATTCTTATTATCATTTCTCAATTGCTATGGGTTCAACATACCTCGAAAGGCACCACAGTCTTACTATCAATACGGAGCTGCTGTGGGTTCAACATGCCTCAAAGGGCACTACAGTCTTATTATCAATCCGGAGCTGCTGTGGGTTCAACGTACCTCGAAGGGCACCACAGTCTTATTATCAATCCGGAGCTGCTGTGGGTTCAACNCGTACCTCGAAGGGCACCACAGTCTTATTATCAATCCGGAGCTGCTGTGGGTTCAACATACCTCGAAGGGCACCACAGTCTTATTATAATGATGCTGCTCCGTCCTAAGTGGCTTTACTAGGGTAACGGAAAAACTACCGATCCCTAATTATTCCAAATATACCAGTTATCCACACAGATTTATTCATAGTCGACTCAGTCATAACAACATGACTATTTTGCCTACATTAATCAAGCAGCATTTTAGTAATTTCATGATAGGTAATATAATTACCTATGCAACACATTTATTAGTCCTTATATTCTAAAAGGACTTCATACGTATGGATTTGCCGTAAGGCTAGTAGTACTTAGTTATAAAAACATATTCCACTCTGGCATATAAATATCCCATAAGATAATCAAGATAAAAACATAGAAATATATCACAATTCGAACACATGGATACACTATACCACTATTAATACAAATTCACAGAAACATATTTTAATCGGTTATCATATATTGCGTTATTATACGCAATCCCAACATGTCATCACAAGTAAAAATATACTCATTACCTTACTACGGCACAGTAAATATAATATACTAACGTATGCACACATGTTAATTCGAATAGCATTGCAAAACATCGAATGCAGCATCTACTCAATCATTCCATCATAAGGACATAATTACGTGTGTATATACAAACGTTCCTACCATATAAATATATGTAAATACAAACATGGGACATACAATGCTGTATAGGTATTTTAGAATACCTAATCTAGCACTGCAGGTCGACGGTAATGGTATTACGCTTATAACTATATATATATATATATATCTAACACATGGATATTAACACTTCTAATTGCACAATCATGCTCATTCCCCGTCAATGGGATTTTTCTACAATTTAACTCATTATTATAATGTATATTCATGCAATTATAAACATTATAAATATTAAAACCAATTTTTCCACAATTTAAATATTATATTATCTTACCTTCAGGCATCCAATGCCTATACGAATGATGAAAAACTGTCCCGGAGAGGGTATACGCGTTCGAAATACTCCTCCGTACGCTACGAATTTTTTCTCAAAAAACGTGCAAGTTACTGTCACTAGGTACTATTCACTAATACTATTCAACCCACGAACTTTCGGTTTCCGTTTCACGAACGGAATACACCATTGCGATCCTTGCGATGTCGGGATGCTGTTCATGGTGTCCATATGCCATAAAACACAAATTAAAGCCTTCAAAACCACCAATCATTCTAAAATTTCAGATGTTAAGGAACCTACTTTGGACCCTAAAATCATCATCAAAACTCATTCCAAATTGAGATCTAAACATACCGCGTTGGAGTACGAGTGTCGGAGAGCACACTGGTCGGTTCAGATTCCATCGGACTACACCGGTCGCCAGAAATCTTGTCGGAAACACCCTTTCCCGATCAGCCTTCCCACACCGGAATCCGGTGACCAAATGCCGGAACGGGGCACACCACCGTGAAGAGGGCGGCGAGACGGTGCCAGACGCGCCGGAGGTGTCGGTCAACTCGCCGCCGTCCGCCGTGAATCGCCGGTCAAAGTTTACATCGGCGGAGCTTCGGGTGGTGCATGAGGGCGCGTGGTAGCGGCAATCGGGGCGGGGTTGGCGGCGTTGCACTCGCGGCAGTCCGGCGGTCCTCCACTCGCCGGTGGTGAGGTGATCCGAGGTCCGGTGATGAAAGTTACTGTTCACAAGAGAGAGAACCGTGGGGAGGAGAGAGAGAAGAGAGAGAAAATAAAGGAAAAAAGTGAATTTTGTTTTTCCGAGTTTTTCGACCCCTTCCTACTTATATAGTCGGGCACACACGACGAAAATTACAGTTTTTCGCTTCTGTCGTCAAATTTCTGATACCGGTAATAAAATACTGTATTTTTTGCTCATACAGTACACTGTATTTTCTCAAAAATACTGTATTATAACTCCATGACAAGGTTTTAAGAGTATAAAAATTTCAAGATGTTACATATCTGCAAGTGCATTATGCATTCATTATTTGAACAAATAGTATATGTGCATGAAAATCGACATATGGATACTATTTATCATTTCAGTGTGTATGGGTGTGCATATGTGGTATTCATTGTGCATGGTTTGAGTGTACAATAGTTTTCGAAAAATAAATGCATGGCTTTGGGTCATGTAGTATTAATTGTATAGCTACATTAGTTATGGATCCGGATATTCAAATATCCTTCACACCCGCTAGCTTGGTTATAGCCAGATTATATGATCGATCATATGTAAAATATATGTTCATCCCGATAGACGAGTGGTGTGAATGGATGAGGGTTGGGCGAATTTACTTTGTGGCCACGATCTATAATTGTGTTAACATGACCGATCGTATATTTGTCGGTAATTTATTGAAAATATCATATGATATTGATTTCGAAATGCATATAGACTTATTTGCATTTTATACAATAACTATGAGTATAATGTGGATAGCAATATAAAGTGTATGGTCGGAGTGTATTTATATCGTTAGAATATGTTAAAGCGATATGAATTTAATAGTCTCTATGCCATCTGTATTGTATAGTATATATGGCAGGGAAGCAAATTCTATACTAGAATACTATATTTCCTTACTGAGTTGTTTCGCTCACCTTTTGTGAATTATGGTTTTTACAAATAATGTGGCGCCTCGGGATATGGATGTGAACTCTTCGAGACATCAACAGGGCTAGTATCTTAATGATAAGGGTATTTTTTGGTGTTAATGCACATATATATATATATATGTTGGTATAGTGAACTTGTATTTTTGGGTTACATACTATGGACTATGTGTGTAACCAGGATATTATATATATCCAGCTTTCGTATATATATGTATCAATTATTTTGGCTATAAATATATTTCTTGACTTAAATTAAATTTAGGTTGTTTTCTAATACTTGATTCATGATATATATATATATATATATTTATATTTATATGATTATTGTTTTTAGATAGGTTGCGCACTAGCAAGTGGCATACTACATCCTAAAGGTAGTTGCATGTACATGCATCAGTACTAAGAATAGTACTCAATATTTACATTGGGTGAAAATAATGGTATAAGCATAATTAATAGCATACTCAGGTAGTATGTGATTGCATAATTAGATATAAGCGTGTACGTGTGTGTAAGGCTATACCACATCGGTGTGCCGTTGGATTATCCATTATAACAATGCATAACCTCTAGTACGCACTATATCAATATTGCTGAATATTTTATTTAAAATGGATTATGTTTTAATTAATGGTTATGTGTAGATATATATATATCTTTATGTTTGAAAAAAAATTTCAAATTTTATCTTGTGTGGTTAATTTTAAATATAAGGGTGTTACAATGTGTAACTCAAGCTAAAACCAATTGTACGTTAAAATACTAGCCTAATAAGCCCATGTATTAATTATCATAACATGTGTTTGGTACGAACTTCTATACATACTCTATTTATACAAGTTAATGTGGTGATATTATATTTTTTCCACGTATCCTATACAATTTATTTACTTTCTCTTGGAAAAATATAAAACAGATGACAATGGTATAATATTATTACATTAATTTGTATAAATGTGTTTCTATAATAGTTAATGTATAAAGCTATACTCTATAATTAGCTACTAAGTAAAAGTAAGTTCTTGCCAAACTATTATTTGTTGTGCTTTTAAATTTAAATTGAAACACAATAGTCATGAACATATTTTTAATAAGATTATTCAAATGCAAAAAAAAAAAAAAAAAAATTGAGTAATCTTGTTAGAGTTGGTAATCAAGTTAAGCTTTACGAAACTGAAGATAAATCCATGTATTGTATAGTTTCGCTTAGGTTTAAGTGTTGGATTGGGTTTTTGCATGTATAGGTTTGGTGATAGGTATATTATTTTACATCTATTTATGTCATGTATGCCTTAATTATACCAGTTAGTTCTTGTACTCTTTTACTTGTTTTTATAATTTTGTATGTCATTGTAAATAAAGATGAAGAAATTAACTTAAAAGATGTATTTTAAAAATTTCCTTATTTATTAAGGATTGAGGTAACCTTTTCTTAAAAAATCCATTATTAAAGACTTGAAAAATTAGTTTGGAAAAAAAAAAAAAAAAAGGTTTACGCCTTAGAATATAAGGAAAAATAATACTAATTATATTAGGATTGAACATTTTGCGCAGTGGTCACTAAAAGCAACAATAATTTTTTTAAAGAAAACTAGAGATCCAAAGAATTTTATTGATACTTTACTCACCATCCAATTCAAAATGATCCCATTGTAGTAACAAAAATACTATACAACTTAAATTTTGACAAAGTCAATAAGAGAGAATTTATGCAAATCTTACTTTATTTAGAACTGGCAGAACTAAGTCGTGGTTTGTTTTCTATAAGGAGAGCACATCCTTACTATTAAGAACGTAAGAGAGAGATCATCAAGATACAAGTGAAGGATGGTAAGGAAGACTTCCAACAACACTAAGATCAAGAAAGATGATTTCTTCCTCTACCTTTATGGTTCTGTAATACTCCTATATTTAAAATCAATCACACAAGATAAAATATGAAAAAGAAAAATTCAAAGCATAAAAATACATCTGATAAATATTTTTGTTGCAATGATAAAAATATAAGTATCCACACATAACCATTAATTAAAATATAATCCATTTAAAATAAAATATTTGTCAATATCGATAGAGTGCGTACTAGAAATTATACACTGATATAATAGATAATCCAACGGTGTACCGATATGGTATACCCCTACACACACGCACACACTTATATCTAATTATGTAGTCACATACTATCTAAATATGCTACTAATTATGTTTATACCATTATTTTCATCCAATGCACATATTGAGTACTGTCCTTCACACTAATGTATATATACGCAATCACCTTTAGGATGTAATATGCTACTTGGTGGTATGCACCTTATCTAAAAATAATAATCGTCTAAATACACACACACACACAATAGCTGGATATGTATAATATTCTGATTACATACATAATCCACAGTATGTAATCTAAAAATACAAGTTCACTGTACCAACTTATATATACATGCATATGCAAAATTATGCATCAATACCAAAAAGACTATCATAACAGAGATACTAACCTTATTGACGCCTCGAAGAGCTCGCATGCATATCTCGCTACACCACATTACCTGTAAAATCACAATCCATAAAGGATGAGCGAACAACTCAGTAAGGAAACATAATATTCTAGTATAAAATTCATTCCTCTACCACATACGTTATGCGATACTGACGGCGTAAAAGCCATTAAACCTATATCGCCTTAACATAATCTGACGATATAAGTAACATTTCGACTATACAATCCGTATCACTATCTACAAAATGCCCATAATTACTGCATAAGATGTAAATAAGTTTACATGCATTTTGGAATCAATATCATATGATATTTCTAACAAATTATCGACAAATATCCAACCGGTTGTGCTAACACAATTATGGATCATGGCAATAAAGTAAATTCACACAACCCTCATCCATTCACATTTATTGTCTATCGGGCGAAGCATATAATTTACATATAATCAATCATATAACCTGGTTATAACCAAGCCAATGGATGTGAAGGATATCTGAATATCCAGATTTATAATTAATGTAACCATACAATTAATACCACATGACCCAAAGCCATGCATTTATTTCCAAAAACCATTGTACTCAACCCATGCACAATGAATACTATATGAAACCAAAATCATGCATTCAGTTTTGAAACTATTATACACTCAAATCATGCACAATGAATATTACATATGCACACCTATACATACTGAAATGATAAACAATGTTCAAATCTTGATTTTCATGTACATATGAAATTCGTTCACATAACGAATACATAATACACCTGCAAATAGTGATACTTAATCAAAAATTCATAACACTTTCATAATCTTATATACTTGCGAATATCCAGTCTGTCATATTTGCTAGGATTTATCAATCACCATTACAATTTCTACCATCACGATATACAAATTGTATAACTATCCAACGTTAATAAATAACTATACCAACACATCATTCACTATTAAATAAAATTTACATAATAATTATAACTACTATAATTATTATAATAATCAACATACAACGCCAAGAGTACTATAAACTATTTTAGGTTCTGTTAATCACGCTCTAATTACACGGTCATAATAATAATTCATCCACACATTCTAACAATCCATATAAAATATTATACATATATAGCATATCAAAATATTTTTAAATCTCCCCAAGTATACCCATTCTCTGTCAATGAGATTTTCTCTACAATAGTAACTAAAATTATCATTTTACCCATTTTCTAATTTTTCTTATTCTGTCCATCCAACTCAAATGCTATCAATTTTAATGTTTCACAATATACTCTTAAACATATAAACATATCATAAAAATAATAATTAAGGTCACTGAAATAGTAGATAAAATTTTCATTCTACCCTTTTTTTTATTTTCCTTCCATTTTAACCAATTAAATCAATTCATATCAATTGCATTACTTCATCATGTAATTATTAATATATAATCATAAAAAAATAATAATTTAAGGCACAATAAACAGTACTCAAATTTATCATTTTGCCTTTTTCTAATTTTCTTTTATTTTATATATTCAAATTAATTTCTACTAATTTTATTTATTTCCTAACACACCTATACACATTAAAACATATCATAATACATTAAAATTAAATATTTAGAAGCTCAATAAATAATATTTAAATTTATCATTTTGCCCTTTTTTAATTTTCTTTCATTTTACTATTATCACATACTCAATCTTATCTAAACACCATCCCAAATTCATTTCTACACAAATCAACCACTAATCACAAATTTTATAAAAAAAAAAAAATTACATTTTTTTATCTTTAAAGTATGCCAATTATTTGAATAAACTCTTAACACCGTAAAATCACTTAAATCACCATTTAAAACTATAAAACCACCATCAAAACTACTTTTCAACAAATTCATAAATTAAAACTTAATAAAATCAAGAACTTTTGCCATCAAATTAAAACTTTTGACACGTAAAATAATTTTTTCTTCTGCAGTAATGCATTTAATCAGGTAGATTATGAGATTTTGTTTTTTTTAAGAAAATTAAAAAAAATTGAAAGAGAACAAAGAAAGTGATTCACGGTAGGAGAGAGAAGGAAGAAGATAAATTGATTTAATTTTGAAAAATCAAGGAGTCTTATCCAACTTAATATTTTTAAAAATTACACTCTTATCCAATAATTTTTTAAATTTGATATTTAACTGCTAAGAAAATTATGAGACTATCCAAGCTATTTTTAAATTCTTTTGTTTTAATTCATCAATTTTAAATCCCACAGAATTTCTAGATTCTTGGTGAAAAGACCATTTTATCCCTATTGTTTAAAATGTATCATTTTGGTCTTTTTTCATCATTTCTACTTTTTTCTACATCTTATTTATACTATTTAAAATATTTTTGGTTGGTCGATTTCTGGCAGAATCCTTTTGCTCCCTTACAAAATGTCCATTTGACTATTTGCGACAAAATCACTCTTTTCAGGCAAAAAATGCGATTCTTGCCGTTCTAAAGTTATTCAGCCTATCTATTCTCATAAAACTCTATTACAACACTTACAAGAATTCTGAGTGATCGGATTCTAGTGTAATTCTTTCGACTTTTGTCGTAATGACCCTTTTGCCCTTTATGTCCCCGACTTCGCAAAAAAATATACCAAACATGTCTCGAATTGAAATTAAACTTACTAACATGTTATTTAAGAAGTTCTAAGACTTAACATGTGATCAAAATCTGCTTTGACCACAATTTTGAACAAAAAGATTCCCTTGCCTCTACCTGACAAAATAACCTGTTTACGCGATTTTTATTTAGTTTCCTTCCAACGAACTTCATAAAATATTTTCAGGGACAAGAAATAATAAAAGTTATGGTTTACCTATATTTGGGTGTCACGGGTTCTTTCTTATATTTTATTTATTTTTACTTGATTTTTTAGTAGCAAAACTTTCTTTACGAGCCTAGGAATTAAAAAACCTAAACTTTAAACCCTTGAACATTAGAGAAGAGTGAAAGATGTTTTACATAGTAGAAGACCTAAATAATTAACAAATTAAAATATATTAAAACTTGTTGACTCTAGATCCCAAAAAATTCAATAACACAAAACCACAACAATAAATAAATTGCAAAGCAATAAGCAAAAGTGAATTAGAAAGACAAAAATTTTTAAATAAAAAAAATTTTATGAAAAACTCTTCATAGGATAAAAACCTCTAAGCTAATATAGGAGCCACTAAAATATTCAAATAGAAAAGAATAACTTGCAGACTGTGATTTTTTTCAAGAACTCCTATAACTCAATCTCGATTAACTTATTAAGTGACTCCCTTTGAGCAATCACATTTTTAGAATTCTAAAATATTTTTTTCTAAATAAAAATCTTAAATGACACATTCACAAGATTAGAACTCTAGCAACTAATAGCATTCAAAACTTCAAAAATTTCTTAGTTGGATTTAGTGTATAAAAATCTAGTGAAAAGCAATCAAAAGAAACAATTAAACAATATCATCACTAAGAATAGATTATTTTCTCTCACAAACAAATCAAGAAAGAACAAATTTCTTAAACTCAAAAAAATTTTCTCCACTTAGGAAATCCAAAAACATAAAGTAGTCATGATACAAACAATGTTAAAATTTTTTAATATTTTTTTTAGACATTATTGTTCACACATATTGTTCAGCACTCAAGCGCCATATCAAAGCTAACTTGATGCACATTTACTATTTTCAAGAACTATTTACAATATAATTATTCATACATACTGTTTAACTTTATTATTCATTTCTTGAGTGAGAAGTTGGCACAAACTCGGTAAGCTCCCAAGCAAACATGACCCCTTGAGTGCCAAGTGGGAGTTAACTTAGTGCCAAATATTATTCACTATTTTTCTTGTTCACACTCAAGGTCCTATTCATTATTCAAGTGTCAAGTTGGTAGTATCTCGATGTCACTATTATGTTTACTATTTACTAGCATTATTCATTGATATTGTTCACATGCACTATTCATTATGCATCATTGTTTATATCTAGTCTTTTTTCACACCCATAATTACTAACTTAAACTCAATTATTTTGATACAAAATAAGCTAATATAAAATCTTATCCTGATAGGGATGAAACACTAATTAGATCTTTTATAATTTTATGTTAATTTAATAAACTTAAAGTTATTCATATTGTGCTTAAAGTTATTATTGTATATTTAAATAATTTAAAACTATAGCCTTTATAATTTATGTATGTGATCTATTAATGAAAGATTTTGAGGACCATACCAATATCTTGTCTTGGATGTTTCTAATGTGAATAAATTATGATAACATGATAACCACACTAATTTGATTATTATTACATAATCTTCTTGTTTTTATAATGCTTATTTAATTTTAGATATTATAATAATGGCCTACTTAAAGCATTATTACTTGTTTTAGTATATGTGAGTTTAATCTCACATCATGATTAAATTCATAATCAATAAAAAACTAATATATGTGATTAGATTGAATGTTAAGAAGATTAAGATTGTAAATATATTAAGTGTTGAAATTTTTTGATTTCATAAATTTGCCATGAAAGTGACAGTTGGTGGTTGGATTCTTAAAACCCTAACACCTTTTTCCTGATTAATTTCTTATTCTTGAATTGTTCTCTTGAAAAATTTTTATTTTATTTTATTTATTTTTTCTATTTTAATTTAACTAAACTTTATACTATTTATTTGTTTTACATTCATATTAGGTTTCATTTGCATTAGTTAATTTTAGAATTTAGTAATATAGAAGAAATAATTTAACCTATATTTAGTGGGATCAATCTTGTAGGAATATTTGCCAATATTACAATTGATTTGTATACTTGTGAGTTTAAATTTGAATTCTATAATACTTGAATTAAAGCAACTAGAATTCAAGACATTTGGCACAATTCCATCTTGGATTAACATCTTAGCATAACAAGCCCAAATAATAATTGTTAAAAGGAAAGTTTAGTATGCTTTATAACACTAGAAAAAATGAAAGTACATTATTGTTACTAACTTATAAACATTTTATTATAGTCCTAAAAAGGATTAGAGTATATATAAAAAAAAAAAAAAAAATCTTCTTAGGCCATTAAAAAAAAATTAGGAAAGGAATTAGATTTCACTTGACCTGGACATTTCTACTTCACTTTCACTTAACATCGTAAATAAAAAAAAACCATAAAAGTTTCTGTCTCATTTAGTATAACATTAAATCAAACATTGTAAAATTTTCATTTAATCCAATGTAATATAATTTAGTTCAACATTGTTCACTAATAGTTAGAAAAAGATAAAAGAAATTTTATTGCTCTCGTTGTTTCTTAAGTGTCACTATATGAATAATAAAGAGTTAATATAAATTCTTTACTCCTCACGATCTATCAGGAATTTCATAATGTCTACTCAATTACATGTCTTTTTGCTAGTAAGGAAAGAACTCAACATAGGTATTACATATCTCATATACACTTTAACTTGTCCGAACCTGTCTTTAATAGACTCTTAAAACTCTTTAGTTATATTGTTTTGGAAGCACTTAGTTTTTTATAGTATGTTAATAGTATGTTATCTAAGTTGTCATTTTTTTGAAAATATCCATATTTTAAGGGAGACTTTGCCAATTTGTTTCCATATGGTTATATATTAAAAATTTTGTCACATAAAACTAGGATGGTCCAATGCTAAAATCTCAAAAGAATGTTTATGGGACTAACTTTTATAATTGTTTAAACATTATGATGAGTTAAATACAAAAAAAAAATCATGACAATAAACTTTTATAATTAAATACTTCACTTAAATAAATCTATCACTTTATTTGTTCTTTTGTGGAATAGTATATACTTTTATATATTTTTTTTCAATTTATAATACAGGTCATGTTAACAAATACTACTTAAGAAGAAGTTTGGGGTGCAAATTCAAGATGAAATAGTATTTATTCAATCTTTGCCCTATTAAAGATGAAATAATAGTTTTTTATTTAATTTTTACCGTTTTAAAATAAAACACGTATTTTTATAATAAAACATAATTTTTATTGTACTTGATATCTATCTTTGAATTATGATATTCATACACAATATTTTATATAATTCATATATATTTCATTTACATCGACTATGCATTTTTACTTGAGAAAAATTTTGTATTACTATGAATAATAATAATATCTATATCTCTCTAGCATTTGTTTAATACTATTTACAATTATAATAACAACCATTCATATAGTAGCAAATTTTGAACACTACAAGTAACTAATTTGTATATTTTTAAAATTGTTACAATGCTACAAATCATCCAAAATTATAGCATTTTTGTTAGGCAATAGCAAACAATTTAGTAACTTTTTACAAATGCTACGAGTCATGTAATTTGCAACGCCTATGGTTGCTACATACTATTAAATCTATAGTATTTGTACTATGCCTTAAAAGACAATTTGGCAGCATTTTACATTGTACAAGATTTTAATGTGTGGCATGATTAAAGTGCTACAAGTAATATATTTTCAGCATCAAAAGATAGTTTGATAACATTTTCTAAGCGCTACATAATGTACAATAATAGCTTTTAACCAATGCAATTAAAAATATATGTGTAACTTTCATTATATAATATAAAGCTATAACATGGGCTATCATAACACTTCACAAAATGCAACTGCTTATATTTTATAGCACTTTTTAAATGCTATTATATCACAATTTTGTTATAGTGATTATAGTTAAATATTTTTATGTTCCATGCTCTTTAGTTGTATTAACTCAATTCATGCTACTTGCCATCAACTATCCCATGCTATTCCACAACTAAGTATTAACAATATTATCTCTTTGTCATTATTTTAAATACATATTTGATATTTTACCAAAGGATCATTGATCAATTTTTTTTTCTATGAAATCCCACATCACTTAGGAGTGGGCTTGGGTTGCGTCATATAAGTGTATGTCCCCCTCAACTAGTAACAAGGCCTTTCAGACTAAGGACTTAAAATTTTGGGTGCTAGAAATAAAACCATAAGAGGTCAGGATCAGGCCCTTGGTGTCACCTTTAGTAACCAAAACGAACAATATTATGTTAGTTGGGGTCAAGTAATTACAAATAATATCAAAACTAACTCATCCAATCAAAAACATGCTAACAAGAATGTTAGGCACCAAAAAGGTGACTTGTAAAATCCTACATTGCTTGAATGTAATACCCCCTTCCTTTCATTTCTATTCATGTGACATATAGTGCATTAAAATTGTCGAAAAGATAAAAATCAACGCTTTCTTACAATAAAGCGAAGTTTTCATTTGTCCCAAAATGTTTATAGAAAGTAACCATATAAATAGTAACAACTAAAATAGTAATTTTTTTATAAAGAATTGTTATGCATTTTAATAAAAATAATATTTCAGAGTACACAGAATAGAATTTACATAACAATGGCTAAACCTTAGATATATTATGCCTCGTTAGAAAATCTTTACCTCAGTTGCACTTTTCAGAACCGCTATTGCTATATCGTAATAACCTGAAAAATAATAATCCCACAAAGGGGTGAGCACACAACATTACTCAGTAAGATAATACAATACTTAAATAAAGGAATGAACATGTTACCTGAATCTCTACTTATTTTGATCATTTCATACAATTCCACACACATAGGCAAATGCATGTCTATATATCAATGTACATGTATAGACAAGCATATGCTCAATGATGTATACAAGATATCATGTCATACCATCCAAAACTCTAAGCACTATCTCAACTGTGAATTCTGTATAAACAGTCTCAAACAATATGCATTTTAAATGAATAGCTTCCTCACCTGTACTCATTTAATTCCTTTTTCTATTCTTATCACAAATACCAACATGACCATATAAAATCAATACATTGATATACGTATAAATATCAACTAAATGTCTCAACCACATAAAGAAAAATTGATCAGAAACCGGTATAACTACACAATTTTAATCACACACTCGGTCCGAGATAACCAAAATATCCTTGGCACACAATCGATATCCCCATAGGATAGAAATATTTCAAACATTCAAATATATACAAACGAGAGTATTAGCAAGAACGATAACACTTCTTCTCCATATCCTTTTCACTCTCAAAAAGTTAGTGTTAGTCATTCTTAGCATTTACAGGTGATCGTTCATACTTAGAGATATCATGAACTATAGCTGTTACTCTAGCCCGCAAGGCCATTTAGAGAACAGTTGTGGATTCAACCTACCCTTTAGGGCGCCACAGTCTTACTATCATATCTCAATTATAAGCTGACTTATAAACTCAACTGAGTGTGTGGGAACATACATGTCTAATCCCCATATTCCAATTATCTCAATACTAATACATTATCATTCTATTTTATCACATATTCATATTATCTCCTTATTCTTACTATATTAAGAGAACCTGACAATTGTACCATAATCACAAATATACGTCCATCATTCTTTATCCCATACTAGGGATTCTTTCACCTACATAAACCTTGACTATACCACTATAAGTACACATATCAATCCAATCCTAGTCGTTCACTAAGGTACACTGTCAATAACAAACGTAAACTCATAACATAATTCCTACACCATCACATTCTTACCGTATTCTCAACCATACATATTAACGTGTAAACTAATATATCGAATGACCTGCAATACACCAAATGTGCCTTTTCAATAATATCCTCAAGCATCTCACATGATCTTTAATCTATTATGGACTCACACTTATTCTTTTCGTTTCACAAACATACCGGTGGGTTAGACATGATTCTATATACTTAAAGTGAAGCAGCCTAGATATTGTCTAACCCATTATCTTATTTAAATCCTAATTTTTCTTTTTTAAACTGATGCTAGCTTTCTGTTTCTACAAGGTTAAGTTCCCTATTAAAGAACTAGAACTTGTCAAGGCGTAATTGGACTTTAACCATTTCCGCAATTCATAATCATAACAAAATCCAGTTGTGACTGCAAATAAGGGTAACCCTAAACCCTCCTTTACATTGGAAAACCAGAATACAAAGGGAATGTCACAAATGGTTGTATGAGTAGTATTTCTTATAGAAATTTAGCAAGAGTTCACCTATATATATAAGCTACCCTACCTGCACAAGAAAACCAGGACAGTCCCAATACCAAAAGAAACACAACGTGCTACTACCTCATTGCTATTCATACTAACACAAACAACTCTTAGCAGATATGGGTATTCTACCATACAATTTGAATCTAGTAGGCACACGAATTCATTTCTTTAGAGATCGGTCATAATTAAGCAAATTATGGATCGTGGTCATGATATCTACCGTACACTTCAATATATGTATATAATGGTCATTCGTCCACTTCGAGTTCCTCAGACCAACAGGATAAACAGTTCTACCATAGGTTGCACATACCCAAAGGCGCTATGAAGAACAGCCGCTTCCTACCATGGGTTCAACAGACCCCTCGAGCACCATAATTTTTATTATCATTTCTCAATTGTTGTGGGTTCAACATACCCCGAAGGGCACCACAGTCTTATTATAATGATACTGCTTCGTCCTGAACGACTTTACTAGTGAAACGAAAAAACTACCGATCCATAATTATCCCAATTATACTAGTTATCCACGCAGATTTATTCTTAGTTGACTTAATCATGATAAAATGACCATTTTGCCTACATTAACCAAAAGGTACATTAATAATTTCATAATAGGTAATATAATTACCTATGAAACACATTTATTAGCCCTTATCTTCTAAAAGACTTCATACGCATAGATTTATCGAAAGGCAAGTAATATTAAGTCATGAAAACATATTCCACTCTGGCATATAAATACACCATAACACAATCAGAATAAGACACAGAAATATATTACAATCCAAGCACATGGATACACTATATTGCTATTAATACAAATTCATAGAAATATATTTTAATCGGTTATCATATATTGTGTCATTACACGCAATCCCAACATGTTATCACAAGTCAAATTATACTCATTACTTTACTACGACACAATAATTATAACACACTAACATATACACACACGTCCATCCGGACAGCATTGCAAAATATCACGTGCAACATCTGCTCAATCATTCAATCACACAGGCATAATTACATATGTATATACAAGCGTACCTACCATATAAGTATATATATGCAAACATGGGACATACAATATTGTATAGGTATTTTAGAATACCTAATGTAGCACTGCAAGTTGACAGTGATGGTATTACACTTATAACTATATATATACATATATATATATATTTTAAAACACGGATACTCACACTTCTAATTGCACAATCATGCCCATTCCCCGTCAATGGGACTTTTCTATAATTTAAACCATTGTTATGATATACATTCATACAATTATAAACATCATAAATATAAAAATTTATTTTTTCACAATTTAAATATCATATTATCTTACCTCTGGGCACCCAGTGCTAACGTGGATGATGAAAAATTGTCCCGGAGAGGATATACGCGTTTGAAATACTCCTCCGTACACTCCGAGTATCTTCTCGAAGAACGTGTTAGTTACTGTTCATTGATACTATTCAACCCATAAAATTTCAATTTCTGTTTCATGAACGGAATATACCATCGCGATCCTTGCGAGGTGAGGATACTATCCATGGTGTCCATATGCCACAAAACATCTATTTAAGCATTTAAAATCATCAAACATCCTAAATTTTTAGATTTCAAGGTACCTACTTTGTACCCTTGAATCATCATCGAAACACCATCCAAATTGACATCCAAACATACTGCGTTGAAGTACGAGTGTCGAAGAGTACACTGATAGGTTCAGATTCCACCGGAGCTACACCAGTTGCCGAAAATCTTGCCAGAAAGATAGCTTGCCGATTAGCCATCCCTCGCCGGAATTTGGTGGCCAAATGCCAAAACTAGGCACACCACCGTGAAGAGGGCGGCGAGACGATGCCAGACGCGCTGGAGGTGTCGGTTAACTCGCTGTGCACCGCCATGAATCGGCGGTCAAAATTCACGCCGGCGAGACTTAAGGCAGCGCGTGAGGGCGCGTGGCGATGGCGATGGTGGGGGTGTTGGCGGTGCTGCACTCGCAACGGCCTAACGGTCCTCCACTCGCCGGCAGTGAGGTGATCGGAGCTTCGGTGACGAAAGTCACTATTCATAGGAGAGAGAGACGTGGGGAGGAGAGAGAAAAGAGAGAGAAAATGGAGGGAAAAAAGTGAGGTTGGGTTATCGGGTTTTCCAACCTCGTCCCGCTTATATAGTCATGCACGCATGACAAAAAATTACAGTTTTTCACTTTTGTTGTCAATTTCTGATGCCGTAATAAAATACTGTATTTTTCGCTTATACAGTACATTGGCTCGAATACCGGCCAACTCTCTCTCTTATCAAAACTCTTAAAAATATTGAAATATAACTCTATGATATGATTCTGAGAGTATATGATTTTAAAGATGTTACATTGAAAGAGAGCTTATGTTATGCCTTATAGGTGCTCTACTCCATCAACTAGTAATGAGGCTTTTTGGGCTCAAAATTGAAATCTTAAGTGTTAGAAACAAAATCGTAAAGGGCCAATATAGAGCATATTATGCTACCATAAACTATTAAAGGGAACAATATTATGTTAGTTGCGTCAAGTCATCATATTTTTTATAAGTACTTGTTGTGAAAAATGTATATGCAAATGCAAGTGTTTGCTGTCACAAATAAGTAATAAAGCGATGAGTAAATATCATTTCTATGAAAATTGATTATTTACTATTTTAATTTTATCTAAATCTTTTGAATAAAGAAACAACTCCATTAAAACTAATTAATGACTAAATTAAAATAATAAAAATATAAAGATAAAATCAATAGAAGTTAAAGTTCAAAGACATGATTTCCCCTAAACTAATTTAAATTGATTATCCAGATTCTTATTAACTAAGTTTAAGAATATGGTTGATAATCAAGAATTTATAAAATATATATTAGCCTTTTTTAGGATTGTAATGAAAATATTTTCAATCTATCAACTCACAAAGATTCATTAAGTCTATGACCCAATGCAGTGACTAGACTAATATCTTACATAGACTTAATCACATTTAAAATTATATCACAAGCATAAATATCCTCATTTAGGGCATCAATATGCAATTAAAACACTTAACCAATGACCTACTAATTAAAAGCATTGAAATAATAAAAAAATGCCAAACAAATAATTAAAAATTTTAATTAATTCAAAAATGAAAAAAAAAATCAAATCATGTTGATTTGATCACATCACAATCCTCAAATTTAAAACATAGTTCTTAATGTAAATAAATAAAACTATCATGATTTAAGTAAAGAAATAAGAGAATAAAAAAAAAATTGAATTTTTTCAAGTTTTTAAATGACTTTCCCTAAATCCAAGCTTGTTGTTGATGATTTTCTCTATCTTTTCTCTTTTTTTTCTTCTTTGATAGCTCTATCTTTCTACTTGGTGGATTTATTGTGTCTCTTGCAAACAAACTAAAAAAATTCACATCGGCATGCCACATCCTTGTCTTTTTAGCATTGCCTGCCCAGTCCTAGCAACATTAGAGCTACAACTTTGAAATCTTGAAATCGCAACCTTGAAACTATTGTTTTTACTTGTTCTTCTTGTTTGGAGCCATAACTTTAAAGACTTAAAGCCATGGCATCAAAGCTTTAATGTAACTTCTTTTCCATTTGCCCTAAAACTTGCTTTTCACTTCATAACCTATTATTCTATGGATTTTTTTCCTTCTATACAAAACAAATAAAATGAATAAAAACATAACAAAAGTAAATAAATGGTAAAATATCCATCATAAGAGCATAATAAAATCATAAGAAATAACAGACATCAGTAGTAAAATATTTCTATAATCCTATTAACCGTAAAGATAATTATTCTCATATAAGTTGACAAGAATAATTAACTCTCCAATATAAAGAGTGAAAAAAATAAGGAAGAAGTCATATTATCAATTCAAAAATAACAATATATAGTACGATGAAATAATAATTTTCAAAATAAAACACTTACTGCAACCACAATTTTAGGTTAAATTATGGACCTTAAAAATTTTAAATCAAGAAACCACTAAATTGTTATAAAAAAAAAAAATAAGGTCACAAGTGAATCAAGTTAATGCTAATTAGAAGTCAATTATACTAAACTAGGGGAGAAAATCAAAAGAAAGCCTAAAACTAATGATATGAAATTGGATAAAAAGTAAAACTATATTTTGACAGATTATAAGGAGTATTTCAATAATTGATGGTATAGAAAGTTGAGGAGTTTTATAGACAGCTAGTTTTAAGTTTTAAGCATAGGTTATTAGTCAAAACTATTTTATGAGGGGCAGAAAGAAAAAGACAATTCTTATTTTTTCTTAAGGAAAAAAGTTGACGGACCTCTTTATGTTTTTACCTTGCTAACATTGAGGTGGAGACAGAAAGATACAATGTAACATCTTAAAATTCCTATACACTTAAAATCCTATCATGGAGTTATATTACAGTATTTTTGAAAGTTTTGATAAGAGAAAAAGCCGGTCTATATTTGGAACAGTATGTTGTGTGAGCAAAAAATACAGTATTTTATTACCGGTATCAGAAATTTGACGACTGAAGTAAAAAACTGTAATTTCTCGTCGTACGTGCACGACTATATAAGCGGGACGGGGTCGGAACTCGACAACCCAACTTCACTTTTTCCCTCCCTTTTCTCTCTCTTCTCTCGCTCCTCCTAACGTCTCTCTCTCCTATGAACAGTGACTTTCGTCACCAAAGCTTCGATCACCTAATCGCCAATGAGTGGAGGACCACCGGGCCGTTATGAGTGCAACGCCGCAAACTCCGCCACCATCGCCGCCGCCACGCGCCCTCACCTGAATCCTCGCCGATGTGAACTTTGACTCTCTCTTCACGGTGGTGCACGGCAAGTTGACCGACACCGTTGGTGCGTCTGGCACTGTCTCGCTGCCCTCTTCACGGTGATGTGCCCAGATCCGGCATTTGGTCACCGAATTCTGACGAGGGATGGCTGATCAACAAGCTGTCTTTCCAGCAAGATTTCTAGCGATTGGTGCAGTTTCGGTGGAATCTGAACTGATCAGTGTGCTCTCTGACACTAGTACTTCGACGTGATATATTTAGATCTCAATTTGAATTGTGTTTTGATGATGATTCGAGGGTCCAAAGTAGGTACCTTGAAATCTAAAAATTTCGAATGTTTAGTGATTTTGAATGCCTAAATCTGTGTTTTATGGCATATGAACACCATCAATAGTATCCTGACATCGCAAGGATCGCGATGGTATATTTCGTTCATGAAACAGAAACCGAAATTTCGTGAGTTAAATAGTATCTATAAATAGTATTGATGAACAGTAACTGGCACATTTTTTGAAAAGATGTCCGTAGCATACGGAGGAATATTTCGGACGTGTATATCCTCTCCGAGATAGTTTTTCATCATCCGCATAAGCATCGGGTGTCCGGAGATAAGATAATATGATATTTAAATTGTGAAAAAAATAGATTTTTATATTTATAATGTTTAGAATTGTATGAATGTATATCATAACAATGATTTAAATTGTAGAAAAGTCTCATTGACGAAGAATGGGCATGATTGTGCAATTAGAAGTGTTAGTATCCGTATTTTAATATATATGTATAGTTATAAACGTAATACCATCACCGTCGACCTGTAATGCTATATTAGGTATTATAAAATATTTATACAGTATTATATGTCCCATCTTTGTATATATATATATATTTATATGGTAGGTACGCTTATATATACATATGTAATTATGCTCGTGTGATTGAATGATTGAACGGATGTTGCATTTGATGTTTTGCAATGTTATCTGGATGGACATGTGTGTATATATTAGTGTATTATAATTATTGTGCCGTAATAAAATAATGAGTATAGTTTGACTTGTGATGACATATTGAGATTGCGTGTAATGACGCAATATATGAAAATCAATTAATATATATTTCTGTGGGTTTGTATTAATAATGATATAGTGTATCCATGTGCTTAGATTGGAATATATTTCTGTGTCTTATCTTGATAGTATTATGGTGTATTTATATGCTGAAGTATAATGTGTTTTTATGACTTAGTACTGCTAGTCTTACGATAAATCTATGCGTATGAAGTCTTTTTAGAAGATAAGGACTAATAAATGTGTTTCATAGGTAATTATATTACCTATTAGGAAATTATTAACGTGCCTTTTGATTAATGTAGGCAAAATGATCATTTTTTCATGATTAAGTTGACTAAGAATAAATATGTGTGGATAACTGATATAATTGGGATAATTATGCATTAGTAGTTTTTTCGTTACACTAGTAGACCCGCTCAAGACGGAGCAGTATCATTATAATAAGACTGTGGTGCCCTTCGGGGTATGTTGAACCCACAGCAGCTCTGAATTGATAATGAGACTGTGGTGCCCTTTGGGGTATGTTGAACTCACAGCAATTGAGAAATGATAATAAAAAACCATGGTGTCCGAGGGGTATATTGAACCCATGGTAGAAAGCGGCTGTTCTCCATGGCGTCCTTGGGTATACACAACCTATGGTAGAACTATTTATCCTGTCGGTCTGAGGAATCCGAAGTGGACGAAGGACCATTATATACATATATTAAAGTGTACGGTGAATATCATGACCACGATCCATAATTTACTTCATTATGACCGATCTATAAGGAAATGAATTTGTGTGCCTACTATATTCAAACTGCATGGTAGAATACCTCTATGTGCTAAAAGTTACTTGTGTTTGTGTGAATAGCGATGAGGTAGTAACACGCTGTGTTTCATTTGGTATTGGAACTGTCCTGATTTTCTTGTGCAGGTAGGGTAGCTTATATGTATAGGCGAACCCTTACCGAATTTCTATAAGAAATACTATTTATACAGTCATTTGTGATCTTCCCTTTGTATTCTGATTTTCATATGTAGAGGAGGGTCTAGGATTACTCTTATTTGCAGTCATAATCGGATTTTGTTATGATTGTGAATTACGGAAATGGTTGAAGTCCGATTACACCTTAACAAGTTCCAATTCTTTAAGAGAGAACTTAACCTTGTAGAAAAAGAAAGCTAGCATCAGCTTGAAAAAGGGAAATTATGATTTAAATAAGATAATGGGTTAGGCAATATATAAGCTGCCTCACTTCGAGTATATAGAATCTTGTCCAACCTACCAATATGCTTGTGAAACAAAAAGAATATATGTGAATCCATAATAAACTAAAGATCATGTGAGATGCTTGAGGATATTGTTGAAAAGGCACACTGGATATATTGCAGGTTATTCGATATATTAGTCTACATGTTTATACGTGTGGTTGAGACTACGATAAGGATATGATGATATAAGAACTATGCTATGAGTTTACGTTTGTTATTATCAGTGTACCTTAACAAACAACTAGGATTGGATTGATATGTGTCCCTATAGTGGTATAGTTATGATTTATGTAGGTGAAAGAATCCCTAGTATGGGATAAGGAATGATGGACATGTATTTGTGATTATGGTATAATTGTCAGATTGTCTTGATATAGTAAGAATAAAGAGACAATGTGGGTGTGTGATAAAATAGAATGGTAATGAATTATTATTGAAATAATTAGGATGTGGGGATCAGACATGTACGTTCCCTCTCACTCAGTTGAGTTTATAAGCCAACTTATAATTGAGATATGATCGTAAAACTGTGGCACCCTGAGGGGTAGGTTGAATCCGCAACTATCCTCCAAATAGCCCTATGGCCTAGAGTAACAACCATGATCCATAATATCTCTAAGTATAATCGATCACTTGTAAACGTAATAAATTACTACTATTAACCTTCCGAGTGTGGAAATGACATATAGAAGGAGTGTTATCGTTTTTACTAATACCCTCATTTATATAAATTTATATGTTTAAAATATTTCTATCTTATAGGGATATTGATTGTGTGCCTAGGATATTTTGGTTATCTCGGACCGAGTGCATGATTGAAATTGTGTGGTTATACAAGTTTCTAATCATTTTCTTTTTATGTGGCTGAGACATTTAGTTGTTATTTATACATATATCAATATATTGATTTTATATGGTCATGTAGGTTTTTGTGATTAAAATAGAAAAAGAAATTAAACAAGTACAGGTGATGAAACTATTCATTTAAAATGCATATTGTTTGAGACTGCATAATCTGTGGTGTGATATGTTATGAGGAGTATTACTCTGATTGAGACTATTTATACAAAATTCATAGCTGAGATAGTGTTTAAAGTTCTGGATGATATGACATGATATCTTGTGTACATCATTGAACATATGCTTGTCTATACATGTACCTTGATATATTGACATATATTTAACTATGTGTGTAGGATTGTATGAAATGGTCAAGATAAGTAGAGATTCAGATAACACGCTCCTTCATTTATTTAAGTATTGTATTATCTTACTGAGCAATGTGGTGTGCTCACCCTGTAACATCTTGAAATTTGTATGCTCTTAAAATCCTATCATGGAATGATAATACAATATTTTTGAGAGTTTTGATAATAGAGAGAGTCGACCGGTATTCGGGACAGCGTACTGTATGAGCAAAAAATACAGTATTTCATTACCGGTATCAAAATTTGACGACGAAAGCGAAAAACTATAATTTTCGTCGTGCGTGCCCGACTATATAAGCGGGACGGGGTCGAAAAACCTGAAAAATCAATTTCACTTTTTTCCTCCATTTTCTCTCTCTTCTCTCTTTCCTCCCCACGGTTCTCTCTCCTATGAACAGTGACTTTCGTCACCGGACCTCGAATCACCTCACCACCGGCGAGTGGAGGACCGCTGAACCATCGCGAGTGCAACGCCGCCAACCCCGCCCCGATCGCCGCTACCACGCGCCCTTACGCGCCGCTCGAAGCTTCGCCGACGTGAACTTTGACCGGCGATTCACGGCGGTCCACGGCGAGTTGACCGACACCTCCGGCGCGTCTGGCACCGTCTTGCCGCCCTCTTCACGGTGGTGTGCCCCGTTTCGGCATTTGGTCACCGGATTTCGGCGTGGGAAGGCTAATCGGGAAGGGGTGTTTCTGACAAGATTTTCGGCGATTGGTGTAGCTCCGGTGGAATCTGAACCGACCAGTGTGTTCTCCGACACTCGTACTCCAACGCGGTATGTTTAGATCTCAATTTGGAATGAGTTTCGAAGATGATTTTAGAGTCCAATGATATTGCTTCGTCCTGAGCGGCTTTACTAGGGTAACGGAAAAACTACCGGTCTATAATTATCCCAATTATACCAGTTATCCACACAGATTTATTCATAGTCGACTCATTCATAACAACATGACCATTTTGCCTACATTAATCAAGCAGCATTTTAGTAATTTCATGATAGGTAATATAATTACCTATGCAACACATTTATTAGTCCTTATATTCTAAAAGGACTTCATACGTATGGATTTGTCGTAAGGCTAGTAGTACTTAGTTATAAAAACATATTCCACTCTGGCATATAAATAAACCATAAGACAATCAAGATAAAACACAGAAATATATTACAATTCAAACGCATGGATACCCTATACCACTATTAATACAAATTCGCAGAACATATTTTATTCGGTTATCATATATTACGTCATTACACGCAATCCCAACACGTCATCACAAGTAAAAATATACTCATTACCTTCCTACGGCACAGTAATTATAATATACTAACGTATGCACACATGTTAATTCGAATAGCATTGCAAAACATCGAATGCACCATCTACTCAATCATTCCATCATAAGGGCATA
>CP135538.1:3313310-3398660 GCA_032402905.1 Khaya senegalensis | reverse complement strand
TGTATTTCGAGATGTATCACAAGATTGGGTCTTATAATGGTCGGTCTTGTAATATATGAGCCACTCATTTATTTCATAACTTTTTTGTGATTTTAACATAATTTTAAAATTAAAAGTATAATATTTTATAAAATTAAATTTATATTAATAAAATTTAATAAAAATAATAAAAAAATAAATTTTACATACGCATTCGGCACAACCCCCTTACCCAAGTTAATAAAGTGTAAGAGATGTTTGATATACTCAATTAAAAAAAAATTTGATTTCGTTCAAAAATTTTAAGGTCATTTATATAAAACTAAAAATAGAAAGATATTTATATAATTTTTTTTTTTTTTACTTTCAAAGGATGTTAGAGGTTAGCCTAACACTAGGCTCAAGGACATGATATACTGAACTCGAAGACTCGCGATCCATCCAATCTCGAAAACTTAACGCTGAGCTCTAATGTCCTTAATTATTTAATCTAAATCAATAATACGCTTTACTGACAATTATATGACACCGAGGACATGGACTGAGTTACAATTGCCACGTATATGCACATTCTAACTGGTAACTACTTGCCAAGTGGAACAGATAACCACCCATAAACTGTAATAACCATTCATTATTTTGAATAATCATCCATCAACTAATGCAACCATTCACTGGCGGCGATAATAATCTATTCAAGACTTATAAAAGAAGACTTTGAATTTAAAAAAGAGGTACTGTTAAATTGGTAATAAATCTTCAGACTTTCACTTTAAATATAGATATATATATTTATATTAAATAATTTTTAATTTTAAATATAATAAAGAGTTATCGTCATATATTTTAATATTTCTAATTTAAAATTATTTTACAAAAGGTACTAAAATTTTTAATAATTAAGAAAACAAGTTACGGAAGTTGAGAATTGAAGATCAAGAATTAAAAAAATTCTATTGATTATTAACAATTCAAAATCCAACAACAACAAAAGATATATAATTAAATATCTCACTATTTAATAGATATCTTGATTACGTGGTGTTCTTATATTCTATTTGATTTTGATAAAAAAAAATTAAAATCACAAATTCTAATTAAATTTTAAGCTTTCCATCAATAATTTTTTAACTTAAATTTTATGATTCCCACATGCTAGAATGTTTTGGCAAAAATATTATTAAACAATAATATTATGGCTTAAAATTTGGAAACGTACTACTTATAAATTGGTGTTAATTATCATGTTTTGTTAGATTTGAAGATTGACAATTTCAGTCAAAATCAAGATTTACTGAGTCCTTGTTTTAGATGGAAACTGTTGACACCATTTTTAATTTGGAGGGTGAATTTTGCTTAATTTGGATGCTTTCCTCTAATAAGTCGCTTTAGTTTTAATATGCTACAAAATAAAACCAGTCAATGAGTCCAATGCTTAAGTCAGTTTCTGACTGTTATTTGTAATAAAATATAAAAAGAAAATAAAAAATATATTGCAAATAAATAAAAAAATAAAATATATTAACAGTATTGATAACAGTAAATTCTACTTAATTTAGATGTCATATGTAAATGAATTTCTTTCACTTTGCATGACTTTAGATTGATTTAATTGTCTTATAACTAAATTAAATTTCTTCAATGATTATTTTACAAAACAAACACAACCATTATACTTGTTCATTAGCGGTGATCATTAAAATTAGCAAAGATATCAATAAAAATAAAAAAATCATTTCTAAATTTGTTTTTTTTTTTCTTTTGTATTACTTCTTATTTTAGTAACTTGATGGTATAAGTCTCTTTTCCACACTAATCATCAATTGGATGCGTTTTATAGTTTTTAAAGAGAAATCAATTACTATTTTAAGGTATTTCCTAATCAAGAGTAACTCCTCTAATTGTTGAAAATTTTCAAGGACCACAAGAGCCCTTTAGTTTCTAGTAGCAGAAACTAAAAAAGTAATGCTTTAGATTTTTGCTTTATCATTCTTTTCCTCTTGCCATATAATTTTATTTAGGATGACATTAATATTATATTTGGCATCAGATCATCTATATGATATCTTGAATGTAATTTCATTTTCATTCAACCATAAAGAAATTTTGTAAAAATTAGTTATCCTAAGGATATTTAAAGCACACATTCTTGAACATAAATGTAGTATATTCATCTTGAGAATAACAATAAAAATATGCTTATTTAAACTGTACCACAATAATATTTAATATTTGCTAAGTAAATGATCAAAAGCCCTGAGCTAAATACTTGACCTCATACCTTCAACAACCAAATTCATCTCAACCTTTGGAGAAGTAATAAAGTAGGTTTTACTTGGTCTTGTAAAATTATCAAATCATTGTAGAGTCTCTAAGCTTGTATAGGTTTTGTAGAGTTTTTGGGTTTGTATAGGTTTTGTAGAGTTTTTGGGTTTGTATAGGTTTTGTAGAGTTTTTAGACACGTGTAGGTCCTTGAGAGCCCTTAACCTGTATAGACTGTACAATATTTCTTTGAGGTCCTCAAGAGTCCTTAGGTCTGTATAGGCTTGGCAATGTTTCTCAACATGTGTAGGTCCTAGAAGTCTTTGGGCAGTATATGCTTTGTAGTGCTTTCGAGCTTGTGTAGGTCCTCGAGAGTCCTCAAGCATGTATAAATTTTGTAGAGTTTTTGGGCCTATGTAGGTCCCCAAAAGTCCTTGGGCTTACATGGACTTTGTAGAGTTTCTATGCTTGTGTAGGTCCCCTAAAGTCGTTGGACTTGTATAGGCTTTATAGAGTTTTTGAGCCTATGTTCCTTGGGTCAGTGTAGGTTTTGTAGAGTTTTTGAGTCAGTATAGGTAATCGAGAGTCTTTAAGCTTGTACAAGCTTCGTAGAGTTTTTAGGTCTATGTAGATCACCGAGAGACTTTATACCTATATAGACTTTGATATTTTGTCACTTTATCATGTAGCTTGGGCATTTCTCTTTTACAGGTAGCTTAGTTTTCATATGAACCCAATCGTGATTTCTATCACATAAATAAATTTATCACATTATTTATAAACAAAATTGATCACAGTAATCAAATTTTAAGTTCAATTACATGATAACCAATAAACATAAAACATACGATAAGTTATGAAACATGCGTTCAGTAATTAGTACTTTATATATATATATATATATAGACATTAATGTTTGCGTACTTGAGAGTTCACATGCATAGGCTCCTTGATGTAACATTTAGTGTCCTTTCTTCTTGGCGATTCAATTTGGTTCATAATAGTCCAGATTATTTTGAAGGCAAGGCTTGGCTTTAATGACAATTTTATAGCTCCCTTTATATGCAATCTTTAAGGTCTAAACTGAAAATTTATCATCAAAAGACACAATAGTAGTTCATTATTATACGTAAGCATAACCATAAACAATCCATAAGAGACGGACAATGACAAAACCATAAAGCTGCCTTCATATATGGTTGGAATCATAATTTATTATTTCATGGAGGACTTAATATAAATTTATCATAATTGAAAATTTTCCAGCGCATGAAGACAAAATCAAAATTTATAAATTCATTGAGGGTATAACTGTAAATTTCATATTAGTGGCAAATAAAGTATTAAAGTAATTTTTTTATTTATCTAATTAAAAAAATCATAATTTACTAATATTTAAGGGGTGTACATGTAAATTACCATCAATGGCAGATGTGTGACTAAACTACATGTTTTCCTTCATCTATAAACTGAATTATAATTTATTATTCCACCGAGGGAATGATTGTAAGTTCTCATCAGCGACAAATATTAGACTATACTAAATTGTAAATTTTTCATTTCTTTTCAAAGACACACATAATTTATTATTTTATGCGAGGCCTACTTATAAATTATTCAGAAAGGGCAACTGCATGGCCAAAATGCAATCTCTCAATCATTTAAAGACTAAATCATAAGTTTATTATTTTTACCACAGGACTAAAACAAATTTCTTTTGATCATTTGAAGATATAATTATAATTTAATATTTTTAACAGGTATGCCTGTAATTTTCTACCCCATAGGATGACAAAAATCCTGGTCAAGAGAGGGCTTGCCTGTTCGAGTCTAGAATCAGGGATGATTTTATCTCCAAACATAAAACACAGGGAGGGAGGGATGGAATGAGAATGTAATCCATTCAAGTTTTTAAAGCGGCGTAAGAATTTTAAAAATTTTCTAAAAATTTATTTAATTTAATTTTTTTATTAAGAATTGAGATTATAACTTGTCAACATATTAATTTATTAATATTTGCATATAAATTAAAATAAATAATTTATTTATACAAGTTAATTTTTTATTTATTTTTTTAAAATTTGTTAATATTTTATATAAAATTTTTTATTTATTTAATATTAATAAAAAAGAAGGGGTAGGAACAGAAAAACTTTCTAAAATTGTAAACGGTTTGAGAATAGAGATATCACTCTCAATGCCATCCTATGGGATGCAGGAGTAAAATGCAACTTTTAAATCACTTATAAAATAAATCATAATTTAATATTTGTAAGGGGTGTATCTGTCATTTTGTGCCTAAGGTTGTGAAATGAAACAGCCGGTGGCGACCAGTGGCTGCTGTCATCTTATATCGTTTTCTGCCCTTTTTTTTTAATAATAATTTAAAAAAAAAATAATTAGATTTTATTATGTTCTACGGAAGGAAAAAAAAAAAATCTAATCTTGTGATTTGTACTTCTTCTAATAAATCAACAAATCTTCTTTTTTTTTTTAACATGTTAATAAAATTTTTGTAAAATAAGAAAAAAAATTCTCACAAATTAATTTAGTAATTTACAATATCAAAAATAAATAATTGAACAGTCTTTTTTAATAAATAAATAAATATATATATAAAACTATTCCCTCGAAATGTTTAAAATATATATGTGTGTGCACGAATGTATTACACTTTGAGCATGTTTAAAAACTTATTGTATGTTCATGGATCTATTCTTAAATACTCAAATAATTTATTATTAATTAAATTATTAAGTATATACAATCACACGGAGAATTTATTCACTGTTTAATTTTTTTAAATATATATATTTTTTTAATCTGTGGGATAAATTCTTGTTAAATAGGATGATCTCCTGTTTGAATCAGTTTTATTTATTTAAGAAAATATGTATGTATGTATGTATATATATATATAGATATAGATATATATAAAGTATTAAGAAGAATGAATTCTACTTGATTTAGGTGTCTTATATCAAATAAATTCTTTCACTGTGTATAAATTAAGCTTGATTTGATTGTCTTTTTGAACAGACGAAATTTCTTCAATCAGTATATATTGCAAAACAAACATAAACGTTGTCGTGTGGATTTATCTGGCTGATGACTTTTTCATGTTTAGTGGAGATCTTGATGATTAATACAAAGGAAAAATAACAAATAAAAATAAATAAATAGAAAAGAAATTAAAATAGTTTTCAGATAATGTATTTATTTTTTCAAAAAAAATAAAATTTTAATATGTGTTGATTTCTTAATTTAGTAATGATGGGGATGGTATAGATTTGTTTTATAGTTTTATTTTAAGATAAAAATCATTTTCTATTCTAATAACATTCATTCATTCTTAATATTGAGTAACTCCTTTCGTTGCGAAAAAAGTTACAGGGAGGGACCACAAATACTATTGAAATAAATAAAACTCAAAAATGTTGCTACTGATTAAAATTTCCAGAAATCATAAAAAAATTCAGCTATTTATTGAAACAAAACAAAACAAAACTCAAAAAAAAAAACAAGTTATTTAGTATCATTGCAACTTTCAATTTATTTATATTTTAAATAATAGACATAAACTAATAACTGACTATCACGTCATTACTAATTTTTTTTATAATAAAAAATAATTTTGTGTATTTTTTATTTTTATTTAATAAATGTTATTTTTTTAAATGTTAAACTTATTCTTTTAATTTAAAAAAATGTAAAAAAAAAAAAATAAAAATAAATAAGAAGGTAGATTTGAATTTGAAAAAGAAGAACAAAACATTCGCTCTCTTGACGATAAATATAATACAAGGTAATAAAACTTTTTCGAAGTTAAACATGCGGATTTTCATGAGACAAAAGAAAGAACAGCCAGAGTCTGACAAATTTAGAAAAATAAAAAATAAAAAATGAGGGCCTGTAATGTCATTGAGATCTCTGCTTTGGCCTTGCTAGTAATACTAATTGTATTGTTAGCAACCCATTTCAGATTAAAATAAAAAGATTCCGTGATTAACGGCTTTTCTGTCTCTTGTTATATTACTAATAATCTCAAATTATTATTTTAATCCATTTCGATCCAGAATAAGTTCCCAGCATTTGACTTGCGCACGCACAACTCCATAAGAATATATATATATATATATATATAGAGAGAGAGAGAGAGATTCCTCGACGAGGAGGCTAAGGCTAAGGCTACTATACAAAGAAACAGAGAAGCATTTTAGCTTTTACTTTACCAAGTTCAGCACAGGCACAGTCACAGAACAGCAGCATCGGCAAGCAAGCAAGCAATCCTCTTTGACAAACCAATGCCTGCTTGCTTTTATCAGTGTTTTACGTGTGTTTGCTCTTTCTTTTATGATTAAAGTTTGCTGCCCCGTGCCCCTTAGGCTTTAATTTGTTTGTTTAGATGCCCAACCCCACTCAGAATCCAATGCCACTATCGCCTTTCCTTTCCTTTACCCTTTGCTTTTCCAAGTTTGCCTCAATCCCTTTTGATTTTCTTCTCTTCTTCTTCTTCTTCTTCTTGTACTTTCTAGTCAAAATACAGTGTGATACCGTAGTTTGAAGTGTGTAAACTGTAACCACTCGTGTGTTTTTGCTTTTGTTTTAGTTTTATTGTCAACGCCTGGTTAATATATATATATATATATATATATATAAAGGATACCTACGAAGCTTCCTACTTTCCTTCCTCATTTCACTTTGCTAGCTTTTCTTTTTGCGATTTTATCTTTTCTATTGTCTCTCTTTAAAGCCACCCAGTTCCCCCTTCTAACTCTTCACTTCACACTCTTCTCTTCAGAATCTCTCCGCTTAGGGAGCAGAAGCCAGTACGTTTTCTTTCTCCTATCAATCCTTTTTCCTTCTGTCATTATCTTGTTCTTCATATTTTATGTATTGTGAAGCTCGTGCCGATTGTGAAATATTCTGTCCCGATTCTGTAATCATCTTGGTCTTGTTGTTGGGTCTGTCATTTCTGGGATGGGTTCTGATTTCTTTTGCTTTCCAAAAAAATAAAAAAAATTGTTACTTTGCTGTTATAATTCAAAACTATGTTTTTATGAGTTCATTTTCTGTTTGATCGTTTGTTTTTGTTATGGAAAAAGAAAGGTTTTTTTTTGGGTTCTTGTTCACCCAGAATACTAAAATGATAAAAGGGAATTTCCATCTTGCTGTTTGTGATAAAATTACAGCACTGGAATTGGAATTGAATGTAAATGGAGATGCTATTCTCAACTTTCTTCCGAAGAATATGACCAAAATGCTCGACTAGTTCTAGTTCTATGGCAGAATTTGGTGCTGCGAATGCAGCATCACTGTTTTTCGCCTCCTTCAGCTTTGAGGCCTTTTAACCCTGATTGGTTGTCGATTTTCTAAAGCCATTGTCATATTGTTGTTACTGAATCCGGCAAAGCCTTATCTAAATTTTGTAATGAACACATTATTTTTCACTTTTAATCTGTTTCCATTCTCCAATAATTTTTCATTTAAACAACATTTATATGATATGCACAGATTTGAAAAATTATATTTGATAAATAGCATCTTTACTTTCTTTTGCTATTGCAGTTATCTGTGACAAGTACCTACTTGATCAATGGAGCTTGCAAATTGCTCAGCTTCAAGGCCATCTCGGAAGAGAAAGGCTCCAGAAGAAGATAGAGACATGTTAAGCTTCTCCATGGATGATCTCAATCAAGACCTTCTTGAAAGGGTTTTATCTTGGCTGCCCACATCAACGTACTTCCGCCTTAGTTCAGTTTGCAAGAGATGGAAAGCAGTTGCTAATTCAGCCAGTTTCAAGCTGGCATGCTCTCAGGTTCCTTCCCGGGATCCATGGTTTTTAATGGTCGATCACCATCTGAACCATTCCATTATTTTCGATTCTGCTGAAAAATGTTGGAAAGAACTCAATCTTCCACCTGTTCTCCAGAAGAACTTCAAATCTGACACCATGCCTGTTGCCGCATCTGGTGGTTTACTATGTTTCCGTAAGGCATCTGGAAACTTCATTGTGTGCAATCCAGTGACAGGCTCCTCTCGAGAACTCCCTCCACTTGATCCAGACACTGGAAATCAATCTCTTCATGCCATTGTCATGGATACATGCTCGAAATATCCCAGCGCTTACAAGCTTGTGTTAGTGTATGGTGAATTTCGGAAACTCTCATTCAAAGTCTACAACTCAAGTCTTAGTTGTTGGGAAGAGGAGACTCTGTTGAGCAGAAAGTTTGATGAGAACATGGAAGTTGAGTCAAATGTTGATGATGCTGTCTACTTCCTTAGTAGATCTGGTAATGTAGTGGCGACTAACATGCAGAGAAGCCCATCTAAGCAATACTCATCAGTCACTACTAGTAAAGATGGTCAGGAAATTGTTTATTTCCTTAACTCATCGGGGATAATTGTGACTTGCAATCTGACCCAAAAGAGCTTTTCTGAGTTTCCCAGGCTTTTGCCGGTCTTTTCTGAGTACTCCATAGATGTAGTGGAATGTAGAGGAGAGATGCTAGTTGTAGTGTTATCAGAATTCCTTGAAAGTGCCAGTATTAGAGTATGGAGATTTGACCATGATAGCTGGTCTTGGCGGCAGATTGCAGCAATGCCTCCGGCAATGTCGCATGAGTTTTTTGGCAAGAAGGTGGACATAAACTGTGTTGGGGCCGGTGACCAGATATTTATTTGCTTGAACTCTGCTGAGCTTTTCAGTTACATTCTATGTGATTTGCCGACCAATGAATGGGTTGAATTGCCAAAGTGTTTTATGAATGGTGAAGCTGTAGACTTCATGTCTGCCCTTTCCTTTCAGCCAAGGATTGAGGCTTCTGTATAAGAACAGAACAAGTTAGCTAGGAAGCAATCTATACACTAGAGGGTGGAGAATGTTATTTGTGATCTTTCGCTATTGTAATTTTCTTGTATTCTTTCAATCTTATTATTATTATTATTATTATTTTGCTGATTGTTGTAGCAAATTGGCTGTGAAAATTGGTTCGAAATCGGCAATACAAACTAACCCAGCTTTAATTTTAACAAGCTGGGGTACAATGTTTCTGTCACAATTCTGTTTGTTTCGGCACTTGTGCTTGTAATGTACATCAATAGATGTAGGTGATGCAATGCCATTTATATTTACTCTGTGATCTGTTTTGATGTGCTATTACCATTTGGCTGTTTTCTTATGCGGTCGCAGCACCATTTCAGCTGCAAGGGAGAACGCAGAGCACAGAACAGCTAGCTGTTCGGTGTAGTGATATGGCAGCTAGAAATTCTTTGCTACCTGCCAGTGCTAGTGTCGAACTCTATACCATTTTCCAAAAAGCCAAAGCAAACCAAGGCTTAGGAGCTCCAAATCTTTGACTTGGCTTCGGGATTTAGGATCACTTTCTCTTGTTTTATAATTAATAATTCACAAACGACTTGAAACCTTTGAGACTTTTCATAATTTTCTACTTAAATTATTATATTTTCTTCTTGGTCCATCCGGCAAGCTGAAAATCAAGGAGATGTTTGCACTTTGGGGTTTTCTTTTGTTAAAGATGATGATGGGAAACATCTCGCCAACCTCCTATTGAGCCGAGGTGAATAACCTTTACGTGCGGCCGATGAGTAAGTTATGCTCAGACAATAAGTTGGATTGAAGCCATAAATTAAGACCAATGTATGTATATATAAGAGACACCGTTTCCCTTCACTTGTCTTGCATGCCACATTGATGCATAAAATCATTTCAATAATCTTATTCTGATTGCTTGACTGTAATATGATGTTGGCTACTTATTTCTGTCTGCATGTCATTGCCGTCTACTAAGTTTAAACCATTTACTTATTTAGTAAATTTGACACGATTTAGATTTAAAGAGACATATTGTTTTTTTGTTTTTTTTTTTGTTTTGTGGGGGTGGGAGGGAGAGGGCGCCTAGAATTAAGGGCTAAATGAGCCCAATTAAAACTTCAAATCAGCTGGAAAGTAAAAGTAAAAAAATAAAATTAACAGCACACTTATGTAGTGATGTTCATGTTCCAAATAACAAGCGATTGGTTCCCATCTCTTCATCACAATTTTTTACTTTCTAGTGTATTTGTTAAAGTTGATTTAAAATATTTCCTAAGGAAATCAAATCATGTTTGTGTTTTACAAGTTGTATCATGATGTTAGTTACAGTGCAATATTTTAATCCCTAAAGTTATTACAAGAGTGCAGTACACTCGGTCTGCGGGGCAAAATTTCAATTTTACAGACATCATAAAATTTTGTACGGTACTTGTATGGTGAGGTGACCCATATTTAAAAAACAGAGGTTCGAGGATTCGCTGTCCAAGGTCAATTCTCTTCTACGAGATCGATTTCTCTCAGCTTTTCCACTCTTCGTAATCTGGTTCATCTCTTCCTTCCCTTATCACTCTCTTTTGTTATTCGTTCTTTTTATACTGATGATTGCTTTTAAATTGCTTTAATGGGAAACTATGTCAAGGATCAAATTCAAAGATTTTTAAGTTTTTTTGGCAATTTAGAGATTGAATTTTATGAACTTGATATTTCTTCTTCGTAAGATCGGACTGATTAAGAATCCAAACTTTTATTGCTGGTGCTTGTTGTTTAACTGGTGTATACTGTCTGGGTTGGAATCCAGCTCACACCAGGCTTGGGCATGGGGCTTGGTTTATATTTATGTAATATTTTGAAGAATTAGTCAAAAAATCTAAATGTTAAACAGCATTTAAGTTCAGAAGTCATCGTCCTATGATTATGCTGATTATGTGCCAAATTCTAGATTTTGAAGAATGCATTTTTCTGCTGGTGGCAGTTCTATTTTCCGTTGTATGCCGAGTTGCAGCTATTTTAAAGACTAGATACACAGCACCTGGTTTCTGGCTTGCTAGGCTACGGAATTTTAAGCAGGCTGAGTGCCTTGTTTCCGATTCTTCTCAGAAACAGCACTCGAAGACTTGCATTTCTCAAGCCAAGGAACATCTTCATGAAATTCATAATGCGCTGATGTTTCGGAATCTATCAACAATTCATTGAATAGAGGTTTAATTTTCTTTAACTTTTTGTATTTCTCTTTTTATATGCTCTTATCGGTAGTTAAATGATTTCAGAAAATATTCTTACTTTGTTCTGCTGTCAACAATTCATTGATAGTGGCTTAATTTTCTTAACTTTTTGTATTTCTCTTTTTATATGCTTATAAATAGTTAAATGATTTTATAAACTTATTCTTGTTTATTCTGTGTATTGATTCAGGATATCATTTTGAGGGGCATCTGATGGTGGGTCCTGAGCCACCACAGCCCCAAGGGCTTGTTCAGGCTAATTTAATGAATGCGTTTGCTTCGCTAATGACTGCTGAGTCTCTGGGATCCACTGGAGAACAATAAAACTTCAAAACTGCTGCCAATCAATTCCAAGAATTGATTAGCAACCTTGATGCTGTTATACCAGAGGTTATCCTTTATCTACTTTTTACTTGGTTTTCACATATCTGGTTTATAGGGGATCCTTTTTTTGACTCTCGAATTTGATGATAATTAATGATTGTGCATTCATTGCTCTTGTCACGCAGACAATTCTTGAAAGAAAATAAAATGTGACCTAATGCATGTGCTGCTGGAAATTGTATTGATGTACAAACACAGAGCCTGTTCTCTTCTTTGTATTATTTGCTGCATACTTGGTTTCTATTCCTTTTCTATCTGCTGAAAGATTATAAATAGCATAAAATTAATAAAATTTTCCTTGATACACACACACACACACACACACACACACACACACACACACACACATATATATTTGTAAAATCGATGGGGTTAGGAAGTGATAATGATACACTGCTTTAAAAAAGTGAAGATGTGTATAGGTTAAGATCAAAATACAATTTCATTATGTATTCCTTTTAGCTTTCAGAGATAGTGATAGTTGATGAATTTGTATTGCTTGCTACAGACAGAAGAAAAGAGAATGTTAATTAATGGATGTGCTGTTAGAAGAGTTAAATTTGACTAGGTTGATGCAGAGACAAAATCTTGACACTTTTTTATGTTGTTAGTTGCTTTATGTTTTAGCTTGAACTGAATTGTGCTTAGTTTTTATATATTGTTCTTGTTAAAAAGACATTATTTTTTTTGTTTTATGATGGAGTCATCACAATCACACAATATTCATCTGTCTTTTTAAGATATTGGAGAATGATGCTGCAAGCCCCTAGAGCTCCACCTACTAGTAAAGAAGTCATTGCGAAGCTTTCAGTCATTACTATTACACAAGAAATTGTGGGCAGGTTATGACATGATGCAGAGTGTCCAATTTGCAAGGAGAATTTGGTTTTAGGTCACAAAATGCAAGAATTGCTATGCAAGCATACATCCGATCCACATGTCTAAAACCATGGCTGGTAATATTCCTTGTGTTTAACTCACTGATGGATGTATTGAAGAAATTTGTAATTGTCTATGCTTTCGTTGCCTTTATATTTGTCATTACTACTTCTTGCCGCCAAATTACATGTATCTTAAAATCATTTTGACTTGTGGATGGATGAACACAATTCTTGTCCAATTTGTCAGCATGAATTGCAAATTGATGATCATGCATATGAGAGGTGGAAGGAGTGGGAGAATGAGTCCGAAGAAGAGAAAAAGGTGCGGCAAATACTGTACGTGGTGGTGAATACATGTATGTTTAGTGACTGTTATCTGTCAGATTGATCAGCTAGTTGATGTTCTTGCATATGATAGCTGTTAAGAGCACAGAAAGAATACCGAAGAAGAGAGGGAAAGGCTTTGCCTGTTACGTATTGAATTCTATTGGTGATGTGCCACTATTGCACCTTGGTGAGTGGTAATGACAGAAATCAAACTTCAAGGGTGTGTTTGGTATGCTGGTCTGGACTGCACAAAATGTCCGGACCCATTTAATTTTTTTTATAGTGTTTGGTAATAATATCACCCTTCACTGTACTGGATTATATATCAAAATACTACAATGCAACATTCTTGAACATGGTTTCAACAATAGCTACACGGGTCAAGAAAGCCGCACGCAATCATCTAACTCCTGGGCGGCACCTTTTTTGGAGCTGTTCCTGAAGTTACCTACAGGTTCAATCCTTCTTCTTTTTTAGTTTTATTTTTGGGTTTTCTTATTGAAATTATTATTATTAGTGAAATGTGTTTACTTTTGTGTTTTTGGAAAGTTAGTTGAAAGAGCTTTTGGCCAAAGAAGGGTTCCTTGTAATATTAGTGCCTTACAATGTGACATTTATCATGCTCAAATTGCTAATTAAGTGTATGAGAGGTTTAATTCCTGCTTGGATTGTGTTCTCACCTCTGGATTGCCTGGTTCCAATTCAACGCCTCTTCCTATTTATTATGTAGGCCACAGGTCAGTCTCAGTTGCTCATGCTCACTTTTATTTATATTAGCAGCTCTTGCACACCACATTTTTTAATAATAACAATGTGTGGCGACATGAGATTTGGAGAATCTCTGTTAACTTTGTGGGCATAACTATATATATATTTTCTGTTATATGGACACTTGTGACCTAAAACATAAACGTCAAACTTGTAACAAACATGAGTTTTAATATTAATGCAGTGAGTAACATAGAATATCATATTTATAATATGGTATAAGTGATGTTTGTTTGGTTCAACATCTTATTGCACACTGGCCCAGTAGCTTGGAATGAAGCCATGGGTTTACTTGTATTACCTTGTTTTGTATTTTGCAAGTCGTTTATCCTTGATTGACGATTTCTATGGTAAACTTTTTTAATTTTGATGGACAATCTATTGTTCAAAACTTATCAACATGCTCTTTTTCTCTTCCATATTTTGAGTGTGGAAGTGATAGTGCTGCCAAGTTTTATTTGCTTAAAAGTGGTACTGCTAGCTTCTGTTCTGACATTAACCTTTCATGCAGCCTATGATGTATCATGTATATCGGTTCTGATTTTTTTTTTTTCCTCATTACATATATTTTAGTGCCATCAATATAAACTCTGTTGTCCCTAAAATGTTATTGGTGGGTTTCCAGAGTATTAAATTGCATCTTCTGTTATTATTATTTTTCACTGTGACACTAATACTAGAAGACCAACTAATCTACTCTTTTGAATTAACTTTATTGTGGTTCATCTTCTCTGTGGTGACTTATCTCTGGTAATTTTTTACGGTTATTGTAGCAATGTTGCACTTTTCCAAGTAATCACTGGAAGCTCTCTGAGAAGATACTAAAGGTTTGATTTTCCTTTTATTTTCGTACTCATGAAGGTTTGCTCAACTAAATGGAATATTCTGAAGCACAGAATATAGAAGATAGTTTGTGGAAGCAAAATGCACATGATGAAGTTTCAGGTTCTTAAAAGCTTAAAATAGCTCAGCCAATTAGTGGAGTGTGACAAAGAATATACTCTCTTGTAGAAGGCCAATATCATAATCTCATTCGACAACAGGCCGGCAACGGAGGCAGTGCCATACTTTGAGCAGGTATCATGCTGTTTGTTGATATTCACTTTTGTTGTCCAAAAGCTCTCTTGGTATTTTTATGGGATGATCGATTTTATGCCTGCGATTATTTGTATCTATCTTTTTTCCTAATCAAAGTGGATCTTGATGGATATATAAGTTGTATACTTTTATTTTCATAACAGATTGAAATCAAGTTTCATTATTGTAAAATGAAAAAAAAGGGCCTCTTATTTTATTAGATTGCCCAATAGTAATTGTGGCTTTTGTTTGTTGATTGAATTACCTCAATTTTGGCATTGTTGACTCAAGAGTTTTACTAGGACCAAATTTAGCTGCTGCATGTGTATGCTCATTCACAAAGAACTGTATTTCTTGCATGAATAAAACAAGGTTTTTAAACTTTAAAATAGCAGTTGTTTTGTCTAATCAAAAAGCCATCAACTAAAATTTTTTGATTTTACTTTGCAGCTGGTTCTTCTTGTCAGTCAGATGATGCCAATTGTAGAAGCATCTCCAGTTTATTTGATGGCAAGGAATGCCTCTGGTAAATTGCTTCAAACTCTACATCTGTCTTATGCTAATTTTATCTGGAGCCTTTTCTTGTTTTCATATGGGATTATACATTTCCTAACTTTGACAGTTATGGTTTATTTTCCTCCATGTATAACTTTTGCTACATCTAAGAGTAGCCTCTTTCTTGATGCCTAAAAGATAATATGTATTTTGCAGATTTTTTTTCTTGGTATATTCTTTGTTCTAAGTATCAGTTTCCTGCTTAAAAAGCCGAACATACTGGTAAAACTTGTTTATTTTGGCAATGTTTTCAAAGCCATAGACTCAGAATTTCAATCTTGGTACTTTTGTCTTCTCAGCAACCAAATGTGAAGTTATCTCTATTTGAATGTCATTCTCCTTTCAGTGTGCTGCTACTGACTGTGTCCGTGCATTATGAAAATTATTGCCTTGCTATGTAACATGACTTATTCTGTTCTTGGTGACAATATGTACAAACCTTTACCTGACTCTTAGAAATAGTACAGGACTGTTTAGTGGAAAGTTCATTGAATAAACTTTATATATTTATATATTATTATATACACCAAACAAAAAAAGTAAAGCCACTAATTTTAATTATCTGAATCAAGATGAGTGATTCTTCTCTTATCCGTCTGTCATATCTTTACCTAATTGCCTCAATTCTTGCTCTTCATTTTCTTCTTATCCTTTTAACATGTTCAATTGGAAATGAACTCTTGCATTCACTGATAAAAACTTATCATAATATCATATTGTATGGTGTGCTGCCCTTTAAATATGCAAATATATAATTCATTTATAGCATGCAATTTATTTTCTCTAATACTCCTGCCCACCCACACCCACCTCCACCCCCGCCCCCAAAAAAAAAGGTGATTCATGGAAAATGCTACTTGACACAGCTGGATCATTGATACCTGGCAATGATAAGGAATCCCTAGTTTCATAGAACAATATAGTGGTTGGGTAGTTGTCAGTTTTGGTCAGATATCTTGATGCAAAACTTACTGAGAGAACTCATTAAACAGCTTGTTCTTTTGCTTTTAAATCAGTTCTATCTAACTTGCAGTGTAGAACATATCATTGAATCAATATATTCTATCTTTAATTGTAACTTAAAATATTATGCCAATGAATTTTTTTTTTTTTTGCATTTATCCCTTAAGATTCCATCAGTGGATAACTGATGGTGGTTTGTGCGATTGTAATTCATGCCAGTGAGCATAAATAAATCAACTTTTCTTAGTGTAGTAAACTGTTTTTCCCGCTTTATGATTCTCTGTCATTGCAAGTTTATCTAAGTGATAGTTTGATATGCGAACTCTAATCATAAATTCTAAAATTGATACTGTAGGTTACGCAAGGGATATCACAGTTCAAACCAACTCCTGAGAATCTTGATTGTTTTAAAAAGTCATGCAATGTCTAAACACTATTGGTATGTGTAATTTTTGTTTTTTTATTTTTCCTTTTAATACAGTTTCAGAATCTAGAATATCTGGATGGCTTCGTAGATACTTGTGTATGTATATGTACTGTTATTTCTTAGATGAAGTTCAATTTTGACACAATTGATTGGACAGATCTCCTCAAAGAGACTTTGAAACCTTATGTAGAGTCCATTGGTGGGACACTAGAAAAGGTATAATTAAATGGTAATCATATCATACCATGCATACATGTAATACATGCAAACTTTGTTTTCTAGGACATTTTTGCTTCTGTATAGATTTGTTAGGCAAGTGTTTTAAGTGGCTCATAGTGAAACTAAAGGTGTCTTGCACACAAAAATGAAGTAGCTGAGAGCATGACATTTAAGTGCTGAGAGAAAAAACTTCACCAAGGGAGATTAGTGGTGGTGCAGTAAAATTGGCAAGAATATCAAAATTTTAGTGGTTAGTACATACTTGGAAGAAGAGAAGAGAAAGAGGATAGAAAACAGATGCAAATTATGCCGCCAAAACAATAATGTATATGAGAGTTCCCTCTCTTTAAAAGGAAAGCATAGGGCTATTTGTAGCCATCTCCATTTACTCAATCAATAGGAAACTTCCTTGAAGTTTTGTGATGATTAAATGGCTATCATGATACCTTGCTATCTTCCTGTGGAAGAGTTATAAGAGAAATGCCACTTGAAGTTGCTAGCCTTAAATAAAACAATGTCACTCCAAAAATGCTTAGTAGAAAACTTGATTTACCTATTATCAAGGATAGTAATGGGGAAGGTATAGGGTGTTAGAGCCTTGCTTGTATTCCATACCTGAAACTCATTCCAGTTCTTATACTTGTCTCCATATAAGATTGGGGATGGGTAATAGGGATTCAAAGTCCACATTTTAAATGACAAACTAAGTTTTTGGCTGTTATAAATTAAGGTATGTGCATTATTCATACCATTTCATGCTAAAGTAATTTGCATGGTATATTTCGAAGACCAGGTAGGATTAACTCTTCACTGAAGTTAAAACTTTTTGGTATTCTTTTGATATATCCTTTATTTTATACCTATATTCAGTGGCATAGCCAAGATTTTATATCTCATAAATTAAGAACTTTTAAAAATAATGCTTGTAAATTTTGAGTGTTGGTTTTTTTTTTAAAGTTAAACACTTCATAAGATAGATATAACATGCATGAACCTTCCTCCTAAGTCATGTATTTTGAATAAAAACATAATCTAAAAAAATATTTTGAAAAAAATAGAAGTAATAAATAATATTAAAATTTGTGTCTTTAGTAAGCCTACAAAATCTATTATCTAATCTTAATTTTTAACAAATTTAAATTTTCATAATTTTATATTTAGTATAATCTTTCAATGAATTTTTAACCTATAAATTGAATACATGAAAGTAGATTATAATTTCCATTTTCAGATGTAATAGTAGTAAAGGAAATGCAGCTCAAACAAATAAATGAATTTGATATGTAAAATTTATTTACTAGTTATTTGCGTATATATGAATTAAATGGAATGGTGAGATGTTAACAAAAATAAAAAAAATTATATTTTAATTAAGTGAAAATATAAGAATTTGTAAGATATTTTCTTCAGGGTATTCAGGCTATAGCCTGGATAGTCCTGAGATTAAGAGTGAGTAACTTTGTTTTGGATTTATTTTGGTCCAAAATTTAAACTATTCTAAAATTATTGTTTTTGGTTTAAACCAAATGGATCTAAAGTGAGAGTAGGAGACAAATTGATTCAATATAAATCGATACTTGTTGGTTTAGATTGGCTTGGTTTGTTAATTTGGGTTTAAATTTAAAATAAGGCATGCTAGTTTCTTGTTAAGAGGGGATGCAAGAATTTGGTGGGAATTAGTGAAGAAGACTCAGGATGTAACCGCTATGGCCTGGGTGGAGTTCAAAAGAGTATTTGAGTCTCAGTACAGAATCAAGGAGATGGTAGCTGTTAAGATTTAAGAATTTATTTCTTTACAACAAAGGGGAATGTCAGTTAAAGAGTACTTTACCAAATTTAATGCCTTAGCTAAGTGTGTATTAGGAATGGTGAGTATTTCATAGTTATTGTGAGATTGATTTTTGCAAAGGCTTAGCCCAGATATTGCCGTGTATGTTATATCAAGCCCTCAACCCTCACAGGATTATGGTGAAGCTTTGAGCTGGGCATTATGAATGGAAGTATATGCCAATAAGTTGAGAGAGATGCCCTATGCTATATCTGCCCCATCCTCTGTCCTGTATGCATCACCTTCTGGCGCCATCGAATTTAAAAGTCATGGACCTTAGGAGAGTTAGAGCAAAAGAAAATTTCAATAGAGGGGAAATAAGAAAAATTGGGGGGGAAAAAACAGCAGTTAACTAATATTCCATAATGTCCAAAATATAGAAAAACTCACCATGGTGAATGTTGGTTTAAGGACAGATTGATGATTTATTATCAGTGTGGATAGCTTGGACATATGAAGAGGGACTGTAAAGAAACTCCAATAATTGTGCTATCTCAACTTCCTCCAGCCCCACCTATACAAGCCACCAGAACTACTCAGGCACGAGTCTACACTATAGCTTAGAACCAAACGAAAGCTAGTCCCTCCACAGTTATCGGTCAGCTTTTGTTTCACTCTATTTCTTTATATGCTTTAATTGATTCTGAGGCTACACATTCATTTATTTATCAAAGAGTTATTGAAAGAGTAAAACTAGAACCTACTAACTTAGAATACCTTATTAAAGTAGAAATGCCAGATGGAGATAGCATTATGATTAATAAAATTTTGCTGAATGAGCGCATTAGGATCCATGACAGAGATTTGGCTGTAGACGTAATTGTGCTCAGCATGCCTGATTTTGATATAATTTTTGGCATGGATTTTCTAGCAAAGTATTGTGTAGAAATTGATTGTAAGAATAATAAAGCACGATTTCATCTGAATGATGGGGATTAATTCAGCTTTAGAGAAGGTCATTAGATGAATATGATGATTAGTAGTATACAAGCTAGAAAAATACTAAGAAAAGAATGTACAGGGTACTTAACTCATATTGCACATAAAGGTGAGGTATCGAATATGGGAATTTAGGATGAACTAATAGTTAGAGATTTTTCGAACGTATTCTTATATGAGTTACTAGGATTAGCTCTCGAAAAAGAAGTGAAATTTAGTTTCGAGCTAGAACTCGATGTGGCACCAATATCTAAGGCTCCATATCAGATGGCTTTAGTTGAGTTACAGGAATTAAAAAAATAACTTTAAGAGCTGTTTGGCAAGGATTTTATCAGATTCAATCATTCTCTTTAGTGAGCACCCATTTTGTTTGTAAAGAAAAAGAATGGGTCTCTTCGGATGTGTATAGATTACCAAGAATTAAATAAAGTAAAAGTGAAGAATAAGTATTAGTTATCCAGAATTGATGATTTGTTTGATCAATTGAAGGGAGGTTCTGTGTTCTCAAAGATTGATTCAAGATCGGGGTACCATCAATTAATGATTGTGAAACAGATTATATCAAAAATTGCATTTAGAACCCGTTATGGCCACTATAAATTTGTAGTGATGGCTTTTAGGTTAACTAATGTGCCAGTGGTATTCATGGATTTGATGAATCGGGTGTTCCAGGATTGTTTGGACAAATTTTTGATGGTATTTATCACTAACATTCTAATTTATTCTAAGTCAGAGACAGAGCATGATAACATTTAAAATTTGTGCTAGAATGTTTAAGAGAAAAGAAGCTGTATGCCAAATTTACTAAATGTGAATTTATTGGTCATTTAGTATCAAAAAAAGGTATATTAATAAACCCTAGTGAGGTGAAAGCGATATTGAAGTGGCAAAGGTCGAAGACAGTTAAAGAAGTAAAAAGTTTCTTAAGTTTTATCGGATATTATAGGAGATTTGTCTAAAACTTTGCACATATTGCCAAATTACAAACTTCACCAGGCAAAGGACTCCATGCCAGTGGACAAGTGCTTGTGAAGAAAGTTTTCAAGGACTAAAAAGAAGATTAATCACCGGCCTTATTTGGTACTACTAGAAGACAAGGTAGAATATGATGTGTATTGTGATGCCTTATATCAAGGTTTAGGTGTTGTCCTATTGTAAAATGGGAATGTGATAACATATACCTCGGGACAGTTGAAGGATTATGAAATACACTATCCCACTCATGATTTAGAATTAGTTGCAGTAGTGTTTGTATTAAAAATATGGGGGCATTATTTATATGGAGTTCATTGTAATATATATATAGATCACAAAAGTTTGAAATATTATTTCACTCAGAAAGATTTGAATATGAGACAGAGGAGATGGTTAGAATTGGTGAAAAATTATAATTGTGAAATCATATATCAACATAGAAAGGCAAATGTAGTAGCTGATGCCTTAAGTAGAAAAGTTATGGCTGCTCATCTTAAATTGCAACAAAATTTATTGAATGAACAGTTAAAAGTAGTGGTGGGAAGAATAGCAAGCCTACTGATATGACCTAACCTTCTCAGAATAGCAAGCCTACTGATATGACCTACCTTATTAGAGAAGGTTAAAGCAAAGCAATCAGAAGATTTGTGGTGTCAAAAGATGAGTCTGTAACACTTCCTTTCATTCATTCTTATTCATATAGCATGTAATGTATTGAAGTTGTCAAAAAGGTAAAAATTAACGCATTCTTATAGTGAAGCAAAGTTTTCATTTGTCCAAAATGTTTATGAAAAGTAACAACATAAATAATAATAACTAAAATATTATTATTATTTTTAAAAAATTGTTATGCAGTTTAATAGAAATACTACTTTAGATTGCGCAAATTACGCAGAAAGAAAATTACATAACAATGGGTTAAACTTCAGACATATTATGTCCCGTCAAAAAATCATAGCCTCGACTGCATTCTTCGGAACCGCTATTATTGTATCATAATTACTTGAAAAATAATAATCTCACAAAGTGGTGAGTATACCACATTATTCAGTAAGATAATATAATACTTAAATGAATGAAGGAGCATGTTATCTGAATTTTCACTTATCTTGGTTATTTTATACAATCACACACATATGACTAAATGCATGCCAATATATCAATGTACATGTACGAATATGAATATGCTCAATTACGTATATAAAGTATCATATCATATCATCTAGAACTCTAAATACTATCTTAGTTATGAATTCCTTATAAATAATCTTAATCAAAGTAATACACCTCATAACATGCCATACTACAGGTCATGTAATCTCAAACAATATGCATTCTAAATGAATAGTTTCATTATTTGAGTTCGTTCAATTTTAATCAACAAATACCTACACGGTCATATAAAATCAATATATTGATATATGTATAGATATCAATTAAATGTCTTAATCACATAAAAAGAAACTGATTGGGATTCGGTATAATCACATAATTTTAACTACACGATTCGGAATAACTAAACTATCTTAAGCATACAATCACTATCTCTATGGGATAGAAACATCTCTATCATATATATATACACACAAGCAAGGGTATTAGTAAGAACGATAACGCTTTTTCTCTATATCTCTTCCATTCCCACAAGGCTACTACTAGTAATTCATTGTATTTACAAGTGATCGATCATACTTAGAGACATTATGGATCATGGTTGTTATTCTAACTTAAGCCACATATTGTCTACACTTTTATGTATGGAAGACAACATATTTTATAACTGCCTTTGTATTTAAAATTTCAGGCTTAGCACTAGTCCTGTTATGTCACTTCAAATGTCATGTAGGCACACATCATAAGTATGTTCACTGAATACATATTTGATCCATATATCTCAATCATTTCAAAACTAATTCATTACCAGTCTATTTTATCATACATTCACATTATCTCTTTACTTTTACTATATTAAGATAACTTGTCAGTTGTACCGTAATCACAAATACATATTTACAATTCCTTATCTCATACTAGGGATTCTTTCTTTTGCATAAACCATAACTTTACCATTATAGAGACACATCAATCCAATCCTAATCATCCGCTAAGGCATAATAATAGTAACAAAAATAAACTTATAACATCGTTCCTATACCATCGCATAACATATTTCATGCTATTATATCCTTATAATATTCTCAACCATATGCATAAATGTGTAGGCTAAATATATTAGATGACCTGCAATACACACAATGTGTCTTTTCAACAATATCCTCAAGCATTTCATGTAATCGTTAATTTGTTATGGACTCGCACGTATTTTTTTCGTTTCACAGGCATACCAGTGGGTTAGACAAGATTCAATGTACTTGAAATGAGGCGGTTTAGATATTGCCTAACTCATTAGCTTATTTAAATTATAACTTCCCTTTTTAGGTTGATGTTGACATTCTTTTCTACAAGGTTGAGTTCTTTCTTAAAGAATTGAAACTTATCAAGGCGTAATTAGAATTCAACCGTTATTGCAACTCACAATCATAGCGAAATTCGATTGTAACTACTAATAAGGATAACCCTATACCCTCCTCTATATATGAAAATTATAACACAAAAGGAATATCACAACTGGCTGTATAAGTAGTAATTTTTATAAAAATTCAATGAGGGTTCGCCTATACATATAAGCTATCCTACTTACACAGGAGAATTATGATAGTCCTAATTTCAAATGAAATACGTGTTACTACTTTATTGCTATTTACACAAATATAAGCAACTCTTAGTAGATAGTTTGAATTTAGAATATACATGAATTTATTTTATTATAAATTAGTTATAATTAAGTAAATTATAGATCATGGTCATAATATTCATCATACACTTCAATATATATATATATAATGGTCCTTCGCCTACTCTGAGTCCTTCAGATCGGTAAGATAAATAGTTCTACTATGGGTTCCACGTACCCATGGATGTTATGGAGAATAGTTGTTTCTTATCATGGGTTTGACAACCCCTCAGGTACTATGGTTTTATTATCATTTTTTAATTATTGTGGATTCAACATATTTTGAAGAGCACCATAGTGTTATTATCGATCCTGAGCTATTGTGGATTTAACATACCTCGTAGGACACCACAATCTTATTATCGATTTTGAGTTGTTTTTGAGTTGTTGTGGATTCAACATACTCTGTAGAGCACCACAGTTTTATTATAATGATACTGTTCCATACTGAGCGGTTATACTAGTATGAAGGCAAAATTACCGATCCATAATTATCTCAATTATACCACTTATTCACACAGATTTATTCTCAGTCGACTTAATCATGACAAAATAACTTCTTTGCCCATACTAATCAAAAGAGCAAGTTAATAATTTTATAATAAGTAATATAATTATTTATGAACCACATTTACTAGTTCTTATCTCTTAAAAAGACTTCATGCGTATAAATCTATCGTAAGACTAGCAGTATTAAACTACAAAAATATATTTCAATCCGGGCATATAAATATATCATAACACTATCAAGATAAATGCATGAAGATATATTTCAGTTCAAACACATAGATACACCATATCACTATCAATACAAAGCCACGAAAATATATTTCAATCGGTTATTATATAACGTATCAATACACGCAATCTCAACATGTCATCACAAGTCAAACTATGTTTAATACTTTGCTATAGTACAATAATTACAATACACTAACATATACACACATGTCTATTTGGACAGCATTACACAACCATCAAGTACAACATTCTCTCAATTATCCAATCACATGGGCATAATTACATATGTATATATAAGCGTACCTACCATATGAGTATATAAATATATAAACATGTGACATACAATGCTGCATAAGTATTTTAAAATACCTCATGTAGTATTGCAGGTCGACGATGATAGTATTACGTTTACAGATATATATATATATACACACACAATACGGATAATAACATTTCTAATTGCACAATTATGCCTATTTTTCATTAATAAGATTTTTTTATAATTCAAACCACTGTTATGATACACATTCATATAATTACAAACATTATAAATATTAACATTTATTTTTTTTTCATAATTTAAATATTATATTATCTTACCTCTGGGCACTCGGTGTCCATGCGGATGACGAAAAATAATCCCTGAGAGGATATACATGTATCAAATATTTTTCTATGCATTACGGGTGTTTTTTTAAAAAAAGTGTCAGTTACTGTTTATAGTACTATTCAATTTACAAAATTTTAGTTTTCGTTTCACGAATAAAATATACTATCACGATCCTTACGATGACGGGATACTAGTTATGGCGTCCATTTATCACAAAATACTGATTTAAGTCTTCAAAATCATCAAAAATCATAAAATTTTCAGATTTTAAGGTGCCTACTTTGGACCATTGAATCATCATTGAAACAAAATCTAAATTTAGATCTAAATATACTGTATTGAAGTATGAGTGTCAGAGAGCACATTAATCAGTTCAGATTCCATCGTAATAGCACAGATCGCTGAAAATCTTGTCAAAAAGATAACTCGATGATTAGACACCTCTACTTTGTAATCTAGTGGCTAGATGCCGGATCTGGGCACACCACAATGAAGAGGATGACGACACGGTGGCAGACACGCTGGCGGTGACGGTCAACTCGTTGTGCATCGTCGTGAATCGGTGGTCAAACTTTAAGGCGACAAGGCACTCCGGTGGTGCGTGCGGACGTGTGGCGGGGTTGTCGGCAGTGATGCGATCTGAGCTATGGTGACAAAAGTTACTGTTTATAGGAGAGAGAAATGTGGGGAGGAGAGAGAAAGGGAAGGAAAAAAGTGAGATCGTGATGTTGGGTTTCCTGACCCCATCTTACTTATATAGTTGTGCATGCACGACGAGAAATTATATTTTTTTGCTTCAGTCGATCGATTTCTAATACTTGTAACAAAATACTATATTTTTTCACTCACACCGTACATTGTCTTGAATGCAGGTCGGCTCTCTCTTATCAAAATTCTTGAAAATACTACAATATAAATTTCGTAACAGGATTCTAAAAGTATACGAGTTTCGGGATGTTACAAAGTCAGTCAGTTTAACGAGAGCAAGAGGCAAATTTTTTCTTCGAAAAAAACCTCTTTAAATTTCAGGGTCAAGTGTATTTGCCTCATGACCTTGAATTAAAGAGGTAGATTCTTGGTGAAGCACATGACACGTTTTACATTGGCCATTCTAGGAGTGTAAAGATATATCAAGACTTTAAAGAAACAATTTTGATAGAATGACATGAAGAAAGGTATTAGAGAATATGTATCAAAATGTTTATTGCGAACAAGTGAAAGCTAAACACCGGCAACCTTCTAGCCTACTTCAACTACTTAAAATATCTAAGTGAAAATGGGAGGATATATCCATGGATTTTGTGGTTGCTCTTCCTCGAGTTCAAAAAGGGTTTAATGCCATATAAGTGATAGTGGATTGCTTAACTAAGATAGCCCATTTTATTCCTGTAAAGGATAGTACTACATCTGATCAATTTGGCTCAGATTTATATTAAAAAAATAGTGTGGCTGCATGAAGTGCCTAAGACCATTATATCGAACAGGGATTCTAGATTTATATCAGCCTTTTAGGGGAGCTTATTGGGAGTTTTAGGTACTCACCTTACTTTTAGTACTGCATATCATCCTTAAACTGATGGATAAATTGAGAGAATTAATTAGATATTAGAGGATATGTTAGGAGCATGTTGCATGGAGTACAAGGTATCTTAGCATGATATGTTACTCTTGATAGAGTTTGCATATAATAATAGTTACTAAGCTACTATCAAAATGGCGTCTTATGAAGCTTTGTATGGGTGAAAATGTAGATCTTCTCTGTATTGGGATGATTATGGGAAGAATAATGAGTTGGATCAAGCCCTTGGACTAGAATTGACTTAGAAAATGATCAAGAATATTAAGGTTATTAAAGAAAGGTTAAAGCAAGCTCAAGATAGACAAAAGAGCTATGTTAACCTGAGGAGAAAAGATGTAAAGTTCCAAATTGGAGACAAAGTGTTTATTAAAATGGCTCTATATAAACGTGTTATGAAATTTGGCAAAAAAAAAAAAAAAAAAAAAAATTAGCTCCCAAATACATTGGCCCTTTCGAAATTTTAAAAAAAATTGGCAAAAGTAGCCTATAGAGTAACACTTCCCTCGAGTATGGATAAAATTCATAATGTTTTTTTTATGTCTTATTACTCTAGAAATACATTAGTGATCACTTTCATATACTAAAACTAAAGGAAGTGGAATTGGAAAAAAATTTGATATACGAGAAGCACCCTATTCAAATACTTGATAGGAAGGTAAAGTAGTTCTACAATAAGGACATTCCACTGGTGAAAGTATTATGGAGAAATCATACAGTAGAAGAAGTTGCATGGGAGGTAGAGTAGAAGATGCAAGAACGATATTTAGGATTGTTGAAGTGAATTTCGGGGATGAAATTATTTATAAAGGGAGGAGAAATTGTAACACTTCAAATTCAGTTATGCTTTTGAACTCCCATTCAATTTATTCCTAAAATTTATGGAATTTAAATAATAAAGGTAAAATCTAGATCAAATTCCATAGAAAGAAAGAAATGAATAATATGTGCGCCCTAGGGGTAGCTATTATAAGATGAGCAAAATAGACATCTAATAAAATGTTAAGTTGTGGAATTGAATAACGAACATCGAGGAAAAAAGGATAGAGTAATTAATCTTAAAATCGCAAAAATTACCATTTTGTCGAAAAAGAACAATTTTGTCAAAAAAGGTAAAATTGATAAATTAGAAAAGTTTAGAAGGATAAAATGAGAATCTAACTATCTAAAATTCTTGAAATATTGTAAATAATATGTAGAAAAAAAATCAAAACCTGATTTGGATGTAAATTCTCTTAAAAAAGACAAAAAGAAGAAAAATCACATTTTATTTTTGTCAAGGACAAAATAGTTATTTTAAAAAGAAACAAGGGATAAAGTAAGAGTTCAATTTATAGGATAAGTAAGGAATGACTGTAACATCTCTATATTTAAAATCAATCACATAAGATACAATTTGAATTTTTTTTTATATATATATATCCACGCATAACCATTAATTAAAACATAATCTATTTTAAATAAAATATTTGACAATGTTAATAAAGTGCGTACCAGAAGTTATGCATTTATATAATGGATAACCCAACGGTACGCCGATGTGGTATACTCTTACACACGCACACATACTTATATCTAACTACACAGTCACATATTACCTAAGTATATTACTAATTATGTTCATACCATTATTTTCACCCAATGCACATATTGAGTACTGTTCTTAATATTGATGCAAGCACACGCAACCACCTTTAGGATGTAATATGCCACTTGGTAGTACGCGCCCTATTTAAAAACAATAATAACAATATATATATATCATGGGTCAAATATTAAAAAATAACATAAATTTAATTTAAGTCAAGAAATATATTTATAATCAAAATAATTGATACACACACACATATATATATATATATATATATGCAGAAGTTGGATATGTATAATATCCTGGTTACACACATAGTCCATAGTATGTAACCCAAAAAATACAAGTTCAATGTACCAATGTATATATATACATATATATATATAGATACGTATGCATAATTATGCATTAACACTAAAAATTCCATCATCATCAAAATACTAGCCATGTTGACGCCTCGAAGAGTTCGCATTCATATCCCGCGGCGCTACATTACCTGTAAAAATCAGAATCCACAAACAGTGAGCAAAACAGCTTAGTAAGGAAACATAATATTCTAGTACAAAATTTATTTTCCTACCATATATTCTATACGATACTGATGACGTAGAGATTATTAAACTCATATCGTTTTAACATAATCTAACGAGATAAATACCCTCCGACCATACACTCTGTATCACTATCCACATGATACTCATAGTTTTTGTATAGAATGCAAATAAATCTACATTACATGACATATTTAATAAATTATCGATAAATATATGACCGGTCATGCTAACACAGTTATGGATCGTGGCCATAAAGTAAATTCGCCCAACTCTCATCCATTCACACCACTCGTCTATCGGGCTGAGTGTATATTTTACATATGATCGATCATATAATTTGGTTATAACCAAGTCAGCGGGTGTGAAGGGTATTTGAATATTCTGATCCATAACTAATGTAGTCATACAATTAATACTACATGGCCTAAAACTATGTATTCATTTTTTGAAAATTATTGTACACTCAAACCATGCACAATGAATACCACATATGCACAGTTATACATACAGAAATGATAAATAGCATCCACATCTCGATTTTATGTACATATGAAATTTGTTTACATAATGAATGCATAATGCACTTGCAGATAGTGATACCTAACCAAAAATTTATAACACTTCCATAATCACATACACTCGTAATTACTCAGTCTACCATATTCACTGAGATTTATTAATCACAATTATAATTTCTATCATCATGATAAATATATTGTATAACTATCCAATATTAATGGATAACCACATCAACGCATCATTTAGTAATAAAGAAAATTTACATAATAATTATGATTACTATAATTATTATGACAATCAACATGCAACGTCCTGAATATTACAATTTATTCTAAATTCTATTAACCACGCTTCGATCACATGTCCATAATAATAATTCATTTACGCATTCCAACAACCATATAAAGCATTATACATACATAACACCTCAAAATATTTTTAAATCTTCACAATAATAACTAAAATTATCATTTTACCTTTCCTTCAATTTTTTTCTTATTTTATCTATCCAAATCAATTTTTACTAATTTCATTCACTCTCTAACACACATATACACATTCAAACATACCATAACATATTAAAATTTATCATTTAGAGGCTCGATAAATAGTATTTCAAATTTATCATTTTACTTTTTTTTTTCTAATTTTCTTTTATTTTATGCATTATCCTATACCCAATTTCGTCTAAACACCATCCCCAAATCCATTCCTACACAAATCAACCCCTAATCACAAATTTCATAAAAGAAAATTACATTTCCTTACCTTTAAAATATGTCAAATGCTTGAGTAAACCTCTTAATACCGCAAAACCACCTAAATTACCATTTAAAACCATAAATCACTATTAAAATCACTTTTCAATAAATTCATAAATTGAAACTTAGTAAAATCAAGAACTTTTACCATCAAATTAAAGTTCTCAACGCATAGAACAATTTTTTCTTCTGCGGTAATGCGTTTAATTGGGCGGATGAAGATATTTTACTTGATTTTTGTCTAAAAATTTGAAAGAGAAAGAAAGAAGTATCTCACGGCAAGGAAGAACAAAAAAAGTTGGTTTGCTTCAATTTTGAAAAGTCAACCAATCTTATCCAAATTCATATTTTTAAAAATTATACTATTACCCAAAAATATTTCAAAGTTTGCATTTAAATTCTAAGAAAATTATGAGACTACCCAAACTATTTTAATATTCTTTCACTTTAATCCATCAATTTTAATTATCACTTTTTCTTTTAATTTCTTGTGAAAAGTTCATTTTACCCCTAATAAAGAAAATTGGTTATTTTGGTCTTTTTTCATTCTTTCTAGAGAAATTCACATCTTAATTCAATTTCACTTTTCCTATATCTTATTTATAATATTTACAAGAGTTGTGGGTGATCAAAATTTAGCAGTCTTTCCGACCCTTGATGTAATGAGCATTTTATATCCTATTTAGCAGTCTAAAATAGTAATTTTAATTTTTCTATGGTTATAAAATCTATCATTCCTTCTAACACACTCTATCATACTAATTTATATCCTCAACATCTAGTTTGGTCAATTAATACTTTATCAAATAACGATTTTACTCTTTTTGTTTTCGACTTCGCAAAAAATATACCAGCCACGTCTCGAATTGAAATTAAATATACCAACATGATATTTATGAAATTCTAAGACTTTTTATGTGATCAAAACTCACTTTGACCTCAATTTTGTGTGAAAAGATTATTTTACCCCTATCTGACAAAATAATTTGTTTAATCAATTTTCACTCGGTCTCCTTCCAATAACTTTATAAAAGATTTTCAAGGACAAGAGATAAGAAATATTAGGGTTTACTTATATCTTAATGTCACAATAACGAAAAAATGATGGGGATAAGTAGGTAAATAGCATGAGGATGTATTGGTTCTTGTTTTGGAAAAAGGAGGGGCAAAATTAGAAATGTGTTATAATTAGTTAAATAAAAGGGAAAACGAACTAGAAACCTCTCAATTTTTCTCCAAGGCTGCCGATCCTGTCTCCCTCTCTTTGTTTCTTATTTTGTTTCAAATTTTCCAATCAAAATCTTAGAGAAGTTAAGAAAATTTTAAGAAATTTCTTTAGGAAAAGTGGAAGAAGGTTAGGAAAATTTTTATTGGAGGTAAGAATCTTCAAGTTTCATGTCTTTTAAATTTATGTGATGTAGAAAATTGATGTAGAATGGTGGTTTTGTGTATAAAAAAGGAGGAAGATATTAAAAAAATAAGAAAGAACAAATTTTGGCGGGAAAAGGTAAGGTTTTCATAATTTTTGGTATAGTAAAAATTATGGTTTTCATAGATAATTATGTTATTACAATTGGATGTGAATTTATGAAATTGAAGTGTTGTTGAACATGGTTAGAAGCAAAATTTTAAAAAAAAAAATCAAGGCAACTGGGAAAAAAATTATGTTTTAATGTAATTATAAGTTGGATGATGAAATTGAGATGATATTTAGCATCAATTGATTAAAATTTGCAAGTATGAAGTTTGGATCCTAAAGGGAAAAATTTAGGCCTTTAGGAAATTTTGAAAAAAATATGTGTTTGGATGAAATTAGTAAAATAAAATATTGTATGCATAGAATTTGAAATTCAGCCATATAAGAAATATTTGGAAAAAATGTTTACTTTAATGTATTTGATTGATTATAACTATGTAAATATGTTTAGAAAGTGTATTAGGATGAAAAAAGAATCTATATATATGTGTGTGTGTGTATATATATATATATATATTTTAAATTTTTTTTTCAAACTTTTGAGATTTCAAAAGCGTAAAATATATATAAGTAATGGTCTTTACAACAAAGGAATGAAGGACTAACATTACTTGAGAGGAGATATGATCAAGAATTGTACATGGACGTTTGGGTTTAAATACACTATTATACATATAGACTCTAAATTGAAGTTAGATGATGAGGACAATATTAGATTTGATGACAAAAAGAGGTACATATGATTAAGATAAATTGATTTATTTGTAAGTAACTAAACCTAAAATCACATTTGTAGTTAGTGTAGTAATCAATAAAGGTTTATTTAGAATTTGATTGACCACATGCCTTAACCTTTAGTGGCCAAATTCTATCGTTTACTAGGTTTTTAGGTTGTTTTGTATTTTGTTTTAGTTTTCTTAATTAAAATTATGTTTTTAGTAGGCTATTAGGAGTTTAGTTATTGATTTTATTTTTCTATATTTAGTGTATAGCAAAAAATTGAACTGATTAAGTTTTTTAATCTAGAAATAAAGAGAACACTTCATTTAAGGAGAAAATGAAGAAAAGAACAAGTAGAAGTAGTGGCAATGGCATAAGATAATGCAAATAACTAGAATCAACATAGGTTGTTAAGTGATTATATTATGCCAAATGTTAATGGAGCTCAACGTTGCATAATGAGACTTGTTGTGAATGTAAATAATTTTGAGATTAAATATGGTCTTATTTAGATGGTATAACAAGAGGAGTTTGGTAGAGGACCTGCTGAGCATTTGAATGCTTATCTTGCAAATTTACTGGAGATTTGTGATACAATGAAGATGAATGAAGTAATTGATGATGCAATTTAACTAAGGCTATTTTCATTTTTATTAAAGGACAAAGATTAATGTATGGTTGAATTCCAAATCACCTAGTTCTTTTTCTTTTACCACGTGGACAAAGATTAAGTACGACTACTAAACTCAAGAATGATAAAACTAATTTTGTGCAATTTGAGGTTGAGTTTTTGTATAAAGCTTGAAAAAGATTTGAGGAGTTGTATAAGAAATGCCCATATCATAGTCTTCTTTGATTGGCTACTTGTGCAAACTTTCTATCATAGATTAACTCATTCAGCCATTGTAACATTCTCAAATCTAGATATTCCTCTGAATCCTTAGTATAATTATTTTTGTAGTATATTTTGAGTTTTGGGCTGTGAAATATATAAGATAATTTTTGGAACTTTGGTTAGAGCAATTTTAGCAAAAAATGGGTCAAAATAACAGTAAAGGATAAAATTATCATTTTGGATGAGCGTTGATGGATCAAATGAGAGACGATTAAGTTAAGGGTTGTATTTTAGTTATTACTGAAGAAAAATATAGGTTGGATAATTTTAAAATGGTAAGAATCGCTAATTTATCGAAAAAAAATGATAATTTTATCGAAAATGGTAAAATAGTTAATTTGTCAATGTCACAAAGGTCAGATTAAAATTTAAATTTCTAATAATGTTAAAAATTTTGTTAGAAGTATGTAGAAAGAAATAAAATCGAATTTAGACAAGAATACCCTTAGAAAAGAGAAAAAAAGGACCAAAACGATCCATTTTTTTCTCTTGGGGCAAAATGATCATTTCATAAGAAATTTTTGAATTTCGTGTCACTAAAAACCTGATGGATTAAAGTGAAAGAATCTGAAAATAGTCTAGGTAGTTTCATAATTTTTTTGGGAGTCAAATGTAAACTTTGAAAAGTTATTGGGTAATAGTATAATTTTTAAAAATATGAATTTGGATAAGATTGGTTGACTTTTCAAAATTGAAGCAAACCAACTTTTTCTCTTCTCCTTGCCGTGAGTTGCCCATTTCTTTCTCTTTTAATTTTTTGGAAAAAAATCAAGCAAATTCTCTTAATCCGCTCGACGAAGAAAAACTTGTTATACGCGTCGAGAACTTTAATTTGATGGTAAAATTTCTTAATTTTATTAAGTTTTAGTTTTTAGAATTGTTGAAATAAATTATTTAAATAATAATTTTATGGATTAAATGATGTTTTAGATTTTTTTTAGCTTAAATTTGGTGTAATAGCCATGACATTTGGATTTGAGGTAAAAACCCTAAACCCTAATTTTATAATTTATGGATTTTGTAGAATTGATGCCTAATTTATGAAATTGTGTATTTGTAAAATAGATTAAAGTGAAGAGGTATTTGTGCATGTGGGAGAACTCACCGATGATTAGGGTGAGGGTATGACTATTACTTTCGGGCATGAGTGTTTATTATTTTTTAAAAAAATTTATACCTCACTTGTGCTTATCCCATATATGATATGTCATCGACGAATGACATTGGTTTATTCAGTGTTAAGTGATGTGTGAAGTCCTACTAAGAGATAATTGAATGTAGATATTCTTAGAAAATTTTGAAAGAATATTATATAGTATTTAAATGTTATTGAATTTTTCGAAAAAGAACATGATTTTCATTCTATGCCATATCATGTGCATGCATTATATATAAATGCATTGTATATAAGTATGTATGTATTTTATGTTTATGAAAAATTAGTATGCTTACCAAGCTTAAAACGTACTATAGTTTATTGTGATTTTAGATGATTGAAGAATTGTGCACTTAGAGGATGGATTTGGCCGAGCTTATGTTGTCACTTGGTTCCTTAGGTATTAGAACTTTTGGAAGTTTCTTTCGTTTCGTTATTTAATCAGGATTTATTTTATAGACTTGTGATTATCTATGATTATTCATAATTAGAAATATTTGACTAATTGATTTATTTGCGAGTTTTATTTAAGTTATATGAAATTTTTCATAGTTATGTGGGTTTTGCGAATGTTTTAGTATTCTATATGCCTTTAAATTTTGGGGGTGTTACATTAAAGGGATATGAATTTTGAGAATTTAAATAAAGTTAAGCCATTTCTTCCTCTTTTCGATATATGCAAGTATTAGTTCTCGGGTTGAAACCAATACCTTTACATCTTAGGTATGCATTTTTAGGTGAAAATAATATTTTTCTTATGATTATGAGGGTTTCTTTGATTGATAATCAAACCTTAGAGGAATTAGGTCTCTATTATGCATGCATAGTATTTTAATGAAGGATAACCATAAACTTATTGTCGAAAATCAAAGATGGTTAAATCTTAACACGAAAGAAGTATTAAGGGCTAGAATTCTTAAATGTTTAGATGTAGGAATTATTATCCTATATCTAATAGTTCATGGATTAGTCTAATGCATGTAATCGCTAAAAGGGTAGAATGACTGTTATGCATAATGAGAATATTGAATTAATTTCCATTAGGATTGTATCTGGGGAAGTGATGTGCTTCAACATGGAAATGAAGTTGCTGCAAATCAAGAAAAGCTATACATAGGACCAATTATTAGAGCAAGAGTCAAGTTTGTTACTTTACTCACCTGCATGGAGGGAAACTGATTGGTTGATTGATTTAAATTTCAGTCAATTAGGATAATGATTTGTGGTTAATGAACTCAATAAATAAGGTGGCTAATAACTTAAATGTTTATTAAGAATGTATTAATTATGGCTTTAGTAGTTGGGTTTTAATTAATTAATTTCAGTTTTCCAACTAGTCATTAATTGCACAAGTTTTCCTGAGCAAGTTTGTGAGTTTTAAAATGGAAGGCATGTTATAGTAATGGAATTTCAGTCTATGAATGAATAAGAATTTTGTTGGGTTGTATCTAAATTCTTGTCTAAATAAATTCTTTTGTAAATAAATTCTTTATTTAATGGTGAATTACCTATTGATTCTTATCACTTTTTCTTCTTTCTATTTTAGAGTGTGGTGAATCAACCTAGTAATCTTACTTGTGGCGACCTAATATTATCAAACTTGATTAACTAGTTGTTAATTTCTTTATTTTGATTTTGATACTGATTTAGAACTCCATTTCTTCATCTTAAACTTCCATAAGCTATCCATATCATATTACCACTTCAAAATTGTACATAACCCTTCAGCTTTTTTAAAACACATCTAAAGAACCAAAAACTTACTTCAATTACAAATTTTCATCTAGTTAACCATTATATCATATTCTAACACTTGTATCCATCCACAAAACACCCAAAAAAAATATACCCATAAGATCTTGATTCATTATTTGAATATCCTTGAGACATATTAGTTGGTATCAGAGTCTATTTGAATCAAGAAACCCATTCACTTGAAATTTTCAACAAGAATCATGTCTAAAGAAGAAGAAACTCCTAGTGTTCCAAGAGGATTGAGTTTGGATCAAGTTAAGATTTTAACACTTGAATGCTAGTAAGTAGAAATGAGGGAGCAAATTGACCATTTAATTCAGTCATGTAGAGGAATATCATTTAGTAACAACCTAGAAGACGTGAATGACAAGAGTAATGAGCACCCAGAAGGCCTGAATATTATGAAAAAGATGAACTTGATGAGTCGGGAGTAGATGATGAAGTTGAGGAGAGACCGTGGTAGAGAACAAATACCACAGATGATGGAATTGATGTTAAGTTAAAGATTCTACCATTTCGAGGAACAAGTTCACTCGAGGAGTACTTAGAATTGGTGTATAAAGTAGATAAGGTATTTTAGTATTGTGATTATTCTAAACCAAAGAAGTGCAAGTTGGTTGCTCTTGAATTTACTGATTATGCCAATTTATGGTGGGAAAATGAGAAAGTCAGGTGAAGAAGGGAAGGTTTAAAAGAGGTGACAAGTTAGAGAGTTATGAAACGATTAATGGAGAGAAGATTTTTGCTAGAACATTGCAAACAAGAACAATACTTTAAGCTTTAGAGTTTAAGATAAGGGGGCTTGTATGTAGAAGACTATGTTAAAGAGTATGAGATGCTTATGATGAGATATAACTTGCAAGAACTAGAAGAACTAACCATTGCACGGTTCTCTAGTAGGCTGAAATATGAAATTTCAAGTAGGGTAGAATTGCAACCATATGTTTCTATGCAAGATGTGATTAAACTTGCTATCAACATGGAGAGACGACTAATGAGGAGAGTGTACAGATTTGGTTATACCAAAAACATCAATTCAACATCTACTTAGCCGACTTCCATTTTAAAGAAGATAACAAAATCAGCAGAGAAAAGTGATCTTAATAAGTGAACAGTAGCCATTGATAAAGGAAAAGAGAAAGTGGTAGAAAAAATTCCTCCAAAATAAAACTGAGACATCAAATGCTTTAAATACCTTAGATATGAGCATATTGCTTCTGAATGTCCAAATAGGAGTGTAATCGTACTTAGGGACTTACAAGGAGAATTATAGTGTGAAGATGAGGCTGCAGAAGAAGAGGGAGTGGAAGATAATAAGAAAGAAGAGGTAGAACATGTTGAAATTGAAGAAATGCTTATAGTTCACCACACTATGACTACACAAGCAAAAGAAGAAGATGAGCAACGTGAGAATATCTTTCATACAAGGTGTGCAATTCAAAATGAGGTATGTAGTGTTTTAATTGATGGAGGTAGTTATCCAAATGTGGCTTCCATTACTTTGGTTGAAAAATTAAATTTAACTATTCTAAAACATCCCTAACTTTATATATTGTAGTGGCTAAATGACAATGGTGATGTGAAGGTTACTCAGCAAGTTTTGGTGCCTTTTTCAATTGGTAGGTACAAAGATGAAATGTTTTGTGATATAATCCCTATGAATGCAAGTCATTTCTTATTGGGAAGGCCTTGGTAATATAATAGAAGAGCCATTCATGATAGTTATAAGAATACATATTTCATTGTTAAAAATGGGTTGAAAGATTGTGTTAACATCTCTTAATCCACAACAAATTCAGAAAGATAAAATTGAGTTTGAGAAGAAAAAAAAAAGAGAGTTTATTTGTCAACAGAGAAGAAGTGAAGTAAGTTTTGTTTGATAAAGAGCCAATCTTTATTCTGGTGGTTAAAAAAGTAACTCAAATTAGAGATGCTACTCTTCCAACTCAAATGGAAGTGATTTTAAAAGAGTTTGTTGATGTATTTCTAGAAGAATTACCAAAGGGGTTACTACTAGTAAGAAGAATTGAGCACCAAATAAATCTCATACTAGGGACAACTCTATTAAATCAACCAGCTTATAAAAGCAATCTGGAAGAGACTAAAGAGTTACAAAAGTAAGTTTCTGAGTTGATTGATAAGAGATATGTTAGGGAATCTATGAGTCCTTATTCTGTACCGACTTTATTGGTGCCGAAGGAGGATGGAACCATGCGGATGTGTGTGGATAGTAGGGCAATCAGCAAGATTATGATAAAATATCGCTATCCTATCTATAGACTTGATGATATGCTTGATAAGTTAAATGGTGCTGTTATATTCTCTAAAATAGATCTTAAAAGTGGTTATCATCAGATTAGGATGAAAGGAGGGGATGAATGAAAAATCGCTTGTAAAACTAAATTTGGATTATATGAATGGATGGTTATGCCATTTGATTTATCTAATGCACCAAGTACCTTTATAAGATTAATGAATTATGTGCTTAGAAATTTTATTGGTGATTTTATTGTTGTTTACTTTGATGATATTCTAATTTATATTGAAAGTTTAGAAACACATATAATTCATTTGAAGAAGGTGTTTGAAGTGCTGAGAGAAGAGAAATTGTATGACAATATGAAGAAATGTCAGTTTTGCCAAGATCATGTAGTTTTTCTTGGTTATGTGGTGTTAAAGCATGGTGTTGGTCTTGATGAAGAAAAGGTGAAGGCTATTAAAGATTAGCCTATTCCAAGTAGTTTTACTGAAGCGAGAAGTTTTCGTGGGTTAGTTTGTTTTTATAGAAGGTTTGTGAAGAATTTCAGTACTTTGCTTTTCACCTATTATTGAAATTATTAAAAAAGGAAATGCTTTTGAATGGAATAAAGAAGCACAAAGGTGTTTTGAGTTGATTAAGGAGAAGTTGACAATTACACCAATTTTACCTTTACATGATTTTACCAAAACTTTTAAATTAGAATGTGATGCATCTGGCATGGGAAGTGGGGCTATTCTTATGAAAAGGGGAGCCCTTTAGTATACTTTAGTTAAAAGTTGAGTGGTGCACAATTAAACTGTTTAACCTATGACAAAGAATTTTTTGCTTTAATAAGAGCTTTGGAGACATGGCAACATTATTTTCTGCCTAAGGAGTTTGATATTTGTACTGATCATGAGTCCTTGAAACATTTAAAAGGGCAAAACAAGTTAAACCAAAGGCATGCCAAATAGGTGAAATTCTTAGAGTCTTTTCCTTATGTGTCAAGCACAAGAAAAGAAATGTCAACATTGTAGCTGATGCATTGTCTCGGAGGTACTCTTTAATTTCCATGTTAAATGTTAAATTAATGGGTTTTAAGATGCTTGTTGATTAGTATAAAGATGACCTAAAGTTTGCAACAATATATGAAAAGTGCAAGAAAAGAGCCAGGTAAGGATTCTGTAAACATGATGACTATCAATTTATGTAAGGTAGATTGTGCATCCCAAATTGTTCAATCCGTGAGCATTTAGTAAGAAAAACTCATGGTGGAGGTTTAGTTGGTCATTTTGGGGAAAAGAAGACGTTAAACGTACTCAATGAACACTTTTATTGGCCGGTCATGATCAAAGATGTTAAAAGAGTCATAGAAAGATGCGTGATATGCAAGAAAGCCAAGAGCAAGGAGATGTCTCAAAGGTTATACATGCCATTACCTGTACCAAACTAATTGTGGGAAGGTTTAGGCATGGATTTTGTGCTTGGTTTGCCTAGAATGCAGAGGGAAAATGATTCAACTATGGTAGTTGTTGATAGGTTTTCCAAGATGTTTTATTTTATTCCTTGCTACAAGATGAAAGATGCTCAACATGTTTTTGATTTATTCTTCAAAGGGATTGTTCAATTGTATGGGATTCCAAAAAGTATTGTTTCAGATTGTGATGCCAAATTCTTGAGTTACATTTGGAAGACTTTGTGGAAAAGATTTGGAATAAAACTACTTTTTATTATTAACAAGAATTTGAAGAATTGGGATGAATATTTACCATGTGTTGAGTTTACTTATAATGAAAGTATGCATAGCAGAACAAAGCATTCTTCATTTAAGAGAGTTTATGATTTTAATCCTATAACTCCTTTTGATTTGTTACCGCTGCCTTTTGAAGAGAGAATTTGCTTTGATGGGAAATAAAGACTGAGTTTGTCAAATCTTTGTATGAGAGTGCGAAGAAGTGAATTGAAAGAAAAAATAAAGAATATGCACAGTCAGCAAAGAAAAGGAAAAAAAGAATTCAATTTACACAAGGAGATTTAGTTTGGATTCATCTATGCAGGGAAAGGTTTCTAACACAAAGAGAATCCAAACTAATGCCGAGGGCTGATGGTCTTAAGGTGAATGATAATGCTTATAAGATCAAATTGCCTGGAGATTATAATGTTTTTGCTACATTTAATGTAAGAGACCTTTCTCCTTACTTAAAAGATGATTTCAAAGACAAGCAGGAGAATGATTTAAGGGCAAATCTTATTCAACAAGGGGCAAATGATATGCTTCAATATGGAAATGAAGTTACTACAAATTAAGAAGAGTTATACTTGGGACCAATTACTAGAGTAAGAGCCAAACTTGTTACTTTACTCAGCTGCATAAAAGAAAACTAATTTGTTGATTGAGTTAAATTTTAGCCAATTAAAATGATGATTTGTGACCAATGAACTTCATTAAATAAGGTAGCTGATAAATTAAATGTTTATTAAGAATGCATTAATTATGGTTTTAGTAGTTGGGTTTAATTAATTAGTTTGAGTTTTCTAACTATTCATTAATTGCATAAGTCTTCTTGAGCAAGCTTGCGAGTTCTATAATAGAAGGTATGTTATTGTAATGGAATTTCAGTCTATGAATAAAAAAGAATTTTGCTAAGTTTATCCAAATTCTTATCTAAACAAATTCTTTGTTTAGTGGTGAATTACCTGTTGATTCTTATCATTCTTCCTTTTTACCTATTGATTCTTATCACTCTTCCTTTTTTTCTATATTAGAGTGTGGCGAATCAACTTGGTAATCTTGTTTGTGGTGATATAATCTTATCAAACTTGATTAACTAGTTGTTAGTTTTTTTATTTTGATTATTGATATTGATTTAGAACTTCATTTCCTCATCTTAAACTTCCATAAGCTATTCATATCACATTACGACTTCAAAATCGTACATAACCTTTTAGCTTCCTTAAAACACTTTTAAAGAACCAAAAACTCACTTCAATTACAAATTTTCATATACTCAACCATTATATCATATCCCAATACCTGTATCCATCCACAAAACACCAAAAGAAAATATAACCATAAAATCTTGATTCATCATTTGAAGATCCTTGAGGCATATCGGGAAAATTTTTTTATTGATTATAGGAAATTAAATAGTGTTTCTTGTAAGCATCATTTTTTTGAAAACTTTTTTAATTAGGTGTTTGAGAGACTTGTTGGGTATGGATTTTAATGTTTGTTAGGTAGTTATTTGAGGTATAACTAGATTCCTATATTCCTTGTGGATAATGAAACTTTAATGAAAAGTTAATGGTTTTTGTAGCTGACAGAAAATGATTGAAAACTCTTTGTTCGTTGATGAAAAAAATTACAAATTTATACTAAAATGCTATATATGAGCTAAAAAACTAAGATTACTAATGTATGACCTTGATTCATTATAGTACAACTACAATTATCATTTGTACAATTTGTTTTATTCATGAGCTGCTACTATACTGACTTCATTTTGTTGTATTGGTGGAGTGAATTGCCAGCTGGTATAGGTCGGTCAAGAGTTGCTAGTGCATAATGAGAATTGGCACAACAAGTAAGCTTTCATTTCTAACTCTTAACTTCAAACTTAGCCTTATGATAAGATGCCAAGTTTGTCTTTCAAAGTTTGGAATCTATCATTTGACAAGTCATTATGTCTACTAGTTGATCTTTGGTAGGAACATGCCTTAATTCAACTTATCCATCTACCACTTTTTCTCTGATATAATATACATCCAGCTCATTGTGTTTTGATCTCCCATGTAGAATAGGGTTCTTTGCAAAGGTAATTGCACTTGAGTTATCACACCAGATTACTGATTTTCCTTTAGCTTTTAGATTTAATTCTACTAGTAAAGTGTTGATCTATGTTATCTCTGTTGCGGTTGAGGCTAATGCTCAATATTCACTGTCAGTACTTGATCTTGAAACAATTTTTTACTTCTTTAAGCTTCGTAAAACTAAGTTTCTTGCTAACATAATTGCATAACCTCCAATTGATTTGCTATCATTTGTGTCTCTAGCCCAGTTAGCATCACTGAATCCTACTAGCTCTATTTTGCCCCTTTTTATATAGTAAAGACTATGATCTTGAGTGCCGTGAAGGTACCTAAGAATTCTTTTGCATTCAATCTAATGATGTTGTTTTGGTTTTTCTTGATATTGTTTCGTCTTATTGACACTATAGACTATTTCTAGTTTTGACAATGTAAGGTATTGCAATGCACCTATAAGATTTTTATACAATGTCTTATCTATGAATTTAATGCCTTCATCTTTAAAGAACTTCTTATAAGTATTCATAGGTATAGGCATTTCTTTACAATCATGCATACTTATCTTTTTTAGCAAATCTTGAATATATTTGGCTTGACAAAGGTGTATCCCTTTTGTCTCTTTTTTCACTTTTACACCAAGGAAGTAGTTTAGAGGCCTGAACACTTTAAGAAAAAAGGTTAAGTTTGAGCACGATGCTTTCTATCAGACTTTATTTACTTTCTGTGATAAGTATGTCACCTACATACACAAGTAGAATAACTATTCCTTCTGGTTTTATAAGGAAAAACAATAAGGTGTCAACCTTAAGATTAATGAAACCCTAGCTTATCAAGGCTAATTTTAGCCTTTCATACCAAGCTCTTGGTGCCTGATTTAAATCATATAAATCTTTATTTAGTTTATACATATAATCTAGTTTCTTTCTATTTTTAAAGCCTTCCATTTGTTCCATGTAGACTGTCTCAGTTATAGTGCCATTCAAGAAGGCGTTGTTCACATTGACTTATTTTATCTCCTAATCAAAATGCACGGCTAAACTGATTATTATTCTCACTATTGATGATTTAACTATTGGGTTGAAGGTCTCAAACAAGTCTATCTTAAATGTTTGATGAAATCTCTTAGCCACAAGTCTTACTTTGTACTTAGAGATTGTTCCATCAGGGTTGTACTTGATTTTATATATATGTTTATTTTCTATAATCTTCATGTTTGGTTTTGTCTTCACCAGATTTCAAGTGTTATTTTTTATCACGACATTAAATTCTTTAACCATTGCTTGCTTCTATTTCTTGTCTTTCATCGCTTCTGTTACATTTTCTAGTACTTTTTCTTCTATCATTTCTTATTTTTCAACATGAAAGATCTTTGGTTTATAGATTCTATCTTTGGATCTTATAATTATAGGTGAGTGTTTATTGGCTGAACTTCTAGAATGTGTGTGGGAATGGTTTCTTGGTTGATATCTATTGTGTTTTTGGAGGAATGATCATTTTTAACCTAATCATGTTGGTTTGTTTCAATTTGTGATGGAACTTCGTAATCAGAATCTGTAATCTGCTAAGAAGTGGCTTGATGACTCATTTTATTTTCTTGACTTTGAATGCTAACAAAATGTGGTATAAGAAAAAGTTGTGTGTAGTTATAAGTACATGGCAATAAAGGTGTTTTTTTTATGTGCAAAGAATGAATCGATTTTGCAAGGGAATTCATGTTTATTAAAAATTACATGCTCCGCAATATATATATTCCTTAACCTATCTAGACATCTATATCCTTTGTGCTTCAAGCTATACCCTATGAAGATGCATTTGATAGTACGGAAATCAAATTTATAATCATTGTAATGTTTGAGAAATAGATAACAGGTGTAACCAAATGGTTTTAGAAATGTATAGTTTGGCTTTCTTTTGTACATGGCTTCATAGGGTGATAGATGATTAAGTGTTTGTGTGGGAAGTCTGCTTATTAAGAAAGTTGAGGTCTCAAAAGTTTCCACCAAAATCTTAGAGGTACATTATCTTGAGCTAAAAGGGGTAAACCCATTTCAGTTAAGTGTCTATACTTTCTTTCTACAATTCCATTTTGAATGGATGTATATTGGCATGAATGTCTCATGATTCCTTGTTCTTTGAAAATTGATTCTAAAGTTTAAACTCTATTCCGATGTCTGTTTACAGGGTCAAAATCTTGTTGTTTAGGTGTCTTTCTATGTGTTTTTTGAATTTAAGAAAGGTTTGACTTATTTGTGCTTTGGTTTACAAGGGAAAAACCCATGTATATTTGGTATGTTCTTTAACTATATTAATGTAATATTTATAGTTATTTCTTGATGTAATGGGTACTGGACTTTATAAATATGAGTATAAAATTTCGAGAGGTTTACTTGCTCTGTCAATGTTTGTTTTCAATGACTGTTTATGAACTTTTCCATACTGACACACATCACAAAAATAGGAAAATAAAGCTTTATTGATATGTTTAAAGTCTTTACAAAGAGATAAAACCTTTTGAAAAACTTAGTCCAAGCTTCTTATGCATAGCATCTAAGACCTTGAAAACTCCATTACTTGATTCTATTATTATTATTTGCTAAATTTAAGATAGACTTTAGGATTTTGAAATACCTAATTTTAGTTGAAACAGATAAAGAAATTGGCGACTTTATAGACATTAACTTATTGACTCTCCTAGCTTTACTCTTATTTTTAATTTCTTTTGTGCCTTTGACCATATAGAAGCCATTTTTAGCCACTCCTCATAGCACTTCCTTTTTTTTTCTTGTCCTTCACAACACAACCATTGTTATCAAACTTAATTGTTATTAAGAGTTAATTTAGAGATGCTTAACATGTTCTTTGTTATGCTTGAAACATTTAGTATGCGGTTCAATTTCAAGAGGCTTTGGTTTCTAGTATGCAAATAGCTATTTCTTATATGTAGAATATTAAGTTTTCTTCCATTTTCAACAATTAATTTTTCCATACCTTTGTACTCATTTTTGGAGGATAGGTTACTAAGCTCATTAATCACATGATTTATTGTACCATTATTTAGAAACTAGCCTCCTTCAGTTGCTTGTTCATTAGTTGTTAAATAAGCAGATGTTTGTGTTTGATTGTTGGTGTTCTTGGGTTTAAACTTTTGATCAAACCTATACTAGCATGTTATGGCAATATAGCCTGTTTTGTTATAAATTTGACAGACAGATTTTGATTGTGATCTTCTTGGTGTAGATCTTCCTCTGCCTCTTCTTCTGAAGCTACCTCTTCTTCTAAAGCTACCTCTTCTTCTAAAGCTGCCTCTATTAGCTTGTGAGTTATTGCCTCTACCACTTGAGTTGTTTCTTTTTTGATTCCATGCATTGGTGTTGTTGTTGGTTGGTATGTTTGCTTCCACATTTATATTGCCTGAGATGTTGTTGTGTTCAATTTGGCTTTCAAAGATTAATAATTGTAAGAAGACATCTTTTAGGGTCATCAAATCAAGCCTAGAAGAGATATTCACCATAATAGCATCATACTTAGGTCTAAGGCCATTTAAAATAGGCTCAATCAGGTCTTCTTCACTAAGACTTTTTTCGTTATAGCCAAGTCATCATGCAAGCTTCTCATTTTGATGAAGTAGTCATTCGTTGACTGAGTGCTCTTCTTTCTTATTTGTAGTTGGCTTTTAAGCTGCGTGATCTTTATGTATGATTAGGAAAAGTAGAGCCTTGAAATAAATTCTCAAAGATCCTTAGATGTAACACAGTTTGTGGATGATATCAATGTTGCTTCACTGATTGTTGAGAGCAGCTAGCTGAGCAATAACTAGTCTTACTTTTTCCATTGTTGAAATCTTGGATTTTCAGTTATTACAATGTTTCTTTCTTAATCAATTATGGTGTGATATCTGTTTGGTATAGGCTTGGTGCCATCAACGAACCTTTCAAGATTATTTTCTTTAATGGTTGGAAGCACCTGTGTTTTTTAAACAAGATAGTTATGCCTATCAAGCTTGACAGGTGCACTGAAGGAAAGGTTTCTATGGCCCTGTTGAGTCTGAGTAGTTATGGCAGTGTTTAAGGTTGTATTTGCCATAGTAATGGCTTTGATACCAAGTGAAACTTTAATGAAAAGTTAATGATTTTTGCAGCTGACAAAAATTGATTGAAAAACCCTTTATTCATTGATGAAGAAAGTTACAAATTTATACTGAAATGCAGTGCATGACTTAAAAAACTAAGATTAGAAGTGTATGGCCTTGATTCATTATAGTACAACTACAGTTATCATTTGTACAATTTGTTTTATTCTTAAGTTGCTACTGTATTGCCTTCATTTCATTGCATTGGTGGAGTGAATTGCCAGGTGGTATAGGCAGGTCATGAGCTGCTGGTGCTTGATGAGCATTAGCATAACAATTAAGGCTTCATTTCCAACTACTAAAATAAAATACCACTTTGCATGTCTTTATGGTATTTTTGCATTTTATAAGATGCCTTTTTCTTTATGTAATGCACCTATTACATTTCAACATTGCATGATGCCTATTTTTTGTTTTTTTTCCTAACTTTGTTGAAAAGATCATGGAGGCTTTCATGAAGGATTTTTCTGTTTTTGGATATTTTTTTGACAATTATTTAGACAACTTGTCTAGAGTTTTGAAACGTTGTGCGGGATCGATTTGACCTTGAATTGGGAGAAATGTCATTTTATGGTGCAAAAAGGTACTGTTTTAGGCCATAAAATTTTAGAAAGGGAAATTGAGGTGGCAAGGCAAAAATTAAAATTATTAAAAATTGCCATCACCTACCAATCTTAAGGGAGTTAGAAGTTTCCTTGGTCATGCAGAATTTTAACATTGTTTTATGAGGAATTTTTGTAAAATTTTCAAACCTCTTTGTACTATATTGAATAAAGATATGGTGTCTGATTTTGGTGCTGATTGTTTGAGCTTTTCATAAGTTGAAGTAAGAGTTGGTGTAAACAATAATTATGGTAGCCTAGATTAGAGTTTTCCTTGTGACCTTCTATGTGATACTAATGATTTTGCATTGGATGCTGTTCTTGGCCAAAGAAAAGATAGGAAGTTGTATGTGATTTAATGTGCTAGTACAGTTTTAAACTCTACATAATTTAATTTTATAATTACTGAGAAAAAATTGCTTGCTACTATGTTTGCTTTTTGACAAATTTTGATCATATCTTGTAGGTTCTAAAGAGATCGTATATATAAACCACTCAACAATTAAGTATTTGCTAGCTAGAAAAGATGCAAAACCATGTTTGATTCGGTGGGTACTATTGCTTCAAGAATTTGATCTTACAATTAGGGACAAGAAAGTTATAGAAAATGTAATGGAAGATCATTTGTCTAGATTAGAGGGCCTGTCAAGAACTAATGAAGTGCTTATTAATGAAAATTTCTAGATCACCAATTGTTGGCCCTATTATTTAGTCCTTGGTATGCTAGTTTAGTAAATTACTTGGTAAGTGGTATTATTCCATCTAGCTTGAGCTTTCATCAGAGAAAGAAGTTTTTGTGGGATGTGAAGCATTATTTTTGGGAACACCTATTACTTCATAAATATGTTACAGATGGTATGATTAAGAGATGTGTGCTTGAGGATGAGATTCATGATGTTCTTCATCATTATCATTCATCTAAGTGTGGTGAACATTTTAGTACTTCCAAAATAGTTTCAAAGGTATGGCAATATGTTTTTATTGACCGATCATGTATCAAAATATTAGATAGTATGTGAGCATGTGTGATAGATGTCAAGGGTTGGCAATACTTCGAAAAAGAATGAGATGCTTTTGACCAATATTTTAGAGTTTGAGTTTTTGATATGTGAGGAATTGATTTCATGGACCTATTTTCTTCTTCTTTCAATAATCATTATATTTTAATAGTAGTGGATTATGTGTCTAAATGGTTTGAAGCAATTGCTACTCCAATTAATGACTCTAGGGTAGTGATGAGCTTTGTAAATACACACACACACATGTTAGATTTGGTATGCTTAGAGCAATTATTAGTGATTAAGGTTTCCATTTTTGTAATTAGTCATTTGAGACTTTGTTGAAGAAATATGGGTTTACCCATAAGGTTGCACTTGATTATCATCCCCAAACAAATGGGCAAGTTGCAAATAGGCAGTTGAAGCATATTTTGAAGAAAATTATGGGTAGTTTAAGGAAAGATTAGGCAAATAAGTTAAATGATGCACTTTAGGCTTATAGGACAACTTTTAAGACAACTTTGGGTTACAGACTTGTCTTTGGAAAGTTTTGTCATATACCATTTGAATTAGAGCATTGGGCTTATTAGGCAATTAAGAATTTGAGTATGGACTTAAAAGTTGCAGGGGAAAAGAGATTGTTATAGTTAAGCGAGTTAGAAGAGATTAGGTCAGATGCTTATAAGAATGCTCAGAGTTTCAAGCAAAGGACCAAGTGATGGCATGACAAGCATATTCAAATAAGAAATTTTGAAGTTGGGTAGCAAGTATTACTTTTCAACTCAAGACTTAAGCTATTCCCTAACAACCTTCAATTTAGGTGGTTAGGTCCATTAATGGAAAAAACTGTATGCATAGGGTATGGTTAAGGTGCATACTGAGGGTGCTAGTATATTTAAGATTAAAGGGCAACTTTTGAAACTTTATTATCTTAGTAATGTGGTACTTAAAGGAGTGGGTTTACTCCTTGAAAGATCCTATCTATGGTTCATAGTGTGGAAGTCAAGCTAATGACTATAACCAAGCGCTTCTTGGGAGGCAACCCAAGCTAAATTTCTTTTCTTTTGTCTTTTGTTATTTGTTTAATTTTTATTTTATTTAAGTCTATGAGGCAATTATGGATTTGGTTCCCTTTCTTGTGTTTGTGTTAGTTTAAGATTCATTCAATTGGATATTCATTATGTTCAAACCTTGCTACAAAGAGGAGTATTATTTCTCCTATTTTTCTTTTCTTTCACATGAAGAGACAATGTGAAAGTTAAGTTTGGGAGAGTGGATAATTGATTGTTCTTTGTTGTGTTTGTATGAGAAATTTGAGAAAGTTTTTTCTAGAATAATTGTTTTTATGTCTTTCAAACTAGAATTTTATGTGAAAACGTAGAAAAAATGAACTTTCATTTACATTGATATGAGACCTTTATAGGATCAATATTATACTTTTGTGTTTAAGCATTGTATTTTTTATTAATGATAGACAATATCTTGTAAAGCAAGATTAAGCATATTTGTTTTCTTTAGGTTTATTCTTGCAAAGTTGAGTTGTGGGACTGTGCATAAAAGATGAATTGTGATGCTCTATCTTATGATTATCATCTTTTGATCTAGTCAGTAAAAGGACTTTAGTTCTATGAGTTTCCTAGTTTAACCTTAGTAGGCCTAGATTCGATCATCTCATTCTTATATGGTCTTTTAAGTTAGCCTCAAGATATTCCGCTAAAAGTTGAAGGTTGCACTCTAGTCAAATCATGTATGTATAATAAAAGTTCACCTAATTCAAAACTCTTTTAAATTAAATTTGAAATTGGCCATAAACCAATAATATCCTTTTAATCAATCTTCAATCTGATCCTTATAATGAAATTAGTTCCATTATAAATGCTCTATCTATTTAATTATATATTTATTCTAAGTCACTGAATTGTTCTATTGGCTATTTTTAATGTATCTATATTTATAAATAAATTTATTAATAAATATCATTATTTGATAAAAAATTAATCGAGCAAATTACAACCATATGATTAAGTTATCAAGTACTCCAAATAGCTTAATTAAGCATCACTTTTATAGTTTTTATCATAAAAATTTACATTTTTATGATGCATAAAATTATATTTCAAAATCATCATGGTTTTAACAATGTGATGGATTTTACTAGCTAATAACTTAATAGATATAACCAACAAATGTAAGTCAACTACTTATTCTAGATTAAAATTAATCAAACTTATTAAAACTTGCATGAATTAAGATTATTAACATTTATTTAACTATATCATTCAATTTTCATTATAGACGAAAATCTATGACATTTATAAATATTTGAGGCATGGTTTGAGAAACTTAATGGTTAGATTTTTTTCTCTATGTTCCAAGAGATATTAATTAGATCCTTCAAATTTTATGTAATATATTTTATTTATTTGCCAAAAAGGTATTTTCTTTATGAGAAAACAAAGTAGTGATCACTCCATATATCAAATTAAAATGTTATGTTTGAGACATATTTTTTAAAGTTTTACACAAAAGAATGTTCCTTTATGTATGTTCCAAGCTTGGTACTGTTAGTATCTATGCTTTAGTTTGAGAAAAAGTGATAAAACCTAAACAAGAAGTTTTGGATGTTATTAAGTACTTATTTGAGTAACATTTGTGCGTTATTAATAATTTTTCATCTTAGCCTATATAAACATTGTACAAGTTCACAACAAGAAATATACATTCTTTTTTTGTTCTTATTGTATGTAACACCCCTTTCCATTCATTCCTATTCACATGGCCTGTAATGCCTTGAAGTTATCAAAAAGGCAAAAGTCAACGCTTTTTTCTAGTGAAGCAAAATTTTTATTTGTCTAAAAGGTTTATGAAAAATAATTACATAAATTATAACAATTAAAATAGTGTTTGTTTTGTTCATAGATATATTTTTTTTTCTTTTAGAGAATTGTTATACAGTTTAATAGAAATACTACTTCAGAATATGCAGAAAGGAAATTACATAATAATGGGCTAAACCTTAGATATATTATGCCCCGTCAGAAATCTTTACCTCAACTGCAATTTCCGGAACCGCTATTGTTATATCATAATTACTTGAAAAATAATAATTCCATAAAGGGGTGTGTAACACCCCCTTCCTTTCATTTCTATTCATGTGGCATATAGTACATTGAAATTATTGAAAAGACAAAAATCAAGGCTTTCTCATAGTGAAGCGAAATTTTCATTTGTTCAAAAGAGTTTATAAAAAGTAACTACATAAATAGTAATAACTAAAATAGTATTAATTAATTTTTTTTTTCTAAAGAATTGTTATGCATTTTAATGAAATTAATACTTCAGAGTATACAGAAAGGAAATTACATAACAATGGCCTAAACCTTAGATATACTATGCCCTGTCTGAAAATCTTTGCCTCAATTGCACTTTCCGAAACTGCTACCGCAATATCGTATTCACCTGAAAATAATAATCCCACAAAGGGGTGAGCACACCACATGGCTCAGTAAGATAATACAATACTTAAATAAAGGAAGGAGCATGTTACCTGAATCCCTACTTATTTTGGCCATTTCACACAATTCTACACACACAAGTAAATGCATGTCCACATATCAAGGCACATGTTCCAACAAGCATATACTCAATAATGTACACAAGATATTATATCATCTCCTCTAGAACTCTAAGCACTATACCATTTATGAATTCTGTATAAATGTCTCAATTAGAGTAACACTCCTTATGATATACCATATACAGATATTGCAATCTCAATCAGTATACTTTCTAAATGAATCATGTTATCACCTGTGTCCGTTTAAGTTCTATTTCTATTCTTATCAACGAACACCTACATGATCATATAAATCATTACATAGTTATTCGTATAAATAACGGCTAATGCCGCAGCCCCATACAGAGGAACTGCATAGAAGCCGATATAACCACACAGTATCAATCACACACTCGGCCTGAGATAGCCGAAATATCCTAGGCACACAATCAATACCCACATAGGATACAATTATTTTAACCATCTGAATATAGATACAACCGGGGGTATTAGTAACATAATAACACTGTTTCTGTATGCCATTTCCACTCCCGGAAGGTTGGTGATAGAAATTTTATTGCGTTTACAAGTGACAATTATACCGAGAAGCATCATGGATCATGGTTGTTGCTCTACGCCACTGGGCCATTGGGAGGACAGCTGTGGATTCCACCTACCCCTCAGGGTATCACAGTCTTAATGTCACATTTCCATTAGAAACTAGCTTACAAGCCCAGCTAAGGGAGAAGGAACATACATATCCGATCCACATATCACAATTATCTCAATACTGGTTCATTACCAGTCTATATTATCATACATTCATATTATCTCTTTATTTTCACTAAAGCAAGACAACCTGACAGTTACACTATAATCACTAATATACGTTCTCCATTCTTTATCCCATACTAGGAATTCTTTCACCTACATTAAATCTTGACTATACCATTATAAGGTCACATATCAATTTAATCCTAGTCGTTCGCTTAAGGGTACGGATGATAACAATGTAAACTCATAAACACTTATAAACGTGTAAACTAATAAATCAAACGACCCGCCATACATCCAATACACCTTTTCAATAATATCCTCAAACTTCTCACATGATCTTTAATCTATTATGGATTCACCCATATTATTTTCGTTTCATAAGCGTACCAGTGAGCTAGACAAGATTCTATATACTAGAAGTGAGGTAACCTATTTATTGCCTCACCCATTATCTTATTTAAATACTAATTCCCCTTTTTCAAATTGATGCTAACTCTCTGTTTCTGCAAGCTTAAGTTCTTTCTCAAAGAATTGACCCTTGCCAATGTGTGATTAGACTTCCTCCGTTTCCGCAATTCACAATCCTAACAATAATCTGTTTGCGACTGGAATTAAAGGTAATCCTAGACCCTCCGCTACATATGAAAACCAGAATACAAAGGGAGGTCCTGAATGACTGTATGAATAGTGTTTCTTATAGGAATTCGGCAAGAGTTTGCCTATACATATAAGCTACCCTACCTGCACAATAAAACTATGACAGTCCTCATACCAAATAAAACACAACGTTTTACTGCCTCATTCACACTAACACAAACAACTCTTAGCAGCTAGAAGTATTCTACCATACAGTTTGAATCTAATAAACACACGGATTCCTTTCCTCATAGATTTGTCGTAAGTAAGTAAATTATGGATCGTGGACATGATATCCACCGTACATTTCAATGTATGTATGCAATGGTCATTCGCCCACACCGGGTTCCTCAGACCTACAAGATAGTTAATTCTACCATGAGTTGCACGTACCCAAGGATGCTATGGAAAACAGCCACTTCCAACTATGGGTTCAACATACCCCGCGGCACCATGGTTTTTATTATCATTTTTCAATTGCTGTGGGTTCAACATACCTCGAAAGGCACCACAGTCTTATTATCAATACGGAGCCGCTGTGGGTTCAACATACCTCAAAGGGCACCACAGTCTTATTATCANAGTACGGAGCCGCTGTGGGTTCAACATACCTCAAAGGGCACCACAGTCTTATTATCAATCCGGAGCTGCTGTGGGTTCAACATACCTTAAGGGCACCACAGTCTTACTATCAATAATACTGCTCCGTCTTGAGCGGCTTTACTAGGGTAACGGAAAAACTACCGGCCCATAATTATCCCAATTATACCAGTCATCCACACAGAGTTATTCATAATCGACTCAGCCATAACAACATGACCATTCTGCCTACATTAAGCAAGCAGCATTTTGGTAATTTTATGATAGGTAATATAATTACCTATGCAACACATTTATTAGTCCTTATATTCTAAAAGGACTTCACACGTATGGATTTGTCGTAAGACTAGTAGTACTTAGTTATAAAAAATATATTCCACTCTGGCATGTAAATAAACCATAAGACAATCTGGATAAAACGCAGAAGTATATTACAATTCAAACACATGGATACCCTATACCACTATTAATACAAATTCGCAGAACATATTTTAATCAATTATCATATATTGCGTCATTACACGCAATCCCAACATGTCATCACAAGTAAAAATATACTCATTACCTTACTACGTCACAGTAATTATGATATACTGACGTATGCACACATGTTAATTCGGTTAGTATCGTAAAACATCAAATGCAACATCTACTCAATCATTCCATCCTAAGGGCATAATTACGTGTGTATATACAAGCGTTCCTACCATATAAATATATGTAAATACAAACATGGGACATACAATGCTGTATAGGTATTTTAGAATACCTAATCTAGCACTGCAGGTCGACGGTAACGATTTTACGCTTATATATATATATATATATATATATTTAACACACGAATGTCAACACTTCTAATTGCACAATCATGCCCATTCTCCGTCAATGGGACTTTTCTACAATTTAACCAATTATTATAATATACACTCATGCAATTATAAATATTATAAATATAAAAACCTATTTTTCCACAATTTAAATATTATATTATCTTACCTCCGGGCACCCAGTGCCTATACGAATGATGAAAAACTGTCCCGGAGAGGGTATACGCGTTCGAAATACTCCTACGTACGCTACGGAATTTTTCTCGAAAAACGTGCAAGTTACTGTTCACCGGACACTATTCACGGATACTATTCAACCCACGCAATTTCGGTTTCCGTTTCACGAACGGAGCACACCATCGTGATCCTTGCGACGTCGGGATGCTGTCCATGGTGTCCATATGCCACAAAACACACATTAAAGCCTTCAAAGTCACCATTTATCCTAAAATTCCAGATTTTAAGGTACCTACTTTGGACCCTAAAATCATCATTGAAACCTATTCCAAATTGAGATCTAAACATACTGCGTCGAAGTACGAGTGTCGGAGAACACACTGGTCGGTTTGGATTCCACCGGAGCTGCACCAATCGCCGAAAATCTTACCGGAAATACCCCTTCCCGATCAGCCTTCCCACGCCGGATTCCGGTGACCAAATGACGGAACGGGGCACACCACCGTGAAGAGGGCGGCGAGACGGTGCCAGACGCGCCAGAGGTGTCGGTCAACTCGTCGCCGTTCGCCGTGAATCGCCGGTCAAAGTTCACGTCGGCGGAGCTGTGGGCGGCGCGTGAGGGCGCGTGGCAGCGGCGATCAGGGCGGGGTTGGCGGCGTTGCACTCGCGGCGGTCCGGCGGTCCTCCACTCGCCGGTGGTGAGGTGATCTGAGGTTCGGTGACGAAAGTTACTGTTCATAGGAGAGAGAACCGTGGGGAGGAGAGAGAGAAGAGAGAGAAAATGGAGGAAAAAGTGACTTTTGCTTTTCCGGGTTTTCCGACTCCGTCCCGCTTATATAGTTGGGCACGCACGACGAAAATAACAGCTTTCCGCTTTCGTCGTCAAATTTCTAATACCGGTAATGAAATACTGTATTTTCTGCTCATACAGTACGCTGTCTTGAATACCGGTCAACTCTCTCTCTTATCAAATTCTCAAAAATACTGTATTATAGCTCCATGACAGGGTTTTAAGAATATAAAAATTTCAGGATGTTACAATTATAGATCCATTTTAGTTAAAAATTTAAGTCAATCTAAAATTGTTAGTTTTTAAGTTTAGACCAAATTGATCTAAATGGATAGTAGAAAAAGAACTAATTCAATTCAAGCCAATAGCTATTGGTTTGGATCGATTTAATTTTTAAATAATAAAATAGATTCAAAAAACATATATATTGTATTCGGTTAAATATAATCCTACAAACTTTTATAAAAATAATGCTGTATAACACCTCTATATTTAAAATCAACAACACAAGATACAATCTAAAATTTTTTTTTTAAAACATAAAGAGAGATATATATATATATATCCACACATAATCATTAATTAAAACATAATTCATTTTAAATAAAACATTCAACAATATTGATAGAGTGTATACCAGAGATTATGCATTGATATAATGGAAAACCCAACGGTATACAGATATGGTACACTTTTATACACATGCACACACTTATATCTAATTATGCAGTCACATATTACTTAAGTATGCTACTAATTATACTCATACCATTATTTTCACCCAATACACATAATGAGTACTACCCTTAGTATTGATGCATACACACGCAACCACCTTTAGGATGTAGCATACCACTTGGTAGTACGCACCCTATCCAAAAATAATAATTATATAAATATATATATATATATATATTACATAAATCAGATATTAGAAAATAACCTAAATTTAATTTAAGTTAAGGAACATATTTATAGCCAAAATAATTGTTACATATATATACGGAAGCTGGATATGTATAATATTTGTAACACTCAGATATAAGTAAACCCTAATCTTTATTATCTTTTATCCTTAAAAATATTTTATGAAGTTATTAGAAGGAGACCGAGTGAAAATCGATTAAACATGTCATTTTGTTGGGTAGAGACAAAATAGTCTTTTTACTCAAATTTAAGGCTAAAGTAAATTTTGATCATATAAAAAGTCTTAGAACTTCATAAATATCATGTTGGTAAGTTTAATTTCAATTTCTTTCTCTTTCAATTTTTGAAAAAAAATCAAACAAAATCTCACAATCCGCCCGATTAAACGTATTACCGCAGAAGAAAAAATTATTCTACGCATCGAGAGTTTTAATTTGACGGTAAAAATTTTTGATTTCACTAAGTTTCAATTTATTGATTTGTTAAAAAGTGGTTTTGATGGTACTTTATGGTTTTAAATGGTGATTTAGGTGGTTTTACAGTATTAAGAGGTTTACACAAGTATTTAGCATATTTTAAAGATAAGGAAATATAATTTTCTTTTATTAAATTTGTAATTGGTGGCTGATTTGTGTAGGAATAAATTTGGGGATGGTATTTAGATGATATTGGGTATAAGATAATATGTAAAATGGAAAAAAATTATAAAGAGGAGCAAAATGATAAATTTAGAGTACTGTTTATTGAGCCTCTAAATGATAAATTTTAATATGTTATGATATGTTTTAATCTGTATAGATGTGTTAGGGAGTGAATGAAATTAGTAAGAATTAATTTGGATGGTTAAAATGAAAGAAAAATGAAAAAAGGGTAGAATAAAAATTTTAACTACTATTCGATGACTTTAATTATTATTTTTATAATATATTTATATACTTAGAAGTGTGTTGTGAAGTATTAAAAATAGTATATATGAGTTGGATGAACAAAATAAGAAAAAGTGAAAGAAAGGTAAAATGATAATTTTAATTATTATTGCGAAGATTTAGAAGTGTTTTGATATGTTATGTATGTATAATTCTTTATATAGTTATTACAATGTGTAAAGAAATTATTATTATGACCATGTGATCGGAGCGTGATTAACAGAACTTAGAATAGGTTGTCGTATTCTTGACGTTGTATGTTGGTTGTCATAATAATAATAGTAGTTACAATTATTATGTAAATTTTCTTTATTAGTAAATAATACGTTGATATGGTTATCCATTAATATTGAATAGTTATGCGATATATTTATTGTGATGGTAGAAATTGTAATTGTGATGAATAAATCCCAATAAATTTGATAGACTAGGTATTTGCGAGTGTATGTAATTATAGAAGTGTTATGAATTTTTTGTTAAGTATCACTATCTGTAAGTGCATTATACATTTATTAAGTGAACGAATTTCATATGTACATAGTTTAAGTGTAAAATAATTTTTAAAACAAAATGAATGCATGACTTTGGGTCATATAGTATTAATTGTATAGCTACATTAGTTATGGATCCGGATATTCAAATACCCTTCACATCTGCTGGCTTAGTTATAGTCAGATTATATGATCGATCATATGTAAAAAATACGCTCAGCCCGATAGACGAGTAGTATGAATGGATGAAGGTTGGGTGAATTTACTTTGTGGTCACGATCTATAATCGTGTTAGCATGATCGGTGATATATTTGTCCATTATTTGTTGAAAATGTCATGTGATATTGATTTCGAAATGTATGTATACTTATTTGCATTTTATACAGTAACTATGAGTATTATGTGAATAGTGATACAGAGTATATAGTCAGAGTATATTTATCTCGTTAGATTATGTTAAGGCGATATGGGTTTAATAATCTCTACGCCATCAGTATCGTATAGCGCCGCGTGATATGGATGCGAACTCTTCGAAGTGTCAGCAAGGTTAGTATTTTGATGAAGAGGGTACTTTTGGTGTTAATACATAATTATGCATATGTGTATATATATATATATATGTTAGTACAATGAACTTGTATTTTTAGGTTACATACTATGAATTATGTGTGTAATCAGGATATTATACATATTCAGCTTCTGTATATATATGTATCAATTATTTTGGCTATAAATATGTTCATTGACTTAAATTAAATTTTGGTTGTTTCTTAATACCTGATCATGATATATATATATATATGATTATTATTTTTAAATAGGGTGCGTACTACCAAGTGGCATGCTACATCTTAAAAGTAGTTGCGTGTGCATGCATCAATACTAAGGGCAGTACTCATTATGTGTATTGGGTGAAAATAATGGTATGAGCATAATTAGTAGCATATTTAGGTAGTATGTGACTGCATAATTAGATATAAGTGTGTGTGTGTGTGTGTGTGTGTGAGAGTATATTATATCGGTGTACCGTTGGGTTATCCATTATATCAATGCATAACTTCTAGTACGTACTGTATCAATATTGCTGAATATTTTATTTAAAATAGATTATGTTTTAATTAATGGTTATGTGTGGGTATATATATATATATATCTTTATGTTTAAAAAAAAAAATTTCAGATTGTTTCTTGTGTGATTAATTTTAAATATAGGAGTGTTACGATTTCCTGATTATACACATAATCTATAGTATGTTACCCAAAAATACAAGTTCATAGTATGTATTAATACCAAAAGTACCCTTATCATTAAAATACTAGCCTTGCTGACACCTCAAAGAGTTCGCATCCATATTCCGCGGTGCTATATTACTTGTAAAATTCACAATCCACAAAGGATGAGTGAAATAAATTAGTAAAAAAAACATAATATTATAGTATAGAATTTATTTCCCTGCCATATATATTATACGATATGGATAGCGTAGAGGCTATTAAATTCATATCACCTTAACATAATCTAACGATATAAATATATTCCAACCATACATTCTGTATCACTATCTACATAATACTCATAGTTACTGTATAAAATACAAATAAGTCTACATGTATTTTGAAATCAATATTACATGATATTTTTAACAAATTATCGACAAATATATGACCGGTCATGCTAATACAGTTATGGATCGTGGCCATAAAGTAAATCCGCCTAACCTTTATCCATTCACACTACTCGTCTATCGGGCTGAGGTTATATTTTACATATGATCGATCATATAATCTGGCCATAACCAAGCTAGCGGATATGAAGGGTATCTGAATATTCGGATCTATAACTAATGTAACAATACAATTAATACTACATGACCCAAAGCCATGCATTCTTTTTTTTTTGAAAAACTATTGTACACTTAAATCATGCATAATGAATACCACATATGCACACCTATACACACTGAAATGATAAACAGTGTCCATATCTCGATTTTCATACACATATGAAATTCGTTCACATAATGAATGTATAATGCACTTACAGATAATGATACTTAATCAAAAATTCATAACACTTCCAGAACCACATACACTCGCAAATCCTAGTCTACTAGATTTACTGGTATTTATTCATTACAATTACAATTTCTACCATTATAATAAACATATTGAATAACTATCCAATATTAATGGATAACCACATCAACACATCATTTACTAATAAAGAAAATTTATATAATAATTATAACTACTATAATTATTATAACAACTAACATTCAACGTTAAGAATACTACAACCTATTTTAAATTCTGTTATTTACCCTCTGATTATACGGTCAAAATAATAATTCATTTACACATTCCAATAACCATATAAAGAATTATACATACATAATATATCAAAACATTTTTAAATCTTCGCAATAAGAACTAAAATTATTATTTTACCCTTCATTTTTCTCATTTTGTCCATCCAACCCAAATATACTATTTTCAATATCTTACAACGCACTTCTAAGCATATAAATATATTGTAAAAATAATAATTAAGGTCATTGAATAATAGTTAAAATTTTCATTCTACCATTTTTCCATTTTTCTTCCATTTTAACCATCCAAATTAATTCTTACTAATTTTATTTGCTTCCAAACACACCCATACACATTAAAACAGACTATAACATATTAAAATTTATCATTTAGAAACTTAATGAACCATACTCCAAATTTATCATTTTGCCCCTCTTTCTAATTTTCTTTCATTTTACACATTATCCTATATCCAATCTTATCTAAACACCATCCCCAAATCCATTCCTATACAAATTAGTCACCAATCACAAATTTCATAAAAGAAAATTACATTTTCTTACTTTTAAAATATGCTAAATGCTTGAGTAAACTTTTTAATATCATAAAACCACCTAAATCACCATTTAAAACCATAAACCACCATCAAAACCACTTTTCAACAAATTCATAAATTGAAATTTAGTGAAATCAAGAACTTTTATCTTCAAATTAATACTCTCGATGCATAGAACAATTTTTTCTTCTACAGTAATGTGTTTAATCGGGCGAATTGTGAGATTTTACTTGATTTTTTTTCTAAAAATTGAAAGAGAAAGAAAGAAGTAACTCACATCAAAGAAGAAGAAAAATGCTCATTTACTTTAATTTTGAAAAGTCAACCAATCTTATCCAAATTCATATTTTAAAAAATTATACTATTGTCTAATAACTTTTAAAAACTTGCATTTAATTCCCAAAAAAATTATGAGGCTACCCAAGTTATTTTTATATTCTTTCACTTTAGTCCATCAAATTTAATTATCACTTTTTCTTATAATTTTTTGTGAAAAGATCATTTTACCCCTAATAAAGAAAATTGGTAATTTTGGTCATTTTTTATCATTTTTAGAGAAATTTACATCCTAATTCAATTCCACTTTTCATATATCTTATTTACAACATATAATAGTTCTGGGTGATCAAAATTTGGTAGAGTTTTTCCGATCCTTGACATAATAACTATTTTGCCCTTTTTAACAAAATTGTCCACTTTCTTTTTTCAATAGTAATTTTGACATTCTTAGGGTTATAAAATATATCTTTCCTTCTAACACGCTCTATCATACTAAGTTATATCCTTAACATTTGGTTTGGTCAATCAAAACTTTATCAAAATAACAATTTTACCTTTTTTATTTTTGACTTCGTAAAAATATACCAACCGTGTTTTGAATTGAAATTAAATTTACCAATATGATATTTATGAAGTTTTAAGACTTTTTATATGATCAAAACTCACTTTAACCTCAATTTTGAGTGAAAACATTATTTTGCCCCTACTTAACAGAATGACCTGTTTACACGATTTTTACCGTCTCCTTCTAACAACTTCATAAAACACTTCTAGAGATAAAAGATAATAAAGATTAGGATTTACCTATATTCGAATGTCACATACTGCTTGTATTGCATAAATAAAAAAAAGGTTATATAATAGGTAACGGTGTTGGTGTTAATGTCACACAAATCCTAGATTTGATGATAAAAAAAATAGAAAAATTCTATAAATTCCTAAGGATGAAGTTTTGTGGAGTAACTTAAGCTAAGAATCAAGTTAGAAACTTAAGACAGTATTGATAAAACTATTTGTTGTATGTTTGTGTGTATTTCCTTATATTAATTTGTTTAAACGCAATTTTTTTCTCAATATTCATACATGTAAGTAGATGCGTTTAAAAGATCAAATTAAAATTTTTTCTATGATTTTTACATTTCAAATAGACCTAATTGCAAACTTTTAAAACTTGAGTTTTGAATATAATTGTAAATTTTTAAAATTGAGTAGGAATTAAATTGTAAGGTTTTCAAAATTTTTAAAAATAGAATAAATTACTGAAAAATGCCAAATCAATCAACTTATTATTCGAATTATCCAACCGATTGGCGGGATTAGATTTGGATTCAATTGAACCAGCTGACCATTTACACTAAAAAATTGACCATCTAATGAATTAATCAATTGATTCCTTAAACTGGTCAATTGGTTCCCTTAGTTTGTATTAGGGTTCTTTGAATTTCAAAATCCGTCCAATCATTCACTTGAATCGATTAATTGTTTGTCCTTAGTTTTGAATTTTATAAATTATAACGGCTGATTTTGAACTCTAATAATAAATATAAGTCATTTCACATGTTTTAGAAGATTTTGAACATTCTCTCAAGTTCATAGGCACTTAAAAACATGCTTTGAGTTTTAAAATTATTGTTGAGTTTCTAAGCAAACCAATACGCACACGCAATGAAATTATACAAAATAAATGGTTTGCTTTTTAAGATTCATGCGACAAGCTCTAGTGTTATCATATGTATATAATTTAATGCCATAAATACGTACATATTTCTAATTAAACGATTCTTATCAAATCACGAATACAAATCAATTACCTCTGAATCTAATCATAATGTTAGCTTCTATGATTTGAGTATATGATATTTTGTGCGTTCTTCTCTTCTTAATAGTAATGATCAAAAACAAATCTTATGCACACCTTAAAAAAATGTTAAATATTACATATTTATAAATTGCTAATTTAGGTTTTTAATTTTGACTTAAACTATTTAGTTGAGTTTTCTTATAAACTCTAATTTATTTACTAAAGTAGGCATTAATAAATTTAGTTCAATTTTTACATAATGGGTTTGGTTAAAATTAATATTTAAATAACTCAATGAATTCTAAACCCATTTAAGATTATATATATATATATATATATTATTCCTAATTTTAATGTGTGATCCAATAGATTCTCGTAACGTTAAAAGCAATACTAAAATCAATCTTTTTGTCTTATATATCTTAATTGAACACAAAATATGGAACGTGTTATCCTCATATAATTTAATTTTATATATGTTTGATATCCTTAGTAGACTTATTCTATCAAATAAAGTTAATAGCATATATTAACTTATTGAAGTATAGCTATGCATTTATCAAAATCTCACTCAATTAAAAGACTCAAGATATCTCTCCTATTATATAAGAGGGATAAATTTTATCTTAATCACACACATTCCTCTACATAAGTTATGACATATTTGATTATTTCTTTTATAATTTATTTTGTTACAGATGATATTTAAAAATATCAAAATATATTATTTTTTATGTTGAGAACTATGATCTTCTTAAGTTTAAAAATTACACACATCATTATCACTATAAGAATCGCTTATAACACTCATATAATAATTCACGTAACATTTAACATGATAGGTCAGTCTAGTATATTAGTTTGCTAACTTATAACCATGTGTTGACTTGATATTTCATGTCATAACATACATATGTTATTATCAATCACTACACATATTAGTTTTTTTGCATTGTTATTACCCTATTCACAATACTACTTGATTAGGGACATTTAATAATAGTGTCTGACTAATTGAATATACTATTCTAAGGACATTATTACCTTTATTTAATGCACAGATATGTAATAATGAAATAATTAAATGATATATATATATATATATATAATTAAAATATCATGATATAAATATATCAAATATTCAAAATATTATTGAATTTAGGACATATGCCAACAGAGTTTACAAAATGCTACAAACAAATATCATTCATCTGTACACATTCTCTTTTAAAGAGATTTTTTAAGGTGTAATTTTCATTTGTAATATATTTTTTTTGAACAAAAGAAAAAGAGTTGAGGAGAGTTATTCTATTGTTGTAAAAGTAGATTGAGTAATTAAATAAATCATTTATAAGGTTACTAGGGAAATCAAAATCTTCTTTGGTTGTATTTGTGAGTCTTTAAGCTTGGAAAACTTTGTACTAGTGAAAAACACATGCTTAGAGCTTATGGAGTGGATTTAAGTCATTGAGTTGTAGAACCATTATAAATTTTGTGTTTGTTTTCTTTTCCCTCACTCTTATTTACATTATTTTTTAGATATAAATTGGTTATCTTATGTTGTGACAGTTTTTAGAAATACAACTTATCCCTTGTTGGATTGTTTACATGAATTTCAAATAAAACTAAAAATATTTCTCTAAAATTCATTTACACAAATAAACTTTAAATGGCTAGTGATATCACTATTCAACAAATACACTGAAGTGATAATCTTGAATATCTATTTACAAAAACCTTATCAACTGAAATATTCAAAAAGTTAGCACACAAAATTGGAATGTGCTTGTTGATAGATGCCCTAAATTCAATAGTATTTATTTTTGAATATTTAGTATATTTATTTTTTTATGTATTATGATATTATCGATTTATATATCTTTATTATTTTATTATTATATATTTGTATATTTAATAAATATAATAATGCCTTTAGAATAGTAAGTTTAATTAGTTGAACGCTATTCTTAAATGTCCCTAGTCAAGCATTATTGTGAGTAGAGTAATAATAATGGATAGAAATTAGTATGTGTAATGACTGATAATAAAATATTATGTGTTATGATATAAGATATTAAGTTAATACGTGAGTATAAATTAGTAAACTAATATATTGAACTGACTTACTATGAGAATATTGCATGTATTATTATATGAGTATCATAAGCAATTCTCTTAATGACAATGATATATATAATTTTTGGACTTAAGATCATCATGGTTTTAAGATTGAGAATAATATATTTTGATATTTTCAAATATTATCTATAACAAGATAGACTATAAAAAAATAATCAGATATATCATATAATGAGAGAGATATGTATGATCAAAATTAAATTTATCTCTCCTATATAATGGGAGAGATATTTTGGACACTTTAATAAAGTGAGACTATAAAATGGCATGGTCTTACTCAGATAAGTCAATATATAATATTGATTTATTTGTCAGAATAAATCCATTTAAGATATCTAAAAAAATATAAAATTTAATTATATGAGGGTGATACATTCTATACCACATGTTCAATTAATATATTTAGGACAAAAAAATTAAATAACACAGTAATGTTGATCACGAATAAGATGATATCAAACTATTGACATTTTCTTCACTCGAGTAGTCGTGATATATTATTAGACACCACTTACTGTTTGTAATACTAAAATTAAATTTTCATATTACTATTAACGTTATAAGAACCTATTAGGTCACACATTAAAATTAGGAATAATAGTAATATTAATTCATGAAGATAAATTCATATATATATATATATATATATGGAGAACTCTAAATTTGTTTAGGACTCATTAAACTATTTGGGTATTGAATTTGGCTAAATTTATAATGTAAAGATTGAACTAAATTTATTAGCACATACTTTACTAAATAGATTAGATTTTAGAAGAAAGTTCAATCTAATAGTTTAGGTTTAAACTAAAATTTTAAAATAGTATTATAAATATATGATAATTTGCGTTTTTTAAGATATGCCTAGGGTTTTGCTTTTACCTATTTTCTTTTAAGAAAAGAAAACACAGAAAATAATTGACATTTTAAATATAGGAGCTAACACTCCAAGTTGATTCCTTATTGTGTCAATAACTTATAAATACAAAGGCATTCAATTTGTATTTGTGGTTGACAAGTCGCCTAATATAGATGTATAGCCAAATTTATTGTATTACACACACACACACACACACACACACACACACACACACACACACATATATATATATGTAAAATTAGATTATGTCGCATAAATTCTAGTAAGCAAATAATTTTTTTTTAAATTTTTTTACTGTATGTATATTCTGGTTTGTTTATAGTGTTAATTTAAAGATTTATGTGAAATTTTTAAAGCATCTACGCTAATATGAGCCAAAGCATACTTACCAGTGAAGAAAATTAATTTTAATGAGGCAGTTTTTGACCTTCAAATTTGCTTTAAATAATAATACTAATGTATTATTTTATACTTACCGGTATTTTTCATAATTTTTACTAGTAAAGATTTTAATGAGGCATGTTCTGTGTGTTATGAACATCTAAGAGAGAGTGTTATGAATTAATTAAAAAAAATAAAGATATTCATAACTTACAATCCTTAATTTTTCTATTATTGATTTAACTTAAATAGCTATAATATATATTCTCTAATCTCCTTGTAACTCCAAAGAGCTTATGATTCATATTCTATAGATTTATTATTATATTTATTTCAATTTGTAATTTTCTAACTATAAAAGGAAAGTACAACTCTTTGTTTTAGATACATGAAATAAATAATATCATCATATAAATTATTACATCTATTATTTATTTTCTCTCTCTCTCTCTCTCTCTTTTTTTACTATGTCTTTATGTTACTTGTTAATAGCCTTTTTAATATTTAATAATATTCATAAAATATTTTATTTTATTTTTATCATTTCATTACATATTTATTTATAACAAACTAATAATTTATTTTATTTTATAAAAATTATAATTTTTTATTAGCTGAATTAATAAAAATCAACACAAGTAAATTTCATAGTCAAGAATATTAATATTTTATTAATTTTTTAATTTTATAAAATAAATTATAGGATTGATATTATAAAACTAAAGAATATATTTTTAAAAGTTAGATGAATAAATGTTTTAGTTATATAATTTCTACAAAATAAAAGGTTAATATAAATAATTCTTTAGTCTTACTATTTCAAGTAAAAACATTCCAAATGTAAAACTTTAAAACCTTTTAAAACTAATTTAGTTCGCTTAGTTAATTTAGACTAAAATGAAATTAAAAATTTGAACTAATAATTGTCGGTTTATTTGTTAAAATCAAAAGCAATCCTGTACATTCCCAAACAATTGCATGGATTGGTTTTACCAACTTTTACTTGCAACCTTAATTTTGGCCACTTGATATCCACATGCTTATATTCAATTTTATTGAAAAGTCAAAAATGTGCAAGTATTCAGCGATGTTACAACAAAACTTATTGTTAGTTATTATAACAAGCTAAAAAAAAATACGTGAGGTCAAAAATTGATCTTAATGAAATTGATTATGATAAGAGTGATATAGAAAGTGAATTAGATATGGATACTATACAAGTCTCTTACAAATTGTTATTCAACATGTGGGTAAAAATGTGCAATCATAATAAGTTTTTAGAAAAACAAGTAGCCTTTTGAAAAAACAATCTCAAGCAAAAAGAATGGTGAGCTTAATAGAGATGATCATTATTGATAAAGATAAAAGAATAAGTTAGGTAGAATATGAACTTGCCTACGCTTAAAAATTTTTAAAAGTACTGAATTCAAGTATGTTTAAATGTGATCATATTTTGATTTTGAGTAAATATGATAATGATCATCAAGGACTTGAGTATGTTAAAAAGACATCATCATGTTTCAAAACTATGTTTGTAAAAGCTTCACCTATTGAATTTAAAACTTTTAATATGATTAAATGTAAGTTTTTAAGTCATCATTATGGATTCAAAGATAAAATTAAAAAATTAATTTCTATTTGTCATTATTGCAAGTTGAGAGGTCATATTCGACTTAATTACAATAAGTTCTAGAAATTTCTAAAAAGTAATTGCTTATACTTTCTTGAAAGCTTATGATACTAATGTTTGGCATTTTGATAATGGATGCTCTAAATACATAATAGAAAATTATGAAAGCTTAATGGACTTTGAAAGGTATTTCGAGGAACATGTAATAATTGGAGATAGTGTCACATGGTAAATCATTGAAAAAGCGACACTTAATGTATAAAGATTTCCGAAATGAAAAAGGATACATGTTTCATGTTGAGAACTTAAAAGCAAATTTGATTAGTAGTAGTTAAATTTATGATGATAATTTTTGTGCAAAATTTACATATAAAAAGTGTTAAGTACATGATAATTTTGATAATTGTGCTTTTTTAAAGAAGTAAAATTTTTGATAATTGTTACATTTTGACACATCTACTCTCATGTCACAAAATTAATTATGATGACATAAAAATATAGAATAAAAAACTTGGTCATTGGACTTATAAAAGTTTGATTAAAATTATGCATACAAGTGTTGTGCTTGAGATTCCAAAACTCAATAAAAAGCAACTTCAAATATATTATTCATGTTAGCTCAAAAAATAGCTCAAGTAACATACAGTGGTGCAGCATACTTCTATAACAAAGGTATTTTAATTACTACATACACATCTTACAGGTCTTGTTTAGGTAAAAAGAATAGAAGAAATAAAATATGTGTTTGTATATGTACATGATTTTTCTAGGTATACTTGGGTTGATTTTATCAGAGAAAAATCGAATATATTTTTTGCAATTAGAAATTTGTATGTTAAATTAGTAAATGATAAAGATCACAAAAATAAAAATAGTAAAAATAAGAAATGATCACAGAAAATAATTTGAAAATATTATTTTTGCTAAATTTTATGATAAATATGAGATTTCACGGGAATTTTCTATCATGAAAACACCTTAATAGAGTGGTAGTGTAGAAAAAAAAAGAAGACTTTGAAAGTAATAGCTCGAATCATGTTTGTAACATCTTGAAATTTCTATACTCTTAAAATCCTGTCATTGAGTTATAATACAGTATTTTCGAGAGTTTTGATAAGAGAGGGAGTTAGCTGGTATTTGGGACAGTGTACTGTATGAGCAAAAAATACAATATTTCATTGTCGGTATCAAAAATTTGACGATTGAAGCGGAAAGTTGTAATTTTTCGTCATGCGTGCACGACTATATAAGCGGGACGGGTCAGGAAACCCGACAAAACGACCTCACTTTTTCCCCCCTTTTCTCTCTCTTCTCTCTCTCTTCTCCCCACAGCTCTCTCTCCTGTGAACAGTGACTTTTGTCATCGAAGCTCAAATCACCTCACTGCCGACGAGTGGAGGACTGCCAGACTGTCGCGAGTGCAGCACCGCCAACCTCACCCCCATCGCCGTCGCCACGCGCCCTCACGCACCGCCCGAAGTCTCGCCGGTGTGAACTTTGACCGGCGATTCACGGCGGTGCACGACGAGTTGAACGATACCTCTGGCGCGTCTGGCACCGTCTCGCCGCCCTCTTCACGGTGGTGTGCCCAATTCCGGCATTTGGTCACCGGATTCCGGCGAGGGATGGTTGATCGGAAAGCTGTATTTTTTGCAAGATTTTCAGCGATTGGTGTAGCTTCGGTGGAATCTGAACCGATCAGTGTGCTCTTCGATACTCGTACTTCGATGCGGTATGTTTAGATCTCAATTTGGAATGAGTTTCGATGATGATTCGAGGGTCCAAAGTAGGTACCTTGAAATCTGAAATTTTAAGATATTTAGTGATTTTGAATGCTTCAATTTGTGTTTTGTGGCATATGGACACCATGGACAGTATTCTGACATTGCAAGGATCGCGATGGTATGTTCCGTTCGTGAAATAGAAACTGAAATTTCGTGGGTTGAATAGTGCTTGTAAATAGTGTTCGTAAATAGTAACTTGCACGTTTTTCGAAGAGATACCCGTAGCATACAAAGGAGTATTTCGAACGTGTATACCCTCTTCAGGACAGCTTTTCATTATTCGTATAGACATTGGGTGCCCGGAGGTAAGATAATATGATATTTAAATTGTGAAAAAATAGATTTTAATATTTATAATGTTTATAATTGCATGAATGTATATTATAACAATGGTTTAAGTTGTAGAAAAGTCTCATTGCCGGAGAATGGGCATGATTGTGCAATTAGAAGTGTTAATATTCGTGTGTTAAATATATATATATAGAGTTATAAGTGTAATACCATTACCGTCGACCTGCAGTGCTACATTAGGTATTCTAAAATACCTATACAATATTGTATGTCTCATGTTTGTATATATATATATATATATTTATATGGTAGGTGCGCTTGTATATACATACGTAATTATGCCCTTGTGATCGAATGATTGAGTAGATGTTGCACTTGATGTTTTGCAATGCTATCCGAATGGACATGTGTGTATACGTCAGTATGTTATAATTATTGTGCCGTAATAAAGTAATGGGTATAGTTGGACTTGTGATGACATGTTGGGATTGCGTGTAATGACGCAATATATGATAACCTATTAAAATATCTTTCTATGAATTTGTATTAATAGTGATATAGTGTATCCATTTATTTGGACTGTAATATATTTATGTGTTTTATCTTGATTGCTTTATGGTGTATTTATATGTCAGAGTAGAATATATTTTCATGACTTAGTATTGCTAGCCTTACAATAAATCCATACGTATGAAGCCTTTTTAGAAGATAAGGGCTAATAAATGTGTTCATAGGTAATTATATTGCCTACTATGAAATTATGAATGTGTATTTTAAAATGTAGGTAAAATGGTCATTTTATCACGATTAAGTCGACCAAGAATAAATCTGTATGGATAATTGGTATAATTAGGATAATTATGGATCGGTAGTTTTTCTGTTACACTAGTCAAGCCGCGCAGGACGAAGCAGCATCATTATAATAAGACTGTGGTGCCCTTCGGGGTATGTTGAACTCACAACAACTCCGGATTGATAATAAAACTGTGGTGCCCTTCGGGGTATGTTGAACCCACAACAATGAAAAAATGATAATAAAAACCATGGTGCCCGAGGGGTATGTTGAACCCATGGTAGGAACGACCATTCTCCGTGGCGTCCTTAGGTACGTGCAACCCATGGTAAAACTATTTATCCTGTTGGTCTGAGAAACTCGGTGTGGGCGAATGACCATTGTATACATATATTGAAGTATACGATAGATATCATGACCACGATCCATAATTTACTTAATTATGACCGATCTATAAGGAAATGAATTTGTGTGTCTACTAGATTCAAACTGTATAGTAGAATACCTCTATTTGCTAAGAGTTACTTGTATTTGTGTGAATAGCGATGAGGCAGTAACACGTTATGTTTTATTTGGTATTGGGACTGTCCTGGTTTTTTTGTGCAGGTAAGGCAACTTATATGTATAGGCAAACTCTTGTCGAATTCCTATAAGAAATACAATTCATATAGCCATTCATGACCTCCCTTTGTATTCTAGTTTTCATGTGTAGAGAAGGGTCTAGGATTACCTTTAATTGCAATCACAATCAGATTTTTGTTATAATTGTGAATTGCAAAAATGGTTGAAGTCTGATTACACCTTAACAAGTTTCAATTCTTTAAAAGAGAACTTAACCTTGTGGAAAAAGAGAGCTAGCATCAGCTTGAAAAAGGGAAATTATGATTTAAATAAGATAATGGGTTAGGCAATATATAGGCTACTTCACTTCAAGTATATAGAATTAGGTCTAACCCACCAGTGTACTTTTGAAACGAAAAGAATATGTTTGAGTCCATAATAGATTAAAGGTCATGTGAGATACTTGAGGATATTGTTGAAAAGGCATACTTGGTGTATTGCAGGTCATTCGATATATTAATCTATACGCTTATACATGTGGTTGAAAATACGGTAAGAATATAATGGTGCATGAACTATGTTATGAGTTTACGTTGTTATTGTCATTGTACTTTAGTGAACGACTAGTATTAGATTGATATGTGTCCTTATAATAGTATAGTCAAGGTTTAATGTAGGTGACAGAATCCCTAGTTTGGGATAAAGAATGGAGGACGTGTATTTGTGATTATGGTACAATTATTAGGTTGTCTTGATTCAGTAAGAATAAGAAGATAATGAGAATGTATGATAAAATAGACTAGTAATGAATTAGTATTGAGATAATAAGGATATGCGGGTCGGATATGTATGTTCCATCGTACTCAATTGGGCTTGTAAGCCAGCTTCTAATTGAGATATGGTGTTAAGACTGTGATACCCTGAGGGGTAGGTGGAATCCACAGCTGTTCTCCAAATGGCCCAGTGGCCTAGAGTAACAACTATGATCCATGACGTCTCTAAGTATTATCGATCACTTGTAAACGCAATAAAATTACTATTATCAACATTCCGAGAGTGGAAATGACATACAGAAACAATGTTATCGTTTTTACTAATACCCTCGTTTGTATATATATTTAGATGTTTGAAATATTTATATCCTATGTGGGTATTGATTGTGTGCCTAAGATATTTTGCTTATCTCGAGCCGAGTGTGTGATTGATATTGTGTGGTTATATCGGTTTCTAATCAGTTCCTCTTTATGTGGCTACAACAATTAGTTGTTATTTATACGAATAACCATGTATTGATTTTATATGGTCATGTAGGTGTCCATTAATAAGAATAGAAATAGGATTTAAACGGACACAGGTGATGAAGCTATGTATTTAGAAAATATATTGTTTGAGACTGCATAGCCTGTGTATGGTATATTATGAGGAGTATTAATCTAATTGAGATTGTTTATATATAATTCATAGCTGAGATAGTGCTTAGAGTTCTGGATAATATGACATGATAGCTTGTGTACATTATTGAGCATAGGCTTGTCTGTACATGTACATTGATATATGGACATGCATTTACCTATGTGTGTGAAATTGTATGAAATGACCAAAATAAGTAGAGATTAAGGTAACATGCTTCTTCCTTTATTTAAGTATTGTATTATTTTACTGAGTAATGTGATGTGCTCACCCCTTTGTGGGATTATTATTTTTCAGGTGATTACGATATAGCGGTAGCGGTTTCGGAAAGTGCAATTGAGGTAAAGATTTTCTGACGGGGCATAATATATCTAAAGTTTAGGCCATTGTTATGTAAATTTATTTCTGTGTACTCTGAAATATTATTATTATTAAAATACATAATAATTCTTTAGAGAAAAAAATACTATTTTAGTTGTTACTATTTATGTGGTTACTTTTCATAAATTTTTTGGACAAATGAAAACTTCACTTCACTTTAAAAAAGCGTTGATTTTTACCTTTTTAATAATTTTAAGGACTATATGCCACATGAATAAAAATGAAAGGAAGAGGGTGTTACAATGTTGAATGTTAAGAAATCAACTAAGAGATTATGAGTTGAAGCCATAAGTGCTGCATGCTTTGTCATTAACCGAGTGTACTTACGTCCAAGCACAAGTAAAACTTTATATGAGATTTGAAAAGGTAAGAAGCCTAACATGAGTTATTTTTATTTCCTTAGGAGCATATGTTTTATTTTAATGACAGAAAGTAGTGAAATAAATTTGATTCTAAAAGCGATAAAATTGTTTTTCTTAGATATTTGTATAATAGTTGAGCATATTGTATTTATAACATGATAAGTCAAACTATTATGAATTCTATTTGCAAATATGGTTATCGATGATTCTAAAGATTTTGTCGATTATTCATAAGAAGATGAAGTCATTGAAATCATTAAGGAAAACCAAGAAAAATTTCAAAGTGAACAAAAAGATGATGAAAATCAAAGAACATTGGTCTGTCTAAATGTTGCAACAAATTAGAAGACACTGTTGTAAAAGACGTATCACAACAAATAGACATGGATCCTAACTCCAAACTAAATTACACTCTCACATATCAAATTAGAAGATAATCATCATCTAGAGTGAAGAAGAATCATCCTTTTGACTTAATAATAGGTAACCTCGATGAAAATATGGTAACTAGAAAAAGGTATGTCCACATTACTAAATATGTTTGTTACACCTCTTTAATAAAACCTAAAAATATTAAAGAATTTTTGTTAGATGAATCTTAGGTACATGCATGTAAGAAAGGCTTGAACAATTTGTGAGAAAAGATATATAAATATTAGTACCTAAAACTAAGAACACTAATATTATTGGAACCAAATAGATTTTAAAAAATAAATTTGATAAATTTGATAACTTAGTAGGACAAAAGCTAAGTTAATAGCATAAGGTTACACATAAATTGAGACAATTGACATTGATGAAACCTTTGCTTCCATGACTAAGTAAGAATCAATTAGATTATTTTTTATCATTTTATGTGTTCTAGGCTTAAATTAATTCGAATGGACAGAAAAAGTGCACTTTTGAATGGATTGTTAAATGAGAAAGCCTATGTAAAATAACTCATCGATTTTGTAGATCTTAAATTTCTTAATTATATTTTTTAACTTAAAAAGATATTGTATGGGTTAAAATAAGCTTTAAGGGCATGCTATGAAAGGTGCAATATTTTACAATTCAATTACCATAACATTTACTAAATAGACTTGTATTATGTATCTTTGGCTATGATGTCTATGCTTCCTCTCTTTATTCTTTGATCTAACCAATTTTAAGTTAATTTAGGTATGTTATGGTCTTACAAAAATAGCTTAAAGTGACATAAGATAATTAAGGGAATTATAACTCAAGTGTATTGGGGCCCTTGAACATCATTCAATGTTTTAGCTATAACTTGAGCTACAGACCTCAGATTAAGATAATTCTTGATGTATTGAAAAACTAACAAAAGAGGTACATTTTCTATGTTGAACATTTCTTCAAATTATGAGCAAAACCTAGTCAAAATGGGTAAAGACTGTAAGCTTTTCACTTTAGGCCTAAGCTTACTTTAAACCCTAGGCCACGAATTTCTCACTTAAAAAAAAAACTCTCCAATCAAAACTCAATTACTTGTTAATCTTGCAAGATTCAAGCTTTAAAAAGCTTAAGGTATGATTTTTTCCTTGATTCCTTTATTAATTTTTTAGTTTGATTGAGTTCTAAAAATGGGTTCTATGAATTTTATGACTTCAGCTAAATATAGGGTTTAAGGATGGCTTATAATGCTTGTTTATGAAGTGTTGTGAGTAAATAGAGGAATATTGGAGTATTGAAAATCCTTGGAATCATTGAATCTTATGAAACTTAAAATTCAAGAGTTTAGTGAATACTATACACGTTTTTTGTCATATCTTGAGTTTTAAAACTCGAAATGAGGCACCGTAAAATTTTACGTAAACTAAAGACACTAAGAAATAGCATATCTAAAAATAGCATGACATTCTATAGAAAGAATTCCCAACAAATTTTTGAAGTTACACTATTCTAAAAGGACATGCAAACTAAACAGTAAATAAGGAATGCATTATAACGCTAATTAAAATTATTAGAATCATAAATCGTTTATTTTATAGGAAACTACACATGTTTAGTTTTCTAATGACATTTTATACGCATAAATATCATGTATAGAGACTTAGATAGAAACATTGCAAACTCATTTATTATTTTGACAAAATTGTTATGCTTTAATTGCTATAAATTTTTAGTGGGATCCTCTACCACAAACGAACTAGCCAAAGGACTTCAAATAGCATTGTGAATAGATAAATTTGATTTTGAATGATTATATTTGATTTAGTTTTTTGTTACAAGTTGATTTTATATGAAAATTCATTAGGTTGAATTAATGTTTCATGATTTTGATTTGTAACATGTATCCTTGATGAAATTTATATGAGAAGCATGTATTTGATTTAGTGAATGATACATTTATTTTACCTTAACCATTATTGATTTCACTATGATTTGAAGTTGATTTGTTTTGAACCTAAACATGATGATTATGATTTGATCGAGCACTTTTTATGCTTATGTATTATTAAAAATTATGGTTATAAGTTTTAGCATAGATATATATTTTTAATTTCATCTAGTTGGGAGCCATAAGAGGGGAGCATACGTTCCTTGATTGCATATTCTGATATATGTACATGATAGTACAGGTACGAAGTGAGAAGTAGGGGGTGAAGAGAGATCTAATATGTAACACTTGATATTTGTATATCTATACATATATTTCTCATATGTTTGATTTTCTAAAAGTTATTTATGATTTTACAGAAAGTATACAATTGTTACAATGAAATATTATCATATTCTAGTTTTATGCTTTTATGTTAACAATAAATTTACTAATTAAGTTAATAAATTTTTATTTTCGGTATCTACTCACTGAGTTTTCCTAAAAAACTCACCCCCAACCACACTTTTCAGTTTTGCAAGATCTAACAATTAGGTTAGCATTTGTCGGGACTTTGTGAGGAGCATTAGGATGCCACGATACACTTGTAGTCATGTAGTCATATTTATTTTTTGCATGGGTCTATTGGGTTGTGTATATGAGGCCTAACGCCTAATAATGTGTATGATTGTATATTTTAGGGTATAAGATCACTGTAGCATACTACGACCTAGAACTACGACTCTAGGGTCTCTATCTATTGTTCATGTGTATTGGTATTATAACATGCTACGGCCTATAGCTACGGCTTTAAGGTCTCTGTTCACTATTCACTTCACAATTTTTTCACTTTTATCAAAGCCATAATATATACATGAGAGTAATGTCTATATAATTTGATCTGCATATAGGTTTGTCCGAGACTTATAGAGGTAGAATGTCCTCACCTCCATACCTGTCACGATCCTAATTTTTTGGTGTGACAAAAGGTTAACTGAGTTTTTGTGCAAAAGGAATGCAAGAGAGGAGGACTCAATAAAACTTTATTCATTAAGAATTTTAATTCTAAAATTATAATTATTCAACTTTATGTGAATAATATTATTTTTTATTCTATTTCTATTTCAAAGGTATAAGAATTTGCGGACTAAATGAAAAATGAATTTGAGATGAGTTTAATTGGTGAATTAGCTTACTTTATAAGTTTATAGGTTAAACAACTTAAGGATTGTATCTTTAACACTCAAGGTAAAAATACCAAAAACTTAGTGAAGAAGTTTGAGTTAGAAACTATCAAATACTGTAATACACCTATGGAAACTAATATAAGATTGCTAAAAAATGATAGAGGATGTAGTGTGTAAGTAAATCAAGAACATATATGTAAAGAAAAATTAGAAACAAAAAAACTTTTTTGATTCCCATATAAGAATCCTTTTATTATGTATGATTTACGATAAATAAGAACTAATAATATCAATAAGATTATATAGTATATTTTATACTAATAAGATCTTTTATTATTATAGTTCTTTCTCAGATTTTGTATAGACTTGCAATTGCTAATTTAGTTTTGGCCTTAAATATATCTGAATTATATTCTTTTTATAAAATAAAAAGATTTAGGCCTTCAAGTTCTTTTTCCATTACTATTAGAATCGCGTTAATTCAATAGACAAACGTTATGGCTAAAATACGAAGACTGAGTGAATGTGGAACCAATAACCCCAATATCTATAGATATACCAAGATATACATATATATATTAAGAGTAGATATTTGTAATGTTAATTTTAATTACTGGAAAATAGTGATGAGAAAACAGAACTTTCTTTGAATTTTTTTTTTAAATAACAATTTTAATGTACACGTTTTTATATCATAAACATTTATTTTACAAAGTAAATTGAAATCTATTTTGAATAATAGTATGCCTTCGTCTATACCAATCTAGTCTTAGAGGTGTTCCATGAATCCACTACTCTACTAACTTTACCTGTAAAATAATGTTCAATAATGGGATGAGTAATGTAAAATTGTTCAGTAAAAAAACAAAACCTTAATCGACAATTTAGTAAATATGATGTCTTAAGCACATAATTAATTACTAGTTAGAATAGAACTCTACCCAGTGCCTGTTTATATCAAACTATTCATTAAATTAGCATTCCTACTAATGAATAGACATAAATGATCACATAAATAGTAATTGACCACATAAATAGTGTCACTTAACCAAATAAATAGTAACTCTTATAAAAATTCTACAAGAATTCGCTTATACATATAGACTACACAACCTGCAAAGAAAATCAGAACACTCCCAACACCAGATAATCACAACGTACTGCGGTTTTAACAACTATGCACGTAATGTACCAACAGATTTGACACACAGAAGTATTATGTTTACTTTATAAATCTTTTCTCTTTTATACCCTTTCCACTCTATTCATTCCAGTTCTATTATTCTGTTCTATTTTCATTTGACCGGTCATAATTATAGTAATTATGATTCTAATTCCGATTCTAATTCATTTTATTATGAACCGGTCATAATTAGGATAATTATGGATTGTGGCCACAACTCTAGCACAATCTTCATGCTACACACCTATATTTTTTGTCGGTTTGTGCATAAATCCTCCCATGGGTTCAATATGCCCTTCGGGCACAGGTGAGATCCAGTCGTACCACCCCACCCACGGCCCACACTAGAGCCATGTCTTCCCAGTTATGGTTACGACTAAAATAAATTTCTTTTACAAACTGACTTAACAACACAGTTGAAGTGTGAGGAAATTCATTACTGATCCACAGTTATCTTAATCATTCAATTATTCATTTTATTTAACCATTGGCTAATTATTACAAATTCTAACCCTAACTATACCCAAGGGCATTTTGATAATTTCATCAACTTCGCTACCATAACAAGAAACGCACATGCTACTAAATCCGTAACGTATCCACATGCACATACAATTAACCAATTAATAAAAATAATGATTACAACTACGTTAATATTAATAACAATCACCTTAATAATAATAATAATAATAATAATAATAATAATAATAATAATAACAACAACAACAACAACAATAAGAAGGATAATCAACCATTCTAATTAAAATACTCAATGTTGGTAAGGTATTTTAAAATATCTGATATGATAGTGAATATTTGGCGCAATTATTACCAAATCTATAATAATGAATATTCACCCACCCACCCACCCACACACACACACACACACACACACATGTATTGCTTATTTAAAATTTTCGAGTCCTTACCACATTCACTTGTTTTTCCTCCACGTTTTTAAAAAGTGTTCGACTACACATAATTATCCTCAATACAACTCATAATCGGTACTTAGAATCAAAATTATTATTTCGTCATTTTCACACGTATCTTATCATTTACTAAACTGAATCAATTTTGATTGATCTCATTACTTCACCATATAATTTCTAATATAAAAATCTATCAAATTTCATCATTTATAAATCTCGATGAACCATATTTAAATGGATAATTTTATCTTTTTTTAAAATTTATTCTATTTTACATATCTAAATCATTCCCTAACAATTTCATTTATTTCCTAATATCTTTATGCACATATATACAACACAAAATATGTTAAAAACCAACATACCATACTTCTAAGTATAAGGGTCGAACTTCTCTCATTATAAATTTTTTCAATTTCTTTCATTTGATCCTTTCCAATTAATTCCTTTTTACTCTCAAATATTCACAACATACATATAACCAATGATAGATATTAAACATAAAATAAAATAATTTAGAACACTAAAACTTCAAAGTGACCGAATATATGCTTGCCCTTAAAATTAAAATTTTTGCAACATAATCCATTAAATTTTCATCCTCTATGCTTATTTATATCAATTAACAACTAAACCACCAAAAATATAATTCAAAGCAACCATTCCTCACGTGATTGAATTTTTCAAAGCTTAAATATTAAATATTTTTTTAATGCAAATAACATTATCAATCAATCAAATTACACCAATTCTATATCATACCCATATAAAATTATTCAATTATCAACAATTCATAAAATTCTAAATTAGAAGAAATGAGGGTTTCATGCTTCTTATCTTAATCAAGCCATTAACTTCAAATTTTTATCACTAGCCATTTTCTTTCTCCCTTTTCTACATATTTTCATCATTAAAGTTCATCAAGCTCGAAACTCATAAATTTTTCTACCATTAAATCATGTATAAATTATGTCAAAAGAAAGAGTTTACCTTGGTAGTCAATTTATCCTTTTTGAACAAATCTAAAATTTAAACATTTTCTTATGAATTTAATGAATGAAAAAAGAAAATTAAAGAGAAGAAAGATGGAAGAGAAGTCGCCAGCTAGAGGAAGAAGAAAATGAACATTTTCTAATTTTAAAACAATAAATAATGAGATTTTTCATAAATTTTTTAAAATTGCATTTGGTCCTTAAATTTTTTAAAATTTCATTCAAGCCACAACACAATTCATGAAAGAACCAAGGCCATTTTCACATTCTTCTATTTTAGTATATCAGATTTAAGTGACATGGAATTCACAAATTTTTTATAAAATGATAATTTTACCCCTATAGTGTAAAAAATATTCTTTATACTCGTTTTTGGCGGTTCCTTTATTAAATCACCTCTGAATTCGATTTCATTTTTTCATATATATTATTTACAATATTTACAAGAGTTTTGAATGATCGAAATCTAGCGGAGTTCTTTCGACCCTTAGCGTAATGACCATTTCGCCATTTTCAGTAAAATTGTCTCTTTTTGTCTAAAATAATAATTTTGATATTTCTAGGATTGTAAAATCTATCTTTTCTTTTTACATACTCTATTATACTAATTTACATCTTCAATATCTAACTTGGTCAATCGAAATTTTATCAAAATGATGATTTTGCCTTTTCTTATCAATAGCACCCGTTTTCACCTAATTTTCGTTCTAACGGGTTTTTAAAACTTCTCTTCTATATTTTTGCTCTAATCCAATATTTTGATCACATACATTTTAATATGATTATAATAAGAGATCTACTAAATACTTGAATTTTTAGAATGTTACAATGAATATTGTTTTTATAAATGAACCACCTAAGATGTGTGGTCTTTAATAGTATCCACATAAAGAATATAATTAAAGAATTCAAATTTCATTAAATTCAAAGTTATATATTTGTTTTCTTTAGGATTAGCTTAAGAAAAGATACTTAAATTAGTTAGGTGTTTTAAGCATGAATATTAGTTTTCCAATCTTATTTTTTTGAAAAACTAATTCCAAGTGTTTTTGCCAAAAGAGAAGAGGTATTTATGATTTTTTTGTAACATTTTCAAATCTATATATTCCTCTGAAATCTTAGTATAATTATTTTTGTAGTATATTTTGAGTTTTGGGCTGTGAAATATATAAAATAATTTTTGGAACTCTAGTTAAAGTAATTTTAGCAAAAAAGGGTCAAAATAATAGTAAAGGGTAAAACTATCATTTTGGATAAGCGTTAATGGATCAAATGAGAGACGATTGAGTTAAGGGTTGTATTTTAGTTATTACTGAAGAAAAATATAGGTTGGATAATCTTAAAATGGTAAGAATCGCTAATTTGTCAAAAAAAATAATAATTTTGTCGAAGAGGGCAAAATGGTCAATTTGCCAATATCACAAAGGTCATATTGAAATTTAAATTTTTAATAATGTTAGAAATATTATTAAAAGTAAGTAAAAAGAAACAAAATCTAATTTAGACAAGAATACCCTTAGAAAAGAGAAAAAAGGATCAAAATGACAAATTTTCTTCCCTATGGGTAAAATGGTCATTTCATAAGAAATTTTTGAATTTCATGTCACTAAAATCTAATGGACTAAAGTGAAAAAATTTAAAAATAGCCTAAGTAGTCACATAATTTTCTTGGGAGTCAAATGTAAGTTTTAAAAAGTTAGTGGATAAAAAGTATATTTTTATAAAAATATAAAATTGGATAAAATTTTGACTTTTCAAAATTGGAGACAATCAATTCCTTTTCTTCTCTCTCTTCCCATGAGCTCTCCTTTTAATTCTCTTTCAAGTTTTTTAATTTTTTTAAGAAAAATCAAGATAAATTTCATCATTCGTCTGTTTAATCGCATTACCGTATAAGAAAAACTTGTTCTACACGTTGAGAGTTTTAATTTAACAGTAAAATTATTTAAATAATAGTTTTATGGATTAAATGATATTTTATATTTTTTTTTTTTTAGCTTGAATTTAGTGCAATAGCTATCACATTTGGATTTGAGGTAAGAACCCTAAATCCTAACTTTGTAATTTAGGGGTTTTGTAGAATTGATGCTTAATTTATGAAATTGAGTGTTTGTAAAGTAGATTAAAGTGAATAGAATTGTATAAATAAGAAAAAATTTAGTTTATACATAATAGGACATATTCGGTTACTATTTATAGAGTACTTAAATGCTTGATTTTAATGTGTTTTCATATGTTTAAATGTGTATAAATGTGTTTGGAAATAGATGAAATTGGTAGGGATTGGTTTAGATATATAAAATGGAAAAAAAATAGAAAAAAGAGTAAAATGCTCTATTTCGGATTATTGTTCATTAAGTGTTAAATTATGATATTTTTGATGTGTTTATCTGTTAATAATTGTATTGGGAATAAATGAAATTGGTAGGAATTAGTTTGCATGAGTAAAATGGAAGAAAAATAGAAAAAGGGCAAAATAGTTAATTTTGGATACTGTTTATTTAGTGTTAAATTACATTAATTTAAAAGTGTTTTAAATGGTTGATTGAATATGTGTGTATGTATATATAAAAGAAAATCTCATTGCCGAAGAATGAGTACGAGTGTGGAATTTGGAAGTGTTTTAAATAGTGGATTAAATATGTGTGTAGATATATATGTATATGTATATGTGATTATTATAATTTTAATAAATTACTAAAAAGTCCTTGAGTAATAGTAAAGGGTAAATAGGTAATATGAGTAAATAATGAATTGTGGAAAAATATATAAGTGGTTAATATCCTTAAGGTACGATTTCGAAATTTTCTTGCACACTGGTGGAGTCGCTTAGGACAAAACGAAATAACCATTTATTATTTACTGTAGCGCTCTTTGGGACACGTGGAACCCACAGTTGTCCTTGTGGTGTCTGGAATTGTATGTGAAAAACCACGGCAGTCTTTCATAGCGCTTTTGGGCATATTGAACCCATGGTAGGAAGCGGTAGTTCGCCACAGCACCCTTAAGGGTATGATGAACCCATGGTAGCACTATAATTGTGCCAAACTTATTCATGTATTGGTGTGTAAGATAAATAACGTGGTCACAATCCATAGTTTGCTTAAGAATGACTGATCAAATGAAAAGAGAATAGGATAGTAGAATTAGAATAGATGGAGTAGAAAATGTACAAAGGAAAGTGGTACTAGACTATGATTTTTCGTAATATCCTAATTGAATTACTAATTGCGTAGTTAGGATAGTTAGTCCTAACTGGTTATTGTGTAACGTTGGATATACGAAATATATTGTTATCCTGATTAGTTATTATTTGTATGATTGGAATATTATAATTTGTTAAATTATTTTGTTAGGTTTTATGGTTCTTACTGAATAATTTTAAATTACTCACCCCGTGGTTGAAATGATTTTCAGGTATAGCTAGTAGGGCAGTGAAACCGGGCAAACCCTTAGGACAATAACTTGTCAAGAGAATTAGATATACCAGATTTTGACGCTGTAATAATTGTACTTTTGTTATAAATCGTATTTTTGATATATTGTATATGTTATAAATAAGTATATATGATGAATGTTTGTTTTGATAATAATAGAAAAAAAAATTTAATGTTTTTTTTTATATACTTGTTTAAAAGTTATTACTTATTTTTTCAAATGAGTATGAGAATTTCACATTTTTAGTTATTTACTTCTAATCACATTAAAAATATTTATATAGAGATAGATTTTAATCCTATCTAATAGGATTGCTATTTCACCATAATTAAATATCTAATTATATTTTTAATTAATCAAATTAATTAAATAGAATGTATTATATTTATCTTCTGAAATGATTTCATACGCATGGATTTATCATAAGACTAGCAGTGTTAAGTCATGAAAATATATTATACTCCTGCATATAAATACACCATAACACTATCAAGATAAGACACAGAAATATATTCCAATCCAAACACATGGATATACTATATCACTATTAATACAAATCCACAAAAATATATATTAATCGGTTATTATATATTGTATCATTACACGCAATCCCAATATATCATCACAAGTCAAACTATACTCATTACCTTACTACGGCACCATAATTATAACACACTAACATATACACACATGTCCATCCAGATAGCATTACAAAATATCAAGTGCAACATCTGCTCAATCATTCAATCACATGGGCATAATTACATATGTATATACAAGCGTACCTACCATATATATATATATATATATATATAGACATAGGACATGCAATTCTGTATAGGTATTTTAGAATACCTAATATAGCACTGTAAGTCGACGGTGATGGTATTACGCTTATAACTATATATATATATATATATATATTTTAAAACACGGATACTAATACTTCTAATTACACAATCACGCACATTCCCCGTTAATGGGACTTTTTTACAATTTAACCATTATTATGATATACATTCATACAATTACAAACATTATAAATATAAAAATCTAATTTTTTCACAATTTAAATATCATATTATCTTACTTTTGGGCACCCAGTGCCTACACGGATGATAAAAAACTATCCCAGAGAGGATATACACTCCAAAATACTCCTCCGTATGTTATGGGCATCTCTTTGAAAAACGTGCTAGTTACTGTTTATCAATACTATTCATAGATACTATTTAACCCATAAAATTTTAATTTTCGTTTCATGAACGGTACATACCATCGCGATCCTTGCGATGTCAGGATACTATCCATGGTGTCCACATACCACAAAACACAGATTTAAGCATTTAAAATCACCAAACATCTTAAATTTTTAGATTTCAAGGTACGTATTTTAGACCCTCGAATCATCATCGAAATATAATCCAAATTGAGATCTAAACATACCATGCCGAAGTACGAGTATCGGAGAGCACAATGATCGGTTTATATTCCACTGGAGCTGCACCAATCGCCAAAAATCTTGCCGGAAAGATAGCCCGTCGATCAGCCATTCCTCGCCGAAATTCGATGGTCGGATGCCGGATCTGGGCACACCACCGTGAAGAGGGCAGCGAGATGGTGCCAGACGCGCTAGCAGTGATGGTCAACTCGCCATGCACTGCCAAAAATTGGCGGTTAAAGTTCACGTCAAAGAGGCTTCAGGCGACGCGTGGCGACGGCCATGGTGGCAGAGTTTGCAGCACTGCACTCGCGACGGCCCGGCGGTCCTCCACTCGCCGGCAGTGAGGTGATCTGAGCTCCGGTGACGAAAGTCACTGTTCACAGAAGAGAGAGACGTGGAGAGAAGAGAGAGAAGAGAGAGAAAGGAGAGGGAAAAAAAATGAAGTTGTGTTGTTGAGTTTTCCAACCCGTCCCGCTTATATAGTCATGCACACACGACGAAAAATTATAGTTTTCATTTCAGTCATCAAATTTCTAATACCAGTAATAAAATACTGTATTTTTAACTCATACAGTACATTGTTTCAAATACAGTCCGGCTCTCTCTCTTATCAAAACTTTTGAAATTACTGTAATATATCTCCATGACAGGATTTTAAAAGTATAGGAGTTTCAAGATGTTACATGGTGTTTACAACAATATTTTTTTAATAAATTTGGAATCAATCTATGATGTAATTGATAGGATGGCTTCTAAGATTGAAGATGCCGATGATTTTTCTATATGACCAATTTTTATTGTGGAACATTTCATGTAATCATAGCATGAAAAAGCTTAAAAAAGGATTATAAGTATTAACCTTACATAATTTTGTTTATACTTCATAGAATTGCATTGGTGCTATCATGAAATACATATTATTTCAGTGCACCTTATGCCAAACAAACTTCATATCAGGTTAGAAAAGTTTAAGTGTGAAACTTATAACCATAATATATATATATATATATACACACACG
>CP135538.1:3213933-3303722 GCA_032402905.1 Khaya senegalensis | reverse complement strand
CCTATTCTGAATTAATGAAAAATATTATATTATTACTCAAGTAAATATTATACATCACGAAAAAGAGAAATTTTTTTATTTTTTTACGATAGTATAATTATATTTAATAATGTTATACCATGTACAATTTATTTATTATAATTATTAATTTATTTAAAAATTTTAAGCTCTGTATGGGTGTCTCAATTTTATTAAATTATTATAAAAAAATAACATGATAAATTAAATTAAATTAAATATTATAAATATAATTTTTTCTATGTAGCCCAATAGTTAAATAGTAAATTTGATATACATTCTTTTAGTTATAGTAGGATATTGTTTGAATTTATTTATTTATTTATTTTAGTTTAAAATTTTGTTTAAGCATTAGTAATGATAAAATGTGATAGGATTTTGATTATATTACTTGAATTTAATTTTTAAATTTTAAAAATTTTAAATGTAGATAATGATAAGAAGTACTTGAATTTGAAAGGATTTTAATTTTTAAATAAAGATATTTATTTATTTATTTTTATTTTATTATTATAATTATATTAATTAAGATTCTATTTTATTTATTTTATTTTATTTTAAACAAAATATAAATACGATATTTTTCTCTCTACCTTCTATTTTATCTTTCACGTATAAAATACAAACATTTCTCTGAGTTTTATAACTTTCTTAAATTTTCAATCAACAAAATTTATTTATTTTTAAATTTAATATTTGTTTTAATTAATTTTTTTTATATGTTTTAATCTACATTAAATAGAATTGCTTATTTAATGTTATGAATTATTGTTTATGTTAATTTTTATTATAATTAGTTATTATATGTTTAAGTTTAGATATAGAATTCGTGTATTGATATTATACATTATCGTATGATTTAGTTTATTTTAGATTTTTTTTTTATGTGGGATTCTCATACCCATTTTAAAAAAATAAGTAATAACTTTTAAACAGGTATATAAAAAAAAAAAAAAAAACACTAATTTTTTTTTTTTCAAAACAAACGTTCATCATATATATACTTATTTACAACATATACAATATATCAAAAATACGATTTATAACAAAAGTACAATTATTACAGCGTCAAAAGCTGGTATGTCCAATTCTCTTAACAAGTCACTGTCCTGAGGGTTTGTCCGGTTCCATTGCCCTACTAACTATACCTGAAAATCATTTCAACCACGGAGTGAGTAATTTAAAATTACTCAGTAAAAACTATAAAACCCAGCAAAATAATTTAACAAACTATAATATTCCAACCATACAAATAATAACTAATCAGGATAACAATATATTCTGTATATCCAAAGTTACACAACAACCAGTTATTAGGACTAACTATCATAACTACGCAATTAACAATTCAATGAGGATATTAAGAATAATCATAGCATAGTACCACATTCTTTTGTACATTTTTTACCCATCTATTCTAATTCTATTATCCTGTTCTCTTTTCATTTGATCAATCATTCTTAGACAAACTATAGATCATGATCACGCTATTTATCTTGCACACCAATACATGAATAAGTTTGGCACAATTATAATGCTACCATAGATTCATCATGCCCTTAAGGGCGCCATGGCGAACTGCCGCTTCCTACCATGGGTTTAACGTGCCCAAAGGCACCATAGAGGACTGCCGTGGTTTCTCACGTACAATTCTAGACACCACAAGAACGACTGTAGGTTCCATGTATCCTAAAAGCACCACAGTAAATAATAAATCATTATTCTATTTTGCCTTAAGCAGTTCTGCCGGTGTATAAGAAAATTCCGAAATCATACCTTAATGATATTAGCCACTCATACATTTCTCCACAATTTATCATATGCTCATATTACTTATTTACCCTTTACTATTACTCAATGGTTTTTTAGTAAATTATTCAAATTCTAATAATCACATATACAATATTTTTATAATTTCTTCCCAATATAAAATAAGTTATACCTATCGCCGCCTTTCAATACCTACCTATTTATATATCACCAAATTAATTCTTACATTAAACATACATCGCCGGAAAGGTATTTTAAAATACCTCTTTAGATGATGGATGTTGGCAGAATAAGACGTGACTATAAAGAATACTTAATCATTAATTCTTTACAATTATATATATATATATATATACACACACACATACATATATATACATACATATCTGTAACACCCCCTTCCTTTCATTTCTATTCATGTGGCATATAGTACATTGAAATTATCAAAAAGACAAAAATCAACACTTTCTCATAGTGAAGCGAAGTTTTCATTTGTTCAAAAGAGTTTATAGAAAGTAACCACATAAATAGTAACAACTAAAATAGCAATATTTTTTTTTTCTAAAGAATTGTTATGCATTTTAGTGAAATTAATACTTCAGAGTATACGGAAAGGAAATTACATAACAAATGGCCTAAACCTTAGATATACTATGCCCTGTCTGACAATCTTTGCCTCAACTGCACTTTCCGAAGCCGCTACCGCTATGCCATATTCCCCTGAAAATAATAATCCCACAAAGGGGTGAGCACACCACATGACTCAGTAAGATAATACAATACTTAAATAAAAGAAGGAGCATGTTACCTGAATCCCTACTTATTTTGGCCATGTCACACAATTCCATACACACCAGTATATGCATGTCCACATTTCAATGTACATGTTCCAACAAGCATATGCTCAATAATATACACGATATTATATCATCTCCTCTAGAACTCTAAGCACTATATCATCAATGAATTCTGTATAAATATCTCAATCAGAGTGACACTCCTTATGATATGCCATATACAGATAAGGCAATCTCAATCAATATATTTTCTAAATGAATCACGTTATCACTTGTGTCCGTTTAATTTCTTTTTCTATTCTTATCAATGAACACCTACATGATCGTATAAAATCATTACATAGTTATTCGTATAAATAACGGCTAATGATGCGGCCCCATACAGAGGAACTACTTAGAAGCCGATATAACCACACAGTATCAATCACACACTCGGCCCGAGATAGCCAAAATACCCTAGGCACACAATCAATACCCACATAAGATACAAATATTTCAAACACCTAAATATAGATACAACCGAGGGTATTTGTAAAATAATAACACTGTTTCTGTATGCCATTTCCACTTCTGAAAGGTTGGTGATAGAAATTTTATTGCATTTACAAGTGATCGATTATACTTATAAACATTATAAATCATGGTTGTTACTCTAAGCCACTGGGCCGTTTGGAGGACAGCTGTGGATTCCACCTACCCTTCAGGGTACCACAGTCTTAACGTCACACCTCCATTAGAAACTGGCTTACAAGCCCAGCTGAGGGAGATGGAACATACATATCCGATCCACGTATTACCATTATCTCAATACTGGTTCATTACCAGCCTATGTTATCATACATTCATATTATCTCTTTATTTTCACTGAATCAAAACCACCGAACAGTTGTACCATAATTACAAATACACGTCTTTCCTTCTTTATCCCATACTAGGAATTCTTTCACTTACATTAAATATTGACTATACTATTCTAAGGACATATACCAATCTAATCCTAGTTGTTCACTAAAGTATACCGACAATAACAATGTAAACTCATAACATAGTTCCTGCACCATCATATTTTTACTGTATTCTCGACCCTACAAATAAACGTGTAAACTAATATGTCGAATAACCTGTAATACATCCAATGCGCCTTTTTTCACAATATTCACAAGCTTCTCACATAATCTTTTATCTTATTATAAATTCACACATATTCTTTTCATTTCCTAAACATATCGGTGAGCTAAACAGGCTTATATATACTAGAAGTGAAGTAACATATTTACTACCTCACCCATTATCTTATTTAACTCCTAACTTTCCATTTTCAAACTGATGCTAGCTTTCTGTTTCTACAAAGTTAAGTTCTCTCTTACAGACTTGACACTTGTCAAGATATGATTAGACTTCCGCCATTTTCGCAATTCACATTCATAACAGTAATCTGTTTGTGACTGCAACTAAAGGTAATCCTAGACCCTCCGCTACATATGAAAACCAGAATACAAAGGGAGGTCATGAATGTCTGTATGAATAGTATTTCTTATAGGAATTCGGCAAGAGTTTGCCTATACCTATAAGCTGCCCTACCTGCACAATAAAACCATGACAGTCCCCATACCAAATAAAACACAACGTGTTACTGCCTTATTGCAGTTCACACTAACATAAGCAACTCTTCGCAGATAGAAGTATTCTATCATGCAGTTTGAATATAATAGGTACACGAACTCATTTCCTTATAGATTTGTCATAATTAAGTAAATTATGAATCGTGGTCATGATATCCACCGTACACTTCAATATATGCATACTATAGTCATTTGCCCACACCGGTTCCTTAAACCAACAGTATAATTAGTTTCGTTAGGGGTTGCACGTACTTAAGGACGCTATGGAAAACTGCCGCTGCCAACCATGGGTTCAACATACCCCGCGGGCACCATGGTTTTTATTATCACTTCTCAATTGATGTGGGTTCAACATACCTCGAAAGGCACCACAGTCTTACTATCAATACGGAGCTGCTGTGGGTTCAACATACCTCAAAGGGCACCACAGTCTTATTATCAATCCGGAGCTGCTGTGGGTTCAACGTACCTCGAAGGGCACCACAGTCTTATTATCAAGATACTGCTCCGTCCTAAGCGGCTTTACTAGGGTAACAGAAAATTACTGTTCCATAATTATCCCAATTATACCAGTTATCCACACAGATTTATTCATAGGCGACTCAGTCATAACAACATGACTCTTTTGCCTACATTAACCAAGCAGCATTTTAGTAATTTCATGATAGGTAATATAATTACCTATGCAACACATTTATTAGTCCTTATATTCTAAAAAGACTTCATACGTATTGATTTGTCGTAAGGCTAGTAGTACTTAGTTATAAAAACATATTCCACTCTGGCATATAAATATCCCATAAGACAATTAAGATAAAAACATAGAAATATATCACAATTCGAACACATGAATACACTATACCACTATTAATACAAATTCGCAGAAACATATTTTAATCGGTTATCGTATATTGCGTTATTACACGCCATCCCAACATGTCATCACAAGTAAAAATATACTCATTACCTTACTACGGCACAATAAATATAATATACTAACGTATGCACACATGTTAATTCGAATAGCATTGCAAAACATCGAATGTAGCATCTACTCAATCATTCCATCCTAAGGGCATAATTACGTGTGTATATACAAGCGTTCCTACCATATAAATATATGTAAATACAAACATGGGACATACAATGCTGTATAGGTATTTTAGAATACCTAATCTAGCACTGCAGGTCGACGGTAATGGTATTACGCTTATAACTATATATATATATATATCTAACACACGGATATTAACACTTCTAATTACACAATCATGCCCATTCCTCGTCAATGGGACTTTTCTACAATTTAACTCATTATTATGATGTATAATCATGCAATTATAAACATTATAAATATTAAAACTAATTTTTCTACAATTTAAATTTTATATTATCTTACCTTCAGGCACCTAATGCCTATACGAATGATGACAAACTGTCCCGGAGAGGGTATACGCGTTCGAAATACTCCTCCGTACGCTAGGGAATTTTTCTCAAAAAACGTGCAAGTTACTGTTCACCGACACTATTCACACCATCGCGATCCTTGCGATGTCGGGATGCTGTTCATGGTGTCCATATGCCACAAAACACAAATTAAAGCCTTCAAAATCACCAATCATCCTAAAATTTTAGATGTTAAGGAACCTACTTTGGACCCTAAAATCATCATCGAAACTCATTCCAAATTGAGATCTAAACATACCGCGTTGGAGTACGAGTGTCGGAGAGCACACTGGTCGGTTCAGATTCCACCGGAGCTACACCGGTCGCCGAAAATCTTGCCGGAAATACCCCTTCCCGATCAACCTTCCCACGCCGGAATCCGGTGACCAAATGCCGGAACGGGGCACACCACCGTGAAGAGGGCGGCGAGACGGTGCCAAACGCGCCGGAGGTGTCGGTCAACTCGCCGCCGTCCTCCGTGAATCGCCGGTCAAAGTTCACGTCGGCAGAGCTTCGGGCGGCGCGTGAGGGCGCGTGGCAGTGGTGATCGGGGCGGGGTTGGCGGCGTTGAACTCGTGACGGTCCGGCGGTCCTCCACTCGCCGGTGGTGAGGTGATCCGAGGTCCAGTGACGAAAGTCACTGTTCATAGGAGAGAGAACCGTGGGGAGGAGAGAGAGAAGAGAGAGAAAATGGAAGAAAAAAGTGAAATTTGGTTTCCGAGTTTTTCGACCCCTTCCCGCTTATATAGTCGGGCACGCGCGACGAAAATTACAGCTTTCCGCTTCCGTTGTCAAATTTCTGGTACCGGTAATGAAATACTGTATTTTCTGCTTATACAGTACGCTGTCTCGAATACCGGTCAACTCTCTCTCTTATCGAAACTCTCAAAAATACTATATTATAACTCCATGACAAAGTTTTAAAAGTATAAAAATTTCAAGATGTTACAATATCCACACATATATTTAATCAACCATTTAAAATACTTCCAAATTCCACACTCATACCCATTCTCCAGCAATGAGATTTTCTTTATATATATATATATACACACACACACACACACACACACACGCACACATATTTAATCAACTATTTTAAATACTTCTAAATTAATGTAATTTAACACTAAATAAATAGTATCCAAAATTGACTATTTTACTATTTTTCTATTTTTCTTTCATTTTACATATACAACTAATTCCTACCAATTTCATTTATTCCCAATACAATTATTAACACATAAACACATCAAAAATATCATGATTTAACACTTAATAAACAATAACTCAAAATAGATCATTTTGCCCTTTTTTCTATTTTTCTTTCATTTTTACACATCTAAATCAATTCCTATTAATTCCATCTATTCCCAAACATATTTATATACTTTTAAACATGTCAAAACACATTAAAATCAAACATTTAAATATTCTATAAATAGTAACTGAATATGTTATATTATGAATAAACTAAACTTTTTTCTTATTTATACAATTTTATTCACTTTAATCTATTTTACAAAGATTCAATTTCATAAATAGCCATTAATTCTACAAAATTCATAAATTACAAAGTTAGGGTTTAGGGTTCTTACCTCAAATCCAAATGTGATGGTTATTGTACCCAATTCAAGTTAAAAAAAATCGTCAAATTAAAGTACTTGACGCGTAGAATAAGTTTTCCTTCTGCGGTAACGCGATTAAACGGACGGATTAAGAGATTTTGCTTGATTTTTTTTCAAAAAATTGAAAGAGAAAGAAATGGGAGCTCACGGGAAGGAGAGGAGAAAAAGGTGGGTTTGCTTAAATTTTGAAAAGTCAACCAATCTTATCTACATTCATATTTTTAAAAATTATACTATTGCCCAATAACTTTTCAAAACTTCCATTTGACTCCTAAGAAAATTATGAGGCTATCTAAACTATTTTTATATTCTTTCACTTTAGTCCATCAGATTTTAGTGACACGAAATTCGAAAATTTCTTATGAAATGATCATTTTGTCCCTAGGAAAGAAAATTGGTCATTTTGGTCCTTTTTTTTTCTCTTTTCTAAGGGTATTCTTGTCTAAATTCGATTTTATTTCTTTCTACATACTTCTAACAATATTTCTAACATTATTAGAAATATAGATTTCAATCTGACCTTTGTGACATTAGTAAATTGACCATTTTACCCTTTTCGACAAAATTATCATTTTTTTTATTTTTTTTGGCAAATTAGCGATTCTTACCATTTTAAAATTATCCAACCTATATTTTTCTTCAGTAATAACTAAAATATAACCCTTAAGTCAATCGTCTCTCATTTGACCTATTAACGCTCATCCAAAATGATAGTTTTGCCCTTCACTGTTATTTTGACTCATTTTTTACTAAAATTGCTCTAATTAGAGTTCCAAAAATTTTCTTATATATTTCACAACCCAAAACTCAAAATATACTACAAAAATAATTATACTAAGGTTTCAGAGGAATATCTAAATTTGAGGATGTTATATTTTATCATATGTTTTAGTTTAGTTTAAATAGAATTTTAAGGATTAATATTTGTAATATAGTATTTCTTATTCAATTAGTATTAAATTGATGAATTGATTATATTAAAACTTTACGTTATTTTTTAAGCATATTATCTATAAAATTATTTCAATTAAAATTTTGATAAGTATGCGTAATATAATTTCTAGAATATTAATTTTCATATATTAAAGAAACTATAAAATTTTATTTGATAGAAAACGGATTTTAATTTGACTTTATACAAAATTTTAAAAATAGATCTTCAAATTTGAAATTTTCTGTGTTTTGCACTTTTGTTATATTTTTAAAATTATTTAAAGTATCAAACGGTTTTTAAAAATTACAAAATTTTACATGGTGATTCATATATATGTCTACTATGTATTATATAAATTTTAAAATTTTAGATTAATTGAACTTTAATTCTAGAATAATTATGGACATATTTCTATTTTTGAAATATTTATTATTATAAGAAGTTCGGAACTTTTGATCAACCCTTAGAAGTAATTAAGGCGTTAATTTGGTTCAAGATAAGTAATTTCATTCATGATGTAGTTTGAGTTATTTTTGAAAATATATTTTCACATAAATTGTTTGATTCAAAAGTTATTTGATTTTTAATAAATGAAGTTATATTATGAATTCTTAAAATTTGTATGTTTCTAAATATTTTATTAATTGTTTATTAAAAAGTAAATGTTTATTTGTAAAATATATCAAATTCTTAAATACTTTATAAATAAATTCATGCAAGCCTTGTATTATTAAATGATTCTTATCTGTTTGATAGAAATGAAATGTTTTGGCTCCTTTGTCCGTTGTATGATTATAATTATAATTATATTTTACTATAATTGATATTTATCTGAACCAGCTGGTAATATGTTTTGAGTATGCACACGATTCTAATCCTGGCTGGGTCATTAGAATTATATATGATATTATATTAATTGATATTAATTGGCCAGGTTACTGAAGATACAGGTAATACTATATGACAAACAATTGAATATATTTTTATAATGAAAGATTTATATAATTCTCTACTCATATTTTATAAAATATGATTTTAGTATATTCTTTTATGAAATTATAAACACTAAATTTTTGTTTAATTGAAAAATTATTATAATTGTGTTTTGTATGATATTTGAATAAAATGGCTTGCAATTTTTTTTTTTTTTTATGCATTTAGAATCAAGTTAAAACTCATATATATAATGGTATTACTTACCGAGTTGACAGCTCACCCTTTGTTATTTATTTTTATCTTTTCAAAATAAGTTACTTAGAATAGTGAGTATGTAACTTGAGTTGAAAGATGTCTTTGGAGAGCTTATTTATTTATATTTTAGACTAAGAATAAAATTTATGTAATGTATTTAGTACATTTTTTTTTTAAATATTTAACTTGAAAGTTGTTTAAGAATATTTATAATTTGATTGGATTTTTGTTGGCATTGAAAATATTTATTTGAATTTATTTGATGAAGTATTTTAGAAAAATAATTATTGTTATGAAGTTTAACAAATGTATATGGAGTTATGCGCCTTAGTTCAATATATACAATGTGTATCAAATTTGGGACATTACAAGTATTTTTTTTAATAAATTATTTATTAAATAAAATATGAATATATTTTATGTAAGAGTTATATTTATGTAATTTTAGTAATAAATTTTAATTCATTGTATAGTGTTTTGGCCTAAAATGTTTATTAATAAATGTTAGGTGGGGGTGGCAAATGAGTAAAGTCAAGCTTGACCTACCATGAAAGTTGGGCCCTATGGATTTGTGGGCCGAGTTGAACTAGGCCCATGGCCTTGGGCTAGCTCACAGGCCTAGATGGACTATACTAAAATTTTTTAAAAAATAATTTAATTGATATTATAAGTTTAAATTAATTTAAAATAAAAGAATTAAACAATTTAATATATAAATAAGTTAAATAAGTAAAATTAATGAAATTAATGACATATTATTTTATTAAAAAATAAATATGTACTTTTATTTCATATTGCACTTTACACAATTTCATCGTAATGAAATCAAGATTGACAAAATTTTTAAATAATACCTAGTTGACAACCTTGACATAATAGATATAGAAAGTTCAAGAATGAACAACTAGTTGATATCGATTTGAGTATGAAGAAAGTATTAGTCATATAAATTCAATGAGAGATCATAGAGTTGTAGCATGTGTCTTGTTTTTTAAAATTTATGATAAAATTAATTTTGGTATTGTATAGGGTTAATTTATAAATATATTATAATTTTAATAATTTTATGGGGCATGTTAATGAGTAGGGTGGTATACCAGGTGGAAATATTATCACCCATATTACTAGGATAGTAATATTTCACCCTTACTTTTTGTTTTATATGTTATCGATATTGATATATCCTTATTTCTAATCTAAGTGAGTGAATGACCTTCTCCGTCTTCTAACTTTTTTGAGTTGTGGGTTTATGAATGTTGATAATATCCAAGAATTATAATTTTAATTTATATAATTTTCTTTATACACACATATAGACATTTTAATTTTTATTATATTTGCTATGTTCGTATGTTAAAATAAGATGGTTAAATTAAGAGTGATAATATGAGTTATATTGCGATTATTTGATATGAATTCTAAGTAAATAAACAAATTCGAATTTGAAAATTTTGATATGATAACTAGTGTGTTGTATTCAAGTCATTTGTTTAATAATTATATTAAATTTATATTTGAATATTATATTTGTTTATTCATTCAAGGCATAAATTATAATTCAATAAAAGAACTATCTTAATTCATTTATTATTTATTTAAAATTATTATATTTTTTATTTATTTAATATTAAAAAATAAAAAAAAATTACATAATGTCCAAAATATATTGTCAAAGTCCAAAATAAACCCTATAACAATTAAGAAAATAATTGAACAATCCAACATGTAAGATAAAAAAGGACAAATTTGGACAAATTTGGACAAATCACAATCAAGACCCTAATTCCATTTTTATAAACTTACAAACAAGTCGGAAGTCACTACAGAGTACGCTATTCCATTTAGTTGCCGCCTACAAAGTCTAGTCATTGAGCGTCGCCCGCACCAACTACACCAGGTCGCACTTAGCCTCATGACCTGCACGTTACACCAAGTCACAGTCCATCTTCTTCGTCCACCACGACCCACACGCTGCACTAAATTTTAGCCACCACGCAGCGCGTACACTATGGATATAAATTTGATTTTATGATTAATGAGATTATGATTTTTAGTTTTTTTTAATTATTTTAGTAAGTTGTTATGAATATTAAATAATGATACCTGAATACTGAAAAATGATATTCTTATTTAAAAAAAAAATTAATTATTTTATAAAATTAAATTTTTTTGGAGTTAAGCTAATCTTGTCTAAACAAATTGTGTTTTAATATGCATATAATTTGTTTATTAATTATGTCAAAATAAATTATATTTGAATTATTAATTTAATAAATAAATCATATTCGTACTTGAATCTTTTACATTATTAATAAATAAATTGTATTTAAATTCATGTCTAATCATATATAAATGAATTGAATTTTAATACGAAAATGACTCTTTTATTAATAATGCATGATCGAATCATATATGAATCATCCGTTTAACAAATGGATTGTATTTGTGTTTAATTTTTGACATAATTAATAAATAAATTGAATTCATATTCACTTAAAATTTTGTTATATCCACTAAGAAGATAATACAAGCAAGACACATTTACACAAATTGACAACCCTAAGTTAAATGGATATGCCAACTTATTAGTTGATAAATAATAAAAATAATAGTAAAATTAAAGCATATTAATTATATTGATATAATACGACCATTCAATTAATAAAAAATAATAAAATTATTAATTACTTATAAATCAAAAAAATTAAAGAGAATTTTACGTATGTTAAATAAATAAGTCATTAAATAGTGGAATTCTCTTTTATTTATAATTAATAAATATATTTTTTTATTAATTAAATGATCGCATTACATCAGCATAATTAATGTGATAATACTATTTTATCAAAAAAAAAAATTTAATAAAAATATTAGATATCGACATACATATATTTAGTATTTTTTTATTTATTTTAGTTATTTTATTAAAGAATAAAATTATAAATATAATTTTTTTTAATAACTGAGGGGTTAGTTATAAATTTATATCTACATACATGGATATCATTGAGGAGGTAATATTACCATTAAAATTTACATTAATTTGAAATTGTATATTTTCTTACATGGGTACAAATAATCAAACTGAAATAATTCAAACTGGCAAATGTGTCTTTACCACCAATTACCAGTTTGCAACAATTTGGTACAAATAATTAAATAATTAGTTTTAAAAAAATTATTGAGTTATGAAAATTATATTAGATTCTAAACAACGTGGGATATGAGACACTTATTATGGTTTAATTTACCATCGAAGACGCAAGGGCATGTTTGGCAGGCCTCACTCAATTGTACTACAACTACTGTTTGCATATATAAAATTTTATTTGTCCCGTATTTGGCTCCAAAAGAGAACTGGATTCTTTCGCACAAAATTTCATAATACAGATGAGTCACGGCAAGGCTGACCTGTGATTACCGGCGGTTCAACTTTACATTATTTTTGTTTGGACTTTTAAAATAATATAACATAACATTATAATATAATATTACATTATATATAAAAAAAATATATATCATATTATATAATATTATTATAACATAATATAAAATAATAAAATAATATTTTATATTCATACAATCCAATCTAATATTAAAAATAATTAGTATTATATTATATTTTATTTGTTTTAATTTATTACAATTAAAAATAATTTAAACTATTTAAAATAATACAATTTAAAACATGTTATCAAATATTTTGAAATACAGTAATAAATTAATTGATCACGGATATGATTGTGCTACCTTAAGACTACATAAAAGTATCGAGGGATGACCAAAATCAAACATTTTAATACATTTATATGGTTATATTTGCACACATCTTTCATAAAATTCATGGATCGCAAAATCAAAGAAAACTGAAAAGGGAAAAAGATAACATTATTTTATGAGTTAAGCGGACATATGCGTCACCTTCAAAGCGCCACAGGATATCTATCAATACAGTCAAGCCATGGATTCCTCGCAGCCGGCTTCTTTACACGGCGCATTGCCTGCCAAACCAGACTGTTGCACTTGAACCCTGAACCAAAAGAGATTTGCCAAACTCTATCGCCTCTTTTCACGCTCTCTTTTGCTTCCAAATATGCAAGTTCATACCAAATACTACTGCTAGAAGTGTTGCCAAAGCGATGTAATGTCATCCTTGACGCCTCCAAATTCTTGTCGCTCAGCTCCATGTTTTTCTGCAGTTCATCTAACACAGTTTTGCTGGCTGCGTGCACACAGAAATGCTCGAATGCAAGCTTGTAATCTGGAATGTAGGGTTTTGGTGATGATGGTTGGGATGATCTAGTTTTGGCATCGAATAAGTGTCTCCAGGCCAAGGTTGCGAAGAAGATGAGCTGCTCAGAGAAAGGAAGAACCAGAGGTCCCAAAGTAGTGATGTTGGTTTTCAAAGCATCACCTCCTATTTCCACTAAATCTTTGCTCACCCTAAGCCCTTTGAATCCTTGTTCATCTTCCTCTTGGTAAACGCACCTACACATGAAAAGAAAATGAATTGTATGTTTAATGTACAGACATAAACAACCTATTTAAAATTTGCCCTAAATTGAATATTACAAGAAACAGTAAAGTTACATGTGTAAATTCTTAAATAAATTCATAAGTATAAATTAAAATGATTAATATTATTTTATATTTTTAAGAAAATAAATTAAATTTTATTAAAATAAAAAAATATATTATATAAAATATATAATAATAAAAAATAATTTTATGTTAGTTTTTATATATATACACATATATAATTTATATAAAAATTTATATTTTTAATATTATCATATAAAAAAAATCATTTCAAGGCCACTTTATCTTAATCATATTCGTTTGATTTGTTTTGATGGGACTTGTTCCAACCTTATTGTTTTGGATAAGGATAATCGTTAATACATAACCAGAACCAAAATATATTGCTACATTAAAGAATCAAAAACTCAACGTAACTCAATTATAGGCGTACCTACTAATTAAATACTGGCACGCACGCATTTATTTAACTTAGTCTAATTTTTTAATAACTATGGGCCCGTCCTCTGATTTCAGGATTTCACAATAGCAGGGTGGTGATATCTCCACCCCGTTATTTATAAATAATAATGTAAATTCTTCTTCTTTTTTTTCTTTATACAACTTTAATCCTTTCTTAAGACATATATATATATATATATATAGTATTTTCAAATGACAAAATACGAAAAATATGCACCCAAAACACTAACGAACGGAAAAAAATTAATTCTGTAATTTTTAATTAAAAAAATTTGCTCATAAACTTTTGTTAAAGAATTGTGTATAGAATAAATGTAAAAAAATAAAAGAAATTAAAAGAACAGCTGAAGGTAATATTTTAAATCTTAAGATATAATAGGGTTACTTTTGGTATATAAAATATTTTAAATTTTATAATTTATTATGAAAAGTAATGTCTCAGAAATTATTTTAAAATTCATCTTTTTATTTACTCCCACTCAAAATATATTAAACTCTAAAATAATATTTTTAAAAATTATTTTTAAAGCAATATTAAACTCTGTTTAATTTAAAAAATAATATTAGTCTTTCACTTTCTTCGTCAATATCATGTAAAAAGTGGGTGTGAAAAGTGTTTGACAAAAAAATAAAATAGGCATAAGTTTAATTAAAGAAATGTTTGTTTAATAGGACTTATCTTATTTCATATATCTATATAATATATATATATATATAATTTCTTAATGTTAAAATTATAAATAAAAATAAAAAGGTAGTTTTAAATGGATTTTGTAGGGATTAGAATATTTCTACAGTGCTTTTGATCGTGCTAATAAATGGGGTGTTAACACACTAAATATGAGGCCGAAATGTTACCGAGGCACAAATATTGCTTCTTCAAATCACGGCCTTATACACAGTTTCTACTAATCTATGCATTATTGTTCTTCAATAATCAAAAGACAATTTTTGATTCATTGTAATAATTTTATGTTCCTAAACCAACAGTAACAAACCATCAAAAAAGTTATTGAAATAGAGAACTAGAACAAACCTGAAGCTCCGATCATTGGCACCTTTATGTGTCCGAACGATATGTTCTAGGCGGTACTTGGCACGGTGGTAGTCACGCATCCGGTTGGATAGGAGGACAGCGGAACAGCCCATCCGAAAAAAGCAATTTGGAATAATCATGGACCGGTCCTGGCCCGGGTACCAGTTACAACCCACCATCTCAGTACTCAAAACAACAGCATAATTGCTCGGGTTAGCCTGCAACATATCGCGGGCCAAGTCCACTGCAATAATCCCAGCACTACAACCCATGCCGCCAAGATTGTAACTTAAGATATTCCCTCTCATTTTGTAGTGGTTTATAATCATAGCAGAGAGTGATGGCGTAGGGTTGAAGATGCTGCAGTTCACGACTAGAATTCCGACGTCCTTTGGTCGAACCTTAGTCTTTGAGAAGAGCTCGTCGAGCGCACCAAATATGACCATTGATGCTTCAAATCGGCCATGTTTCATGGTCCCACAATTTTCAGCAGACATAACTGCTTTTGGGATGTAAGTTTCATCTCCAATTCCCGATGATTGTATTATTCTTCTTTGGAAATCTATAGTTGCCTCATCAAACTTGCCTGATTTTCTTGCTAGGTCGATGAACTGCTCCCTGGTTACCTGAAATCACAGATTTAAGTAAAACTCAGATCCAATATATTCAGTTGCAATTCTAACGAGTCAGTTCTCAAGTTTGTGTACCTTGAGATCATCGGGGGGCCGATAACAGGCAAAATCGACGAGATAAACAGACCGAGGCCGCGATATGAAGTAAACGGAAAGAGTGAACCCAAACAAGCCGAAGAAACCAAGCACAGTGGCAAGGTCATAGCGTGCATCTTCCCAAAGCTTGTTCCACAGCTCTTCTCGTCTGAGACTACCCACCTCAGCGCTCAATACAAGCACCAAAACAGGTATAGTGGCCAAATATATGGCATGATTGATTAGATAGTGATACCCTAACTTAACGTACTTGAGATTGACTGACTGAAGAAAGTCCGGCAGCCGTCTACGGACTCTGACAGAGAAGGTTAGAGAGCCAGCATTGGGGCCGGATGACTCAATCCCACGGTTGACAATATCAGTTGACAAGAGATCTTGCTCGTTTCTAGCCATAATGTTAAAGTTGTTGATATCGTAAGATTGGTTGAGTGCAGGCTTTTTAAATATATGTTAATTTAAGAGCAATGAAGAGGGTGGGTGGAGGTTATAAGTTAAGGTTGTCACCAAACTTCGAGTAGTTGAGCGGTTGAAACATTTTCAACTGCCTTAAATTCTTCCCTCAACGAGGATTGTTGGCTCAATTCAAAGTTTAATTAATTAAATGGGTTGCAATTTTTAGTCAATGCATGAATGTATGTATGTATATGTATACGTATGTTTCAATTATTATCCTTTTATGCCTAGCAAATATAATATGAACTAATAACGATAATCTCTCTTTGGTTAGTTTCCTCTTCAATATTAAGAGGGTCAAAAGATTACAAAAACAAAACCAAGAATGTAGGAGAAGCAGTGAGGATATCTTCTCTTCGATTGCAGTTTGCATGATGTAGTTACCACCAGCTGGCCAGAGCTTTTTGGTTTTAGTTTAGCAACTGGCTTTATGTTCGTTATAAACATAATTAGAATGCAATAAATAAAAAGAAATAGTTTAGCTGCCACCTCAACGCTCAAACTTACCTATTTTCATGCGCTATTCTTCTTCTTCTTCTCCTTTTTTTTTTTATAATTATGTCGAAATGTAATTAATCAAAAATGAAGATTGTTGTCCCGAGCAGTTTGTAATTAATTCCTGAATTCTTTTAAGGATTTGGTATTTTGTCACGTGGATAGGAAATCTAAGATTTGAAAATCTTAAAATACCTTTGTTACCTAAAGGATGTGTTTGGTTAGTGAAAAAATGTTGAGAAAAATAAGAAAAAAGTATAAAAATATTATAAAATTTTAAGTAAAATGATCTTATCACATTAATAAAGATGATATACTAGAATTATTTAATCAATAGAGAGAGAGAAATTTATTCATTAGTAATGAATGAAAAAAAATTAAAAATAAATTTCATAAATTTTTTTCACCATATTAATTAAAAATAATTTTTTTTTAATTTTTTTTATCTATTAACTATAAATAAATTCTACTCATTCTATTAATTGGATAATTTTATTTTATCACTTATATTAATGTGATAGAATTATTTTATCTAAATTTTTTTAAAAATATAAATTTTTTTTTAAGAAATGACGTGCTTGGCCAAAATTTAAAAAAAAAAACTCATATCTTTTGTAAAATGATGATATTTTATTTCCCTTTTTTCTAATTTTATTATTTTACCTTATTATTTTAATATAAAAAGAGCTCCTACAAACCATTTCCCTTTCTCTTACATCTTTGATTTTAGGTAAGTAATGGCATTGCTACTTAAATTTGTGGAAATTGGAAGTTGCTTTGCTCCTCTTCTTCTTCTTATTTATTTGCTTTATTTTAAAAGATCTCAAATTGGGGGACTAAACTTTTAATCTTGATAAACCCTTGTAGTTTGAGGATTTGGAGGCATGGCCTTTTAATTTTAAGAGCTTTAATCCGTCACCTTTTTCAAGGCCCTTTAGTTTCAGGAAATCCTTTGTCAGTTCTGGTTACTTTTATTTTAACCTCGGTTACTCTAGTTTTCACTATAGCCGTATATTTTTACTATAGTTACTTTTAGCTTTGTATACCTAGTTTCAGGATTCACGAGCATTTTGCTCGTGCAATAGACTGCATCTTCTGCCGTGTCTTTCAAGGAATGGGACAGCACTTACAGAAGCTTCTGACATGGCCATCTATAGATACAATAATGTTGTGTCACGGATAGTAAGAATGGGAGGCGCGCAACTTCTTGTGAGCATTAAATTGGTAAGAATTGGAGGCACGCAACTTCTTGTGAGCATTAAATTGTTCTTCTGGCAATTCTCTTGAGGATGACTTCTTTACAGCATCAAGGAGTGGCATGCTGATAAAATCTGATGTCTTTATGCGAAAAAGAACTCAAGCGGAAAATGATGGATCTTTTACATTTTATCATTAGAGTTGTTTAGATTCTTGTTGAATAAAATCGCCATGTTTTCGATCTCTCAACCACTCCAATGGAGTATTTGATAGTAATACAGGAGTTTTTTTTTTTTTTAATATTTTTGACACTGAAAGCCTATTACAAATTCTTACATTATAATTTTCTCTCTTCAAACAGAAATATTTATATGGAGATATTTATAAAAATTAAAAAAAAAATACATATTATGATGAAAAATATTTGTCTCACAAATATATTATTTGTCTCTAATATATTAAGTGATTAAAAAATTATTTGTACTCATGTATTATAACATATTGAAAATTTAAGTATTTAATGGATCCCTTGTTATAATCATATTGAAACGTATGTGATAAAAGTATTAGATTAGAGGAAAAGTATAGAAAAAAAAAGTTTTATAAACCCGTTACGACAAAAATTTAGTGCAAACGAGTATTATTGACAATAAAGAGCAAAGTTATTATTTCAATAAGGTTTCAATTGACCAATCTAAATATTCAGGATGTATATTAGTATAATAGAGTGTGTTAGAAGAAAAGATAAATTTTATAACTCTAGAAATGCCAAAATTACTATTTTAAACAAAAAGGGATAATTTTATTAAAAAAGGCAAAATGGTCATTACACCAAGGATTGGAAGAATTTTGCTAGATTTTAATTACCCAGAACTTTTATAAATATTGTAAATAAGATGTAGATAAGTAGAATTGAATTTAGACGTGAATTCCTTTAGAAATGATAAAAAATGATCAAAATGATCAATTTTCTTTATTAGGGATAAAATGATTTTTTTATAAGAATTTGAAAAAAAAGTGAGAGTTAAAACTGATGAACTAAAGTGAAAGAATTTAAAAATAACTTGAGTAGTCTCATAATTTACTTGAAAGTTAAATATAAGTTTTGAAAAGTTATTGAGTAAGAGTATAATTTTTAAAAATATAAAATTAGATAAGATTCTTTGACTTTTCAAAATTAAATGAATTCAAATTTTCCTTCTTTCTTTTCTTGTAACTCATTCTCTTCCTTCTTTTTCAAATTTTTTTTGAAAAAATTAAGCAAAATCTCATAATTCGTTCGATTAAACGCGTTACCGCGGAAGAAAAAATTATTCTACGCATCGAGATCTTTAATTTGACAATAAAAATTCTTAATTTCATTAAATTTTAATTTATGAATTTGTTGAAAAGTGATTTTGATGGTGATTTTTGTATTTTTTTTAAATTTAAATTTGATGTAATTGCCATCAATTTTGAATTTGAGGTAGGAACGTTAAACTCTAATTTGATAATTTGGAGATTTATTAAATTGATGCATAATTTATGAAATTGAATATTTGAAAAGTAGATTAGAGTGAATATAATTGTGTAAAGAGAGAAAATTTAGTTTATATATATTCGGATATATTCGGCCACTGTTTATTAAGCACTTAAATACTTAATTTTGATGTGTTTTAATATGTTTAAATGTGTATAAATGTATCAGAGAATAAAATAAATTGGTAGGAATTTATTTAAATGTGCAAATTAGAAGAAAAATATAAAAAAAGGGTAAAATTAAAAATTTTGGATGCTGTTCATTGAGGTCTTGCTTTTTGATTCTTGAGAGAATTATGTATTAATAATAGTATGGTGAAATAACAGAATTGATTAGACTTGATTTAGTTGGTTAAAACGAAAGATAAATGAAGAAAGGGTAAAATAGTAATTTTGATTACTATTTGAGTAATCTTAATTATTATTTTATGATATATTTATATATGTTTATAAATGTATTGTAAAACGTTAGAATTAGTAGAATTTGACTTGAGTGGATAAAAATAGAAGATTTTAGAAAAATAGTATAATTGAAAATTCAGCCATTAGAGAGTGTGAATAATTATATGAGTTCTATTGTGTTATATTTTGATAAATATATTAATTTATAAATATGGTTATGGAATATATTGAATTAAATTCCATTGATGAAGAATGAGTATATTTATGAAATTTAAAAGCATTGGGATGATTTTAATTGGTTATCAAAAATAGAATGGATTGTATTGGAATATATAATATATCTTGTCAATATCCATCGCCATACTGAGGTAATTTAAAATACTTTTACGGTATTGTATATTTTAATCATAGTGTATGGTATGACATTATAGTATAATACATATAAATATATTAATATAAGTGTATATATATATATACATATATATATTAATAGGTATTATTATTTTATTATAATTATTGATTATGAGTATGTGCACTTGTATTTGTGTGATTTAATAATGTGTATGAATTTTTTTTAATGTTGGTAAGGAATTATGGGAAGGTATTATATGTGATTATTATAGTTACTGTGATATTATCGAAATACTCTTGAGAATAGTTAAGGGTAAAGTGGTAATAATGATTATAAAAGAAAATTGTATAATTAGAATAATTATGAATTTACAGAACTTTCCTACACACTGGTAGAGTCGCTTAGGGCGGAGTGTATTTATTATTATTTTAATTGTAATTCCCTAAGGGGTAGACTTAACTCACAATCGTCCTTATAATGTCTGAAAAGGTATGTTGTAATCACAATAGTTCTTTATAGTGCCCTAGAAGGTATGTTAAACTTATAGTAGGAAGTGACTGTTTGTCATAGTACCTTAAGGGGTATGTTGAATTTATGATAGAACCGATATTTGTGCACAATTTGATAGAGGAATGAGTGTGTATAGGATGAGTATGGTGGCCATGATCCATAGCATGTCCTAATTATGATTAGTCTAAAATAAAATAAATTAGAATCAGAGTAGAATAAATGAAAGTACTAAATTGTTTTGCTTATATGCTGATGTATGCTATACAATCTAGTATGTATACTATACCGTTAGAATACAGAGTAGAATACAAAAATAGAATCCAAACTTTGGACAAAAAAAATAAAATGAATAGAATTAGAATGGTATAGAAATAGAACAGAAAAGAGTGAGAAAAAAAAAATGTGTAACATAATTCTTCTACGTGCTAAAAGACGATGTGTAGTGATATTGATATCTATTGAAGAAACAGTAAATCATTACCGAATAATATTGAAAATGTTATGGTTTTTTTTTGTAGGTAGTGTAGTCTATATATATAGGCTAACTTTTATTGAAATTTTTATAAAAATTACTATTTATGTAGTAGATGTGCTATTCTAGTGAATGGATTAAATTGACTACGTACCTGTTAGAGTTTTAGATTCTTATTAAGTAATTTTTAATTACTTACCACTATGGCATGGTTAGTGATAGGACGGCTCTGGGTGATTTCTCTGAGACATAACAAGAATTTCAAGAAATGATATATTATGTTTTGTTTTACAAAATTTTGGACATATATTTCAAAACTATGATTATAATTTATAAATGTAAATATTTTATTTTTATTAAAAATAAATATTTAATATAAATTTTTTTTTAATATCTATAAATTGACTAAATAAATTAAAATTTTAAATATTTAATCTTTATATATATATATATATATTTATACACATGTATACGTGTGCGTGTGTGTGTGTGTATTGAGGTTATAGATTTTACATATATCGCATTTGTTACTATCACTAATTTATACAGCGATAATTTAGTGACCATTACAAATATATAATAACATTTGATTATGTATGTCATCGATTTTATTATTAATAATTATTTTATAACAACTAATATTAATTGACGAAAAGAAGGGACAAAAAGGAAAAAAATGTTATTATATAATTATTTTGGGATTAATAATTTTATCCTTATATTTTTATACAGTGACTATTTTATGTCTCATTTTAATATATTTAGTAACTATTTAGTAATAATATAAATAGTAACAAATCTATATATCACTATCAAATATTTAGGAATAATATATAATATTATTATTGATCTAAATAATGACAATTAAATATGTATTGAATCATATACTATGGATAATTTATTTTGTCATTAACAATACAAACATTGATTATTAAATCTGTATCTAACATTACAATTACCTACTTTTAATTTTGTCATTAAAATAATGTCATTTTATGTCATAAGAAATATTAATTAATTTAATTATTTCATTAGTAAATATAAATAAGGACATATTAATTATATAAATAAAAAATATTTAAATTTATTTGTTCTATAATTATCAATTAATTGACATAACTAAATTTAAAAATAAAATAAATTCAAAACTATTCTTGAATTCTCATGATATCTAAGTTTCAAAGGATCCAAAAGCATAAATTAATTAATATTTGTAAGCGCATTAATTTGTTTTATTCTATTGTCTAACACATACCACAACTTCTGTAAGGATGGATTTAAATTCTTTCATTTTTTACTCTATATGATTTATTTTTTCTTCTACAACTTGTACATGATTTTGCATTTCTTCCAACATTTTTAATGCCTCATTTAAACGACCATAAGCCCATAAGAAAGATAAGAATTTTTTACCACTGTCATAAATTTGAGAAAAAATTTAATTTTTTAATACGCTTAGCTATCGGTTAACAAATTCATTCATTTCACTCTATAAATCATAAATAATAAGCATAAGAACATGCAAAATAAAAAAAAAATGCTGTAACTTCTTTTATTGGCAGCATTGTGTAAGAAATTACAAGAGAAAGTGAAAAAAAAAAAAAAAAAATTTAAGAACTAAAATATAACATTCTTTTTAACACAAATATCTATACTTGATTTTACATTTTGTGATCTCAATTCAAATTATATATATAAACAAAGATTTATTGAAACTACCAACAACATAAGGTCATATCTCCAACCATGCATATGAAAGCAACACAAAATAAATAAATAAATAAATAAAAGAATGACTATAATTTCTTAAGAAGCTTTTCAGAAACTTGCATAAAATAGAGATGTCACTTGGCATCAAATGATAACAGAGCATTATCCCTTCACATTTATAAAGATTGATTACTACATACATACATATACATATATTTCATAAAAATAAGTATATCTTTCTCTCATTAGTATCAACATCAAGAAAGGGGAGAGGGGTTGGGTGTGAAAGAAAAAGCTAATAAGAATTCATCTCTAAGTCCATTTGCTCAGAAATATTTCAAATAAAAGAACTCGAAAGGAATACACATCTTATTTCAAGAGAAAAATACTGGTATTAAACGAACTTACCTCTATATGAACAAACCTTATTGCCAAACATCAAGCGATGCCCTGGGCAATTCATTGGTTTCAATCCATATTCTTGTTTTTCAACCTGTGCCAAAAACTCAATATTAGTGTCATCAAAGAAGAAATAATATAGTATGTTGATATATGACAATTATTTTGCCCTGCGAAGAGACTCATTAGAATGTATTAAATCCAGAAACATGCAAATATACCATTAATATATTCAGAATCCACAACTTATTTTGACGGATTTCTAACTTAATTAAAAAGCTAGAAATACCAGACTTGCACGGAAGGACACTAGCTATCTAGTAGAAACTCCACCATTCTCACGACATTACCCCTTATGTCATGCAAAACCATATATGGTAAACTGAACCCTTGTTGAACAGAAAACTAAAGAGATCTAAATTCACTTTTTTATCTTTGTCTGTAACCCACAAAAAAATCATATAAGCTACCATGTGTTCCAATAAATGTCTTTAAACACCCCCCCTCACATAAAAAGTTTTGATTCAACTTCAAACAAACTACACGTTGTCCCCAAATTTTATTTAATGTGGTCGGACATCATTATTATCTTTCCCATATGAACCAAATCTGAAAAAAAATCGAAGTTGCTGAAAACTGGTACCAAATTTGACCCCACCATGCATGGACAATGGAATGCAAATATACTTCTTACACTTTTTCCATCATTCTTGAGGATAGATCAAAATACTGCGGAAGCTCACATCAAACAAAAACATACTCCCCTTGTAATTTGCAGGCTTACATCAAATAAAAACATATTCTTCTTGTAATTTGCAACATGGCTAGATGTTTTCCAAAGTTTCATATTATCATATTTGGTGATATAACCTGCCAAAACTCAAGTTAGATAGCATTTTAAAAGGATATGTCTCATACTCACACAGTACAATGATCAACGATTGATTTCTCAAGTTTGCTCAACTAAGCCTTCGACTTTTTTTTTTTTTTTTTAATTTCTTTAACATAGATGAATTACATTCACAAAATCATCAGCTGAATTAATTAAATTTGATTGATTTTTTTCTCAATCTAATTTAGCATTTAATTTAATCTCAAAAAAATAAAATTTATCAACTGAACTAATATTTGTTTCAAATAGAAATTGCAAGAGATGAACCACTATATGAATTTGGTACTTCATGCAGTATGAATTGCAAGAGAGATGAAACACTGTATTCGAGATTTGAATCAGCCATGGTTCTGAGTAGGAATTGTAGTAGTTTCATTTGGGGTTTTATTTGCAAAACAAGAGGGGAAGAGATTAGATATGGGCTTCAAAAATTTGGGGAAAACATAATAATGCAAAAATATACGATTTCTGAGTAAGAATTGTACGAGTTTTATTTGGGTCTTATTTGCTAAACAAGTGGGGGAGAAATTAGGGATAGGCATAAAAAATTTAGGGAAAATATAATAAGGGAAAAATATAACCTAATTGAAATATAATACAAAGAAGAAGTGGAAAGTGAATGTGATTGAGATTTATCATAATTTATAATCTAGAAAAAAATTTAATTCAAGAATTTGGAAAAAATTGGAAGATAAAGCGTGTTTTAGTTTATTTAGAATTTAATTAATTATAAGTATTATACACACATATTTTTTGTTTAGTCTCAAATTAAGAAAAATGTATTATGTTTATATCTATTGTGATATATTTGAGACAAATAATTACAATTGTCATATTATCAATAAAAATTTTAGCATGAATAATAGCAGAAAAATTTTATCTTAATTATTAATGACGGAAGTTAATTTTGTCACTGTATAGTATGACAAGAGGTGTTTATATACATAAAATGGAAACTTATACTTGAAATTTTAGGCTATATTTTTGAGATTTTTATGAAGCATTAACACATTTTTTATTTGATTTTGGTTGTTAATAAAAAAACAAACACTTAAGAAGAGATTGGAGTCAACAAATGTCAAATGGGCAAAATTGATGAATAGTAATTAAAGAGCCCAAGGCCATAACTTTATGTTACGGAGTGCTCTAATGAATGAATAGTAAACAAAGATTTGAATGCCATAGCTTTGAGCCGTGATGTTAAAAAACTACCTGTCGAGGGAATTTTTCATTTTTTTTTATTTTTCATAAATATAAAAGAAAAAAAAATTGTTTAGAAAGGACGGCAGATTTAGGGCAAGAAGAGAACAAAATCAAGGAGAAAGAGGCAAGAAGAATCATAAAGATAAAAACTCCAAGCTTTTTGTCAGCAATTCCATCTAACTTTTATTATTCCTTAGTTTTTCTTGTGTTTAAGATGCTTAATTTATTCGATTTATTTTTAGTTTCTTACATCATGAACAAAATTTGATGATTATTTATTATCAACTATAGATTCAATACTGGTTAATGAGAATAATAAATTAAGTTTGAATTAATTTAGGTGAAATTAAATACTCTAAAATTTTCCTTATTTGATTACAATTCTTGTTTTAGTTTTGTTTTAATTTAATAATTAGTTTAGTTAGTAAATAAAGTTAGTTTAATAATTGAATAAAATTAATTTTTAATTCGTTAAGATGACAATAAAAGTAGTTAAAATCAATAGTTAGATTTTACATAAATAGTTCTCGTGAGAATAATTTAGGACTCATCATTATATTATTTGTTAGCAATAACATGTGCTTGTGTTTGCATATTTTTTAACAAGTTTTTGGCCCTGTTGCCAGGTATTGTCTTATATGTATACATTCTAATATTGAGGTAAGCTACTTTGAAGCTTAATATTGATTTTTAATTTTTAATTTCAATTCTCTTTTATTTTCATTCTTCTTATAAGTACCTTCGGCTATTGTATGCAAAACGCTGGGTGTAGTTAACTCTGTCATTAGATTCTAAAATTGAGAAAACTTGTTGACTGAATAGAAAAGAAAAGAGAGAAAAAGCTTGATAGTTAAACATAATGGCTGATAACCTTGAAGAAGTGGATGACAAGAAGGTGTTGTGTGATTATGTCATGTTGATAGTTACAAGCAATGTGTCAGGAATAACTCATTCGACAATTCAAGCGAATAACTTTGAGATCAAGCCAGCCATTATTCAAATGGTCACAGCAAATCAGTTTAGGAGTTTACTTATGATGATTGTATATTTCACATTTTTAGCTTTTCAGAGATTTATGATAAGCATAAGATTAATGGTGTTTCAGATGATGTTATAGACCAAGATTGTTCCCATTTTCTTTTTGGAACAAGGTTAAAAGCTATCTAAACATTTGGCCAACTAGAAGTATTATGACATGGGCAGATCTGGCATAAAACTTTTTGGCAAAATTCTTTCTATCTATGAAGACTACGATGCTATTACTTTCATTCAACATGATATGGTGTTGCTTTATGAAGAATGATAGAGGTAGAAAGAGGTGTTAAGGAGGTGCTTGCATCATAGACTTCCTGAATGGTTTTAAATTCAGACTTTCTATATTAGTTTAAGGAGTTCAATTAGAACTTTGGTAAATGTTGCAGTAAGGGGTGCTTTGATGAGCAAAACATATGATGATGCTTATTCCTTACTTAAAGAAATGGCTGTAAATACCTTGTAATGGCCATTTGATTGTTCTACACTAAGGAGAGCATTTGGGTAATATGAAGTTAATCCTATCAAAATATTATCTTATTAGAAAGTAGCATTATCTAAACAGTTGGGGATCTTAACAATTAATGCCATACATATCATTGTGTGAATGGTGTAATAGAGCCCATGCCAGTGCTAAGTGTTAAGTTGAAAACCTTTTTGACTTATCTCAAGCTGAATAAATGTAATTTATGGAAAATTTAAATGGGTAGAGGAATAATCCTATTTCAACACATATAATTCGAGATGAAGGAATAACCCAAACTTATCTTGGCACAATGATCAAAATATGGTAAGATCATGACAGGGATTTTAGTAACAACCATTAGGATTTCAATAGTAACAGGTAGAGAAGAAGGTATCATTAGAAGATGTGTTGACACAACTTACTGTGAGTATTTCTTTGTTCATGATAAAGACTAAAATGACACTTTAGAATCAAACAGTATCTATTCAGAACCTAGAGGTACAAGTATGCAGTTAGTGAATATAATAAGAAATAAACCTCATAGTACACAACTTTCTAATATAAAAAAAAAAACTTGTAAGAAGATTGTAAATGCTATCATGCTTTGTAGCTGTAGAGAGTTTGGCATTATCATCTACGAAAAGTACTGAAAATATCAAGTTAAGTGTATAGGTTGAAAAGGTTAAAGATTTTAAGAGTTTCAGTAAACAAGAAAAAGAAAAGTTGAAACCCAAACTCTTTCTAGATAATCCTCTACCTTATGTGCCACATATTCTATACTTTTAACAGTTTTAAAAGTAAAAAAAAAAATAGATAAGTAGCTTTTAAATTTCTTGATGTTTTAAGAAATTGTACATTAACATTCCTTTTACAGATGCTTTAGAACAAAATACCAAGTTACGTGAAGTTTATGAAGAAAATTTTTTCAAATAAGTTTATGAAGAACTTATTATAAAGTATAATGTCATCATTCAGAAAAAATTACTACTAAAGTTAAGGGATCTAAGAAGCTTCACTATCCCATGCATTATTGGATATTCTCATTTCAACAGGGCATTATGTGATCTTAAAGCAAGTATAAATTTGATGCCTTTATCTATGTTTAAGTGACTAAGCTTAGAGGAAGCAAAATCGATGACAGTTTCATTACAATTTGCAAATAGTTCTATCAAATATTCAAAAGGAATTGTTAAGGATGTGTTAGTAAAGGTAAACAAGTTCATTTTCCTAGTCGAGTTTCTTGTACCTGACATAGAAGAAGATCAAGAAATTCCACTCATTTTTGGTTAACCATTCTTAGTTATCGAGAGAGCTTTTATTGATGTACATAAAAGAGAACTTATTCTAAGACTTTAAGATGAACAAGTCTCGTTCAATAAGGCAATCAAGCACCCAAGTGAGCAGCTAATTATTTTTGAGTCGATATAGTTGCTCATTGCTCCATAAATAATTTTAAGAGATCATAACAGCTTATTAAGAGGGAGAAGATGAAGAAACAAAGTAGTGCTTAGAGGATCAAGATAAAAAGGCAATGACTCAAGGCTTACATTGTTCAAAAGAGGAATATTTTAAAGTATTTAATCATTGTAAAAGACCTAAGGTGATTAGCTTTATTGGATAGACACGCTAAAGACTATACAATAAGGGCTTCTTAAGAGGCAATCTAAGTATATTTAAACTTCTAATTTTAATTTGTATTTATTTTATTCTTTTTTATTAAAAATTTTTATTTCAATTTTTTTTAGGAAACCTTTATTAATGAGATACATTTTTTTTTTCAGGATCTTAAGCAAGTATGAAAACTATTGCAAAAATCACAAATAGAGTTAAGTCTTGAAAAAGCTGAAGAATGCATGCAAAAAAAAAAGCCACATCTCTTACCTCCAAAGCTAATGTTGATAATGATAAAGATGCATTTTGCAATGCCATAATTCAGAGGTGTACTCTATTCTTTACTTTTATATTTTTATTTTACATTGAAGATAATGCGTGATTTAAGTTTAATGGTAGCAATTAGTTCGTTTGTTTTAATTTATTTTGTGTTTGTTCTAGTTATTCTATTTTTGGGAGTTTAAGTCAATAGCTATTACTTTGCATGTGTTTGTTTTTTAGTTGTAATGAGTAAGTATGGTAAGAACTAATGAAAATTTAATTATAGAACATATTGATCAAGCTATCATAAGGCTATATCAAAATTGAAAGATAATATGTATGTGTTAATTTATGACTTATGTGCTAATTCTATCTTCACTATAAAGCAATTTTTGTACACATAGCCATGAACATGTCAATTAGTTGTGCATGCTTGAAGAAAGTTCATATGAATATAGTGTTATATATCAAACTTTCAAAAGATTCTAGAACTTGTTTAATTAATACTTAAGGTGAAATTCTAGATTGGAGCATATTGGAAAAATAAATTAGGCCATCTTTTGAATTGTTTGAGCCTTTATGAAGTTAACCTTGGAGTGAATATCCTTAGTTACCCCCTTTGAGCCTAATGGACCCATTCTTTCTTGTTTTAATCACATAATAATTCAAGCCTTTACTTTCAGATCTTTTAAAACTTTATCCTTAGCCTTAAGGCACATATATCACTTTCATTGTTTTGTTTCTTTTTTTTTTTTTTTTTAAAAAAGAAGAAAAGAAAAAGAAGAGAAAAGAAAAGTAAAGAGTGGAAATCCACCATGAATGAGAAGTTAAAAAAGGGGGAGAAACTTTGTTAAAGGGATGAATTCTTCAAAGAAACATTGTGGAATGAAAAAAAAAGAAAAAAATGGGAATGAATGAAGGGGAGAAGCAAAAGGTGAGTGAAAAGACTTGTAAAGAGATAATTCAGAAGAGTTATGTGCTTAGAGTGATATTAGCCAATTGAATATCCGATTATCAATCCCTTACCTAAGCCATACAATACAAGCTAATAAAGTTCTAATGATCTTTGATATGTTGTTGGTTTACATTAGTAGAGAGTTTTATAAAAAATAAGCTTATAGAGTTGTTAAGAGTGTGAAAACTTTAGGACTATGTTATGTTCTATTTATTTGTATGGACTAAACCGAGTTACAAAAGATTAATTATGTAATGGCCTACTTATTTGTATTTCATACACATGATTTTTATGAAAATTATAGTGAGGAGAAAAATTGGCATGTGAGTGGAAATGACATGTGCATGTTATTATAAAATTTTGATTAGGCTATACAATAAGTGAGATCTTTGAGATAAATCTTTAAAAACATTAGGTCTTACCCATGTATATTCAATAGTTGTGTGTGAAGTTAGTCTGGATAGTTTTTATAGTGTTCTTCCTCTTTTTTTCTTTTTTTTAATCTTTTTTGCTCAACTACTAGCAAAAACTCAAGTTCGGGGCTATTTGACAAAGGTGTTTATATGCATAAAATGTAAATTTATACTTGATATTTTGGGCTATGTTTTTGAGATTTTTATAAAGTATTAACACATTTCTTATTTGATTTTGGTAGTTAATGAAAGAATAAGTACTTAAGAATAGATTAGAGTCAACAAACATCACATGGTTTGAATTTTAGTGAAGAAATGTGAAGTTGATAAATAGTAGTCAGAAAGCCTAAGACCTTAGCTTTAAGCCGCGAGTTGCTATAATGAATGAATAGTAAATAGAAACTTGAAGGTTGTGGTGCTAGAAAAATAAGAGTTTAGCGCTGTAGTGCCCATTAAGAATTTTTTTGAAATTTTATTAATTTCTTCATAGATATAAAAGACGCTAGATTTAGACCAAGAAGAGAATGAAATCAAAGAAAAAGAGGCGAGTAGAACCATAGAGATGAGGATTTCAAGTTTTTTTTTTTTTTTATCAACAATTCCATTTAAATTTTATTCTTTCTTAATTTTCTTTGCGTTTAAGATGCTTAATTTATTTGATTTGCTTTTAGTTTCTTACAACATAAACTAAATAAATAATTAAATGGATGTTTATTTATTTAAGTTAATTGGAATTGTGTTATTTAATTGAGTATTTATCTTATTCTTAATACTTTTAATTAAATTAACTAGTACTTAGATGATTTGATTGCACATTTACACTTTAAAAAAGTGTTGGATATTTATGACCTTGAGATAAATACTATTAAGTTTACGTAACGTAGTAATATTCTTATATACTTGATATAATTTGTGTATAGAATCTGTGAGTTTAATGAATATCTTGTTATTTGAATTTATGTAAGAATATAATGAATTAATAATTTAGATATATTTTATTTTCACCCTAAAAAAGACCGATGAATAAATTCGATGATTCTTTATTATCAACTATATACTTAATACCGATTAATAAGAATAATAAATTAAGTTTGGATTGGTTTAGGTAAAATCAAACAATTTAAAATTCTCTTTATTTGATTACAACTCTCATTTTAATTTAATAATTAATTTAGTTAGTAAATAAAGTTAGTTTAGTAATTAAATAAAATTAATTTTTAACTCATTTAGATAACAATAAAAGTAGTTAAAATCAATAGTTAGATTTTATATAAATAGTCCTCTTAAAAACAATATTTAATTTATTATTGTATTAATTGTTAGCAATAATGTGTGTTTGCATTTGCATATTTTTTATTACACAGTATTTATAGTAACCATTATTTTTTTCAATCACAAAGTATACGTGCAAGTCACTTTTTTTGGTAGTAAGTGAAACAGTTACTTTTTATGCCTACATCTATATGTGTGTGTGTGTGTACAAGTCCTTACAAACGATAAGTGTGTTTTTAAAATAACTCTAATAGCCACCCCTAGGACAACCAAGATGATGGGTTACAATCCTTCAAAAAATAGTTTCAAATGTATTTCTTAAACATTATTTTATAATATATATATATATATATCTAGAATAAATAAATTAATGTATGTACATAAAAATTAAGTGAAACAGTTAATATCCATAAGGGAAACAATTAACATGGCATCTATTTTACATTCTAAAAATAAAAATGATTAAGGCTGCGAGTCACCCGACATTTGCACATCTTTGAGTTTGTCAACTCTTTCTTCTCTTGCAAACTTACAATTTCACTAGGGTGAGCTTCGATTCTCCTTTGATTGGCGATATGACCCAAGAATCACCCCGATGAAACTCCAAACATGTATTTGGTAGGATTTAAATGCATCTTGTAAAGTTACAAAATATCAAGCACTTCCTGCAAAAATTTGAAATCTTCTTCTTTGTTAATGCTATTCACCACCATGTTGTAAATATATAATTCCACGAATTGTTCTGAAAATTTCTTGAACAATATTTTATTCATCATTCTATGTAAGTCACACCCGCATTTTTTAAGCCGAAGGGCATGAGTTCATAATAACTTAATACTTTTCCTGTTAAAAAAAAAAAATGTTTTACTCGTCTCTAAAGTTCATGAGAACCCGATTATACCTTGAATACGCATCCATAAATGTCATTGGTGGAGCTTATAAGAAGTGACTGAATTGGATTAATAAAATAATTCTTCTCCACTTGGGGCTGGAGAAATACCGCAAATACAATAATTTTTTCTTCCCACCAAATCTACTGTCCTAGGTTCTACTTATAATAATTTTATTCCGTCATTAGAATCTTAACTGGACTCAAATAATAAAGCACCATTCCACGTAAACACCGGCAACTTTCTAGCCATGACTAACTCTTTTACCCACTTCCCAATTCTTGTGCCCAGAGACTCGTAATTTAGTTGACCGCCGCCGGACTAGCTCTTCTTTTTTCGAATTGGTTTTGCTTCCGCTGAAAGGACCTCCATATATTTCGGGTTTTTCTTTCTTACACTCCTTAATCCATCACGCCACCCCCCTGGAGCTTCGACCTTGTCCTTAAGGTTGAGAGTTGAAAATTAGTGTCTCATCAATTCAGTTGATTCCCACGTAGCTACTTCTTCCGGTAAATGCTTCCATTGTATCAGCACTTCTGTGACAATTTTGCCTCCCTATTTCAACCACTGAAAATCTTTGACAGCCACGGGTTTCAAAAGAAACTCTCCTGACACTGGAGAAGCCGTGTATTGTGTGACTTCCTCTTGACCTCTTCAAGCATGAAATATAGAACATAGGATGAACCTTTGAATGCTCTAGTAGTTTTAATTTGTACGCCACATTGTCTACCTCCACCACAAAGGTCCAAAATATTTGTTGGCCAACTTTTGATGAGCCCTCTTAAAAATATATTGTTGCCTGAATGGTTGCAACTTATCCCACTTCGAATGAATCTTCACACTACCTTGCATCAGCCTGCTGCTTCATACGATTTTTTTGCCATTTCCAAGTTTTGCTTAAGACGCCTTAATTGTTAATCACGTTCGCATAGTTCATTATCCACTTCTTGAATAAGCGCACTTCCTGGTATCGGACTATTTTAGGAGGAGGTCTCCTGTACAGTGCTTGAAAAGGAGAAGTGACCGTTGCACGATGAAAGGTCGTAATACATTAGAATTCCACCCAAGACAAATAGCGACTCCACTATTTTGGTGCTTGACTGGTCATGCAATGTAGATATTGCTGGAGACTGCGATTCACCACTTCTGTTTGGCCGTCCATACCAGGGTGTTACGCAGAGGACATTTTAAATTGAGTCCCTTGTAGCTTGAGAAATTCTCGCCAAAATTTACTTGTGAACACTTAATATGGTTCTTGGAATACCATGAAGTTGAGCCACATTTCCTACATAAATTTTAACTATTTTTTTGGCTATAAATGGGTGAGTGATGCTGATGAAATGAACATATTTTGTCAGGCAATCTACCACCACTAAGATTGCATTCTTCCTGTTGGAAATTGGTAATCCTTCAATAAAATCCATCTTAACGTTCTCCCATACTTAAGAAGGCACGGGAAAAGGTTGAAGAAGACCCACGGGAGACCTTGAATCGTTTTTATTCCTTTGGCATACATTACATTTAGCTACAGATTTCTGCACATCTTTCTTCATGCCGACCTAGTGAAAAGCTTGAGCCATCCTTTCCCCCGTTTGTAGTACTCTTGAGTGACCCCTTGATTTCGTATCATGGAATACATGCAGCAACTTTTTCTTTAAGGAAGATTTTGGTGGTACAACTACTCTCACTTTAAACTAGAGTAACCCATCATTCCAATTATAATAGGCCACTTCCTCTTGATCAACTTCCATTCGGTCTTTGATCTCTTGAACCCATGAACCTTCTACTACTTCCCTTCTTAACTCCTCTCATATTGTAAACGAATGGCTCCAAATGGCCCAAAGCATAGGTGAACCTTGTTCTCTAGATAAAGAATTAGCAGTACTGTCGTCTCTCTCCAAGTGGTAGAGAATTTCATACCCATAGCCTAATAATTTGGTGACCCACTGATATGAGGTGTTTGTATGCATGAAATGGAAACTTGTACTTAATGTTTTGGACTATGTTGTTAAGATTTATATAATGTATTACATATTTCTTGTTTAATTTTGGTAGTTAATGAAAGAACAACACTTAAGAAGAGATTGGAGTCAACAAACATCAAACAAGCTAAATTTCAATGAAGAAATGTGAAGTTGATGAATAGTAATAAAAAATTCAAAGTCGTAGCTGTAAGCGGCAACGCACTACAGCAATGAACAATAGACAAAGACTTTTGTGGTGCCAAAAAAATTAGGGCTTAGTGCCATTGCATTTCTTGAGGATTTTTTTAGAATTTCTTTCATTTCTTCATAAATATAAAAGAGTAAAACATTTGTTTAGAAAGGATGGTGGATTTAGGGCAAAAGGAGGATGAAATCAATGAGAGAGAGTAGAGAAGAACCATAGAGATAAGGATTTCAACCTTTCGATCAACAATTCCATCTAAGTTTCATTATTTCTTAGTTTTCCTTGTGTTTAAGATGCTTATTTCATTTGATTTGTTTTTAGTTTCTTATATCATAAACTAAGTTCATTGTTTTAAGGTTAAGATGTAGTCAAATTATGATTAATAGATGTTTATTTATTTAAGTTGATTGAGATTGTATTATTTAGTTAAGTATTTATCTTGTTCTTAATGCTTCTAACTAAATTGACCATTGAGTAGATGATTTGATTGCATGTTTACACCCTAAAAAAGGTGTTAGATGTTTATGATCTTAAGATAAATACTATTAAGTCTATGTAAGATAATGATATGTTTACATGCTTAATATAATTTGTGTATAATTAATTAATAATTTAGGGATATTTTTTATTGTTACTATAAGAAAGGTTTATGAATATATTTGATGATTCTTTATTATCAATTATGTACTCAATAATAGTTAATGAGAATAATAAATTAAGTTTGAATTGGTTTAGGTGAAATCAAATACCCTAAAATTTCTTTTATTTGTTCACAACTTTCATTTTTGTTTTACTTTAATTTGGTAATTAGTTTAGTTAGTGAATAAAGTTAGTGTTCTCATGGAAATAATATTTAACTCATTATTATATTATTTATTATTGATAACGTGCATTTGCATTTGCATATTTGTCACAACACCCATCATAATTGCTTAAGAGTTACTACACATTGTTCAAAGAAAAATTTAAAGCTACGTTGGTTTGTCATTATTTGAAACTTTGATCCCAATAGATATGGCCTCTCACACCAAATTGCCTCCAATATAACTAACATTTCTTTTGAGTAAATTGGACATGCTTGCTTCTGTGGACCCAAGGATTTTCTTAAAAAAGTAATTGATCGACCTTACTAAGATAACACCACTCCAATTCCAGCATTAAAAGCATCTATTTTTGGAAAATTGCCTATGTCTAGACCTTAAAACACTTAAGAAAGGATGAAAAGTGTTTAACACAAAAATTGAATGCTTAAATTAGCTAATTAAAACATGTTAAAATTTACTATATACTAAAGGAACCAAAAGTGAATAAATTTCTAAACTATCATCCGAATCCTATTACAAACAAATCTTAATAATATATTCAATCAAAACAGTTAATAAGGCAATTAATAAAATTAGAATACAAGAATTTGTTAGTAAAGAAAAACCTTATGAAGAACATTTTACAAGATAAAAATCTTTTAAACTATCTAAGAGCCACATAAAAATTAACTAGAAAGAAAAAACTTATAACTAGTGATTTTACTCACATGAACTCTTACAATCTCAATAATTAAAACTCTAATTATTTTTTACTTTTATAAAACCATGAACAACACATTCAAAAATCAAAACTCCAGCCTCGAACACCTTACAGAATTTTAAAGGTTTATAATTGAGTTTTTAAAGAGAGAAAGTTTTGGTGATTATGACTTCTAAGAATAAATAATCATAAATCACAATAATCAAGAAAAAATTTGTGATTATAAGAAGTAAATTAGATTAGAAAGGCTAAGGAATACTTAAAGGATGATCTTTGCTCAAGAAGGAAAGGAAAACACAAAATTAGCCGTCACAAACCTTAAGTTTGCAACTTGAGATTTTATATTTATCGCAGGAGTGCTCTAACAGATGTTAAGTAGTGGTTGAGTAGTTTGCCAAGATAAGTTTATTGCTCGAGCGGGGCTCCAGCAGGAGTTGAACACCCAGCTTTTAAAAGTAATTGCTCGAGTACTAGTCAAACACTTGTCAAGCGCCAGTCTAGCATCAAGCCTTTCTCAAGTACTAATTAAGTGCTAGAAATGTAACACTCCCTTCCTTTGATTTCTAGTCATGTGGCATATAGTACATTGAAATTATCGAAAAGACAAAAATCAACGCTTTCTCATAGTGAAGCGAAGTTTTCATTTGTTCAAAAGAGTTTATCGAAAATAACCACATAAATAGTAACAACTAAAATAGTATTATATTTTTTTTTTCTAAAGAATTGTTATGCATTTTAATGAAATTAATATTTCAGAGTATACAGAAAGAAAATTACATAACAATGGCCTAAACCTTAGATATACTATGCCCTGTCTGAAAATCTTTACTTCAACTGCACTTTTCGAAACCGCTACCGCAATATCGTATTCACCTGAAAATAATAATCCCACAAAGGGGTGAGCACACCACATGGCTCAGTAAGATAATACAATACTTAAATAAAAGAAGGAGCATGTTACCTGAATCCCTACTTATTTTAGCCATTTCACATAATTCCACACATACAAGTAAATGCATGTCCATATATCAATGTACATGTTCTAACAAGCATATGCTCAATAATGTACATAAGATATCATATCATCTTCTCTTAAATTCTAAGCACTATATCATCTATGAATTCTGTATAAATATTTCAATCAGAGTAACACTCCTCATGATATACCATATACAGATAATGCAATCTCAATCAATATATTTTCTAAATGAATCACGTTATTACCTGTGTCCGTTTAAATTCTATTTCTATGTTTATCAACGAACACCTACATGATCATATAAAATCATTACATAGTTATTCGTATAAATAACGACCAATGCCGCGGCCCCATACAGAGGAACTGCTTAGAAGTCGGTATAATCTCACAGTATCACTCACACACTCGGCCCGAGATAGCCAAAATATCCTAGGCACACAATCAATACCCACATAGGATACAAATATTTCAAACACCTAAATATAGATACAACCGAGGGTATTAGTAAAACGATAACACTGTTTCTGTATGCCATTTCCACTCCCGGAAGGTTGGTAATAGAAATTTTATTGCGTTTACAAATGATCGATTATATTAAGGAACATTATGGATCATGGTTGTTACTCTAGGCCACTGGCCATTTGGTGGACAACTGTGGATTCCACCTACCCCTCAGGGTACCACAGTCTTAACGTCACACCTCCATTAGAAACTGGCTTACAAGCCCCGCTGAGGGAGATGGAATATACATATCCGATCCATGTATCACAAATATCTCAATACTGGTTCACTACCAGTCTATGTTATCATACATTCATATTATCTCTTTATTTTCACTGAAGCAAGTCAACCTGACAGTTATACTATAATCACAAATACACGTCCTCCATTCTTTATCTCATACTAAGAATTCTTTCACCTACATTAAACCTTGACTATACTATTATAAGGACACATATCACTTTAATCCTAGTCATTCGCTAACGTGTACGGATGATAACAATGTAAACTCATAAACACACTTATAAACGTGTAAACTAATAAATCAAATAACCCGCAATACATCCAATACACCTTTTCAACAATATCCTCAAACTTCTCATATGATCTCCAATCTATTATGGATTCACCCATATTCTTTTTGTTTCATAAGCATACCGGTGAGTTAGACAAGATTCTATATACTAGAAGTGACGCGATCTAGATATTGCCTAACCCATTATCTTATTTAACTCATAATTTTCCATTTTCAAGCTGATGCTAGCTTCTTGTTTCTACAAAGTTAAGTTCTCTCTTAAATAATTGAGACCTATCAAAGTGTATTTAGACTTGAACCATTTCTGCCATTTATAGTCATAACGAAAACTCGATTGTGACTGCAATAAAAGGTAATCCTAGACCCACCTCTTCATATGAAAACCAGAATACAAAGGGAGGTCATGAATAGCTATATAAATAGTATTTCTTATAGGAATTCGGCAAGAGTTTGCCTATACCTATAAGCTGCCCTACCTGCACAATAAAACCATGACAGTCCCCATACCAAATAAAACACAACGTGTTATTGCCTCATTGCAATTCACACTAATACAAGCAACTCTTAGCACATAGAAGTATTCTACCATACAGTTTGAATCTAATAGGCACACGGATTCATTTCCTTATAGATTTGTCATAATTAAATAAATTATGGATCGTAGACATGATATCCACCGTACACTTCAATATATGTATACAATGGTTATTCGCCTACACCGGGTTCCTCAGACCAACAGGATAATTAGTTCTACCATGGGTTGCACGTACCCAAGGATGCTATGAAAAACAGCCGCTTCCAACCATGGGTTTAACATACCCCGCGGGCACTATGGTTTTTATTATCATTTCTCAATTGCTGTGGGTTCAACATACCTCAAAGGGCACCACAGTCTTACTATTAATACGGAGCTGCTGTGGGTTCAACATACCTCAAAGGGCACCACAGTCTTATTATCAATCCGGAACTGCTGTGGGTTCAACATACCTCGAAGGGCACCACAGTCTTATTATAATGATACTGCTCCGTCCTGAGCGGCTTTACTAGGGTAACGGAAAAACTACCGATCCATAATTATCCCAATTATACTAGTTATCCACACAGATTTATTCATAGTCAACTCGGTCATAACAACATGACCATTTTGCCTACATTAATCAAGCAGCATTTTAGTAATTTCATGATAGGTAATATAATTACCTATGCAACACATTTATTAGTCCTTATATTCTAAAAGGACTTCATACGTATGGATTTGTCGTAAGGCTAGTAGTACTTAATTATAAAAACATATTCCACTCTGGCATATAAATAAACCATAAGACAATCAAGATAAAACACAGAAATATATTACAATTCAAACGCATGGATACCTTATACCACTATTAATACAAATTCGCAGAACATATTTTATTCGGTTATCATATATTGTGTCATTACACGTAATCCCAACATGTCATCACAAGTAAAAATATACTCATTACCTTACTACGGCACAGTAATTATAATATACTAACGTATGCACACATGTTAATTCGAATAGCATTGCAAAACATTGAATGCAGCATCTACTCGATCATTCCATCATAAGGGCATAATTACGTATGTATATATATATAAGCGTTCTTACCATATAAATATATGTAAATACAAACATGGGACATACAATGCTGTATAGGTATTTTAGAATACCTAATCTAGCACTGCAGGTCGACGGTAATGGTATTACGCTTATACTTTATATATATATATATATATCTAACACACGGATATCAACACTTCTAATCGCACAATCATGTCCATTCCCCGTCAATGAGACTTTTCTACAATTTAACTCATTATTATGATGTATATTCATGCAATTATAAATATTATAAATATTAAAACCTATTTTTCTATAATTTAAATATCATATTATCTTACCTCCGGACACCCAGTACCTATACGAATGATAAAAAACTGTCATGGAGAGGGTATACGTGTTCGAAATACTCCTCTGTACGCTACGGATTTTTTCTCAAAAAACGTGCAAGTTACTGTTCACTAGCACTATTTACTAGCACTATTTAACCCACGAAACTTCGGTTTTTGTTTCACGAACGGAACATACCATCGCGATCCTTGCGATGTCGGGATGCTGTCCATGGTGTCCATATGCCGCAAAACACAATTTAAAGCATTTAAAATCACTAATCATCCTAAAATTTCAGATTTTAAGGTACCTACTTTGGACTCTCAAATCATCATTGAAACTCATTTCAAATTAAGATCTAAACATACCGCGTCGAAGTACGAGTGTCAGAGAGCACACTGATCGGTTCAGATTCCACCGGAGCTACACCAATCGCCGGAAATCTTATCGGAAACACCCCTTCCCGATCAGCCTTCCCACGCCGGAATCCGGTGACCAAATGCCGGAACGGGGCACACCACCGTGAAGAGGGCGGTGAGACGGTGCCAAACACGCCGGAGGTGTCGGTCAACTCACCGTGAATCACCAGTCAAAGTTCACGTCGGCGGAGCTTCGGGCGGCACGTGAGGGCGCGTGGCAGCGGCGATCGGGGCGGGGTTGGCGGTGTTGCACTCGTGACGGTCCGGTGGTCCTCCACTCGCCGGTGGTGAGGTGATCCGTGGTCCGGTGATGAAAGTCACTGTTCACAGGAGAGAGAACCGTGGGGAGGAGAGAGAGAAGAGAGAGAAAATGGAGGAAAAAAGTGAAATTGATTTTTCGAGTTTTTCGACCCTGTCTCGCTTATATAGTCAGGCACGCACGACGAAAATTACAGCTTTCCGCTTTTGTCGTCAAATTTCTGATACCGGTAATGAAATACTGTATTTTTTGCTCATACAGTACGCTGTCCCGAATACCGGTCAACTCTCTCTTTTATCAAAACTCTTAAAAATACTGTATTATAACTCCATGATATGGTTTTACGAGTATAAAAATTTCAAGATGTTACAAGAAACCACTTGAGCATCAGTCAAGCGCTTGTTTGTGTGCCAGCTTTTTAACTTCAATTCTTTAAGGTTGTTTGAGCACTCATCAAGCCTTAGTCAAGCACTAAGCTTTTAAAACCCTTTCAATTACTTCTCAATGCAATTAAATACTCATCATTATATAACTTTAAAAAATACTTAAACATTAAAAATTGTTCACGAATGAGCCAATCTAAAGATTCTAACAAATTCCTCCTTTAGCCATTCTATGACAAAACTTAAGTAAGTAAAATAAAATACAAAGTTTTGGTAGTCACCAAAAAAATAAAATTTTGATCACAATATAATCCTTAGACACTTTAGACATAAGTTTTTCAAAGAATGAAGATAAGAGATAGATAATAAATACAAAAAAAAAAAAAAATGCATGGGGGACTAAAAGAAATAAATAACAAAAAAAATGATACAAAAGAAAGCTAAATAAGATAGATAAAATAAAAAGTAGATAGATGATATAAAGAAAATTATATATAAGCTTAGCAAGAATATGTACACACACACACACACACACACACATATATATATATGTATATCATTAAAATATGTTAATATCATTAACACTAAAAAAAAAAATCCAATATACCATTCTACTCTTAAACTAATCCTTTTTTTTTTTTTTTGTCAAAGAATGACAAAAGGTTACTAAGTATTAGAACCTAAATCAATCTTTTTTGTCTTTCTAGATGTAGTACCAATCTTCTTAGTCTTTTTAGAGGCAGTCTCTCATACTAGTGAATGTGTAAGAGTAGGGCTTGTAAATGAACTAAGAGCAATAGAAGGTACATGAGTAACTAGTGTAGATGAGGAGAAGAATTTACATGCTAGGAATAAACAATTGGTTTCATGACTCAGGGATGTTGAATTCTACATCATCATCTTTATTTGTCTTCTTGGCATCGAGAACACCACCATCTCAATCACGTATCTTAGTAAGAATGGCATACATCTCATTGGTCTAACTTTGAATAGACCGAATAGTAGCCTTTAATTATGTTTGGCGAGCCATAATTTGTTGTTGAATAGTAGCAACATGATGAAGCTAAGTTATCAACGTCGATAAGGATGCACTAAGAGGAAAAAGCTCAACAAATAAAAATGTGACAATAGATACTAAAGATTCTAATGTAATTGAGGAAGAAAAAGAAATGGGAGAAGGTGACGTAGAAAGAGTAGAAGAAGAAAAAGGAATAGATGAAGAAAAAAAGCAATAAGAGATGAACTTGCAGAAGTAGAAGTAGAAGGGGGTGCTGGTCAACGAGCTCGACTCAATGAAAGATTACAAGCTGAAATAGGACACATTAACGACATGAGGTTAGAAGTAAAAGAGAATGGAAACCTAATACCTCAAAAGATTCAAGTAATGATGCATGCAAATGGTAAACCTAAATATTTATTTAATCTAAAGGCAAGCTTGTTTTATGTTTGATAAGATAAAAATTGGTGTACATAATCTTGCTAAGGATCGCTATGTTTAACAGGAACCTAATGGTACTTAGGGTATGACCATCATAATGGTATGGTCCACTAGATAAAGCCGTAGCCATATTAATTAAGGTTGGCTGAGCAATTCTTGGACAAGGATATTGAGAATGTGATACCCTCAAGTTGTGTAGCTATGATATTAAAAGTAATGCAATACAATGTACCACAGAGATAAACTAAAAACGAGGTTGTACCTAACTTTACGTTGTAAATGTTGGAGTAAAACTCATGTATGACCTTCTTGGAGGGTTGTAAGAGTCCTTTTAGCATGGGCCCCATTAATAGAACTTAAGCATATAAGAAACTCTAAATAACTCTAAAAGTAAAGTGAGGTCTACTTGTTGCTCAAGGAGAATAGCAACAGATGAAAATCATGCATGGTAGAGGTCCGCAGCACGTGTATCTAGAAACCTAGATATGTTGCTAGATTAACAAGGATGCTTACATTAAGGAATAGATTTGTTGGGCATCTACAAGAAAATTTCAAGACACATAAGAGACATTAACACACGGAAGAAACTAAAATAAATAGTTTAAAAATCTATGTGCCACCTAAATATATTTCTAGGTTAACTAATATTAAAATATGTCAAAGTAAAAAAGAAAAAAAATGCATGAACACAATGCAAGAAATAAATGAATAATGCACAGGTAAAATAAAATAAAATAAAATAAGATAAAATGCAAAACTGACCTTAAAAAAAATTTACAAAACTGTCTATCATGAAAATATATTTAAAAAATAATCTATGTGAAAAGATATTGTGAAAATATCATTTAAGAATATAGTTTGCAAAAATATCCTATATGTAAATTTTTTGCAAAACTAACTTGCATGATAATATTTTGCGTTACTAACATAGGTGATTGAATTCTTGTAAAATTAACCTTGATAAAAAAATATTGTTGAAAACAAGCCTTAAAATCAAATGTTGTAAATTTAACCCTATACTACTCGTGTGAGCTATCAAGCGCTTGTCAAGTACTAGGTTTGATAGAAAATTTTCTAAATGCAAAAACTGTTGAATCTTTAATGAAATAGCACAATCAACACACCAAGAAGTTAAATCAACACGCCAACAGGGTATCCAAGGGTAAATCTAAGCACAAATGAAACCAATCATGCAATTTCTACTTCATAATTGCAAGAATAAAAAATAGTAGATCTAAAACCTAAATCTTAAAAAAAAATCACACCAACTGTACATTAACATGCATATAAGTAATAAAAGCAAAATAATCATGAAGCTTAAGCTTAGGAATTTTAGGGAGAGTAAGAGAAAAGAGGTGGCAGTGTGGAAGAAGATGACATAAAGTTAAGGATTTTCAAAAACTTATAAGACTACTCGAGTGGTAATCAAGCACTACTTAAGTGTTGGCCTTTTGCCAAGTATCCTAAGACACTGAAGGCCATTTAAGCAATAGCTAGGCGTTAGTCAAGCACCAAGTTACTAACTCAGCATGTAATTACCTTTTTTATAAATAATAATAAAACAATACTAACAAAATTAAAACAAATTTTTAATATCAATCATTGACTTTGTGCTCATAATATATAACCCAATAGTTATTTTATGTACTTAATGTACTCACGTTTAGTATGTATAAGTAACAAATACACATGATTCACAAGTAAACTTTACCAAGATTTACTTTAGGAACATGTAGTTTTTAATCTTAAAGTATGAGATAGATAAAACCATAAAGAAACCACACAAACAATGCATTAGATATAATTAGTGAAAGTCAAACCCAATGCCACTAGGACCTAAATATATTATAAAACCTTTGTGTATTCAATTAAGTTCCCTTCAATTTTTACACTTGAAATAATTTTTTTATTTTTCTCCTTTTTTTTTTAATTTTGTTTATTATCCTTTTTTTTCATCTTGCATTTTTTTTTTTTTGTTCATCCTTCATTTTTTATTTGTAAACATTTTGCAAGATGGAGTTCATTGGAACTCATCATTTTTTTTTATTTTATCCAAAGGGTTAATTACATATTCTAGGAGGTACACTAGTCCAAGATCAATCCAATAGTCAATCTCAATGAATTGCTTCATTATTGCTCTCTAGACATCATACAAGCGATTAGACATCATAATTCTTTTTTTTTTTTTTTTTGCATAGATACAATCACTTTGTTTCACATAATATTTAACATATGTACTCACAAATAACACAGAAACTAACATCAACTAGTTTCATTAAAAACAAATAAAATAGGTTTATCATTAGTGAGTATTTAGCACAAATGATCAACATGAATATCTTAATGACCATAAGAAAAAAAAAGACAAATGTATAAATAAATGCAAACAGACATGCATGAAATGAAACAAAAGTCTTACGAATGTAAACACACACACACATGAAAGACTTAAGAATCCTAAACATCAAGTGAGAACACACACACACCAACAACATTTTAAGTGACTCAAACTAAATGAATCTAAAAGTTTGGTAAATAAGTTTGCTAGTTGATTTTCAATTGACACATGTTTTATAACTATTACTTTAATTTCAATAAGTTCTCTATGTAATGGTACCTAATATCTATGTGCTTGGTTCTTAAAAATATTGATTGCATTTGTGTTATCACAATAAATGGCTATAGTATCTTTGGAGATACCATAGTCACTTAACATTTACTTTATTCAAACTAATTGAATGCAACAACTATCAACAACAATGTATTTTGCTTCTGTTGTGGATAATGGATGGAATTCTGTTTCTTACTCATTCACAAAACTAAGTTAGAGCCAACAAAAAAACAACAACCAAAGATGCATTTTCTATTATTAGTACTACTAACCTAGTTTACATCAAAAAATCCTATAAGATTATTAAAGAAATCTTTATTATATAACACACCAAAATTAATAGTTTCATTTATATAACATATAATACGTTTGATAACACTCAAATGAAACTCTTTTAGATATGTTTAAAATTTAATACGCTCTCCTACATTGAATGTAATATTTGACTTCCTAGTAGTTAGATATAAAGACTTTTTGTCATCTTCATACACTGCATCCTCAGTATCAACTACATCTATACTCACTGATATACTAAGGTTATCATCAATCATTATATAATAGTCTTTATAAGACATCTAGTCCAATCATTGTAAACTTGATATGTGTTACTATTTGATAAGTATCCTAGAAAAATTTCTTCATCACTCTTACTATTAAAACTTTTTTTGAAAGTTCCTATCTTTCAAAATGTAACACTTATTGCCAAATGCTCTAAACTACTTAATAGTAGGTTTCTTACCTTTTCACAACTTATAAGGTGTCGTATCAATTTTAGACTTAAGGTATATCCTATTAATTATGTGGCATGTACTGTTAACAACTTATCTCTAAAAATAAACAGTTAGACTCTTGGTGTGAAACATGACTATAGTCATGTAACACCTTGAAATTTTTATACTCTTAAAATCTTGTCATGGAGTTATAATATAGTATTTTTGAGAGTTTCTATAAGAGAGAGAGTTGACCGGTATTCAAGACAGCGTACTGTATAAACAGAAAATACAGTATTTCATTACCGGTATCAAAAATTTGACGACGGAAGCGGAAAGCTGTAATTTTCGTCGCGCATGCCCGACTATATAAGCGGGAAGGGGTCAGAAAACTTGGAAAACAAATTTCACTTTTTTCCTCCATTTTTTCTCTCTTCTCTCTCTCCTTCCCACGGTTCTCTCTCCTGTGAATAGTGACTTTCGTCACCGGACCTCGGATCACCTCACCATCGGCGAGTGGAGGACCGCCGGACCGCCGCGAGTGCAATGCCGCCAACCCCACCCCGATCGCCGCTGCCACGTGCCCTCACGCACCGCCCGAAGCTCCGCCGACGTAAACTTTGACCGGCGATTCACGGCGGTCGGCGGCGAGTTGACCGACACCTCCGGCGCGTCTGGTACCGTCTCGTCGCCCTCTTCACGGTGGTGTGCCCCGTTCCGGCATTTGGTCACCGAATTCCGGCGTGGGAAGGCTGATCGGGAAGGGGTGTTTCTGGCAAGATTTTCGACAACCGGTGTAGCTCCGGTGGAATCTGAACCGACTAGTGTGCTCTCCGACACTCGTACTCCAACGCAGTATGTTTAGATCTCAATTTGGAATGAGTTTCGATGATGATTTTAGGGTCCAAAATAGGTTCCTTAACATCTGAAATTTTAGGATGATTGGTGATTTTGAAGGCTTTAATTTGTGTTTTGTGGCATATGGCCACCATGAACAGCATCCCGACATCGCAAGGATCGCGATGGTGTGTTCCGTTCGTGAACCAGAAACCGAAAGTTCGTGGGTTAAATAGTATTTGTGAATAGTGCCAGTGAACAGTAACTTGCACGTTTTTCGAAAAAAATTCGTAGCGTACGGAGGAGTATTTCAAACGCGTATACCCTCTCCGGAACAGTTTTTCATCATTCGTATAGGCATTGGGTGCCTGAAGGTAAGATAATATAATATTTAAATTGTGGAAAAATTGGTTTTAATATTTATAATATTTATAATTGCATGAATATACATTATAATAATGAGTTAAATTGTAGAAAAGTCCCATTGACGGGGAATGGACATGATTGTGCAATTAGAAGTGTTAATATCCGTGTGTTAGATATATATATATATAATTATAAGCGTAATACCATTATTGTCGACCTGCAGTACTAGATTAGGTATTCTAAAATACCTATATAGCATTGTATGTCCCATGTTTGTATTTACATATATTTATATGGTAGGAACGCTTGTATATACACACGTAATTATGCCCTTATGATGGAATGATTGAGTAGATGCTGCATTCGATGTTTTGTAATGCTATTCGAATTAACATGTGTGCATACGTTAGTATATTATATTTATTGTGCCGTAGTAAGGTAATGAGTATATTTTTACTTGTGATGACATGTTGAGATTGCGTGTAATAACGCAATATATGATAACCGATTAAAATATGTTTCTGCGAATTTGTATTAATAGTGGTATAGTGTATCCATGTGTTCGAATTGTGATATATTTCTATGTTTTTATCTTGATTGTCTTATGGGATATTTATATGCCAGAGTGGAATATGTTTTTATAACTAAGTACTACTAGCCTTACGACAAATCCATACGTATGAAGTCCTTTTAGAATATAAGGACTAATAAATGTGTTGCATAGGTAATTATATTACCTATCATGAAATTACTAAAATGCTGCTTGATTAATGTAGGCAAAATAGTTATGTTGTTATGACTGAGTCGACTATGAATAAATCTGTGTGGATAATTGGTATAATTGGGATAATTAGGGATCGGTAGTTTTTCCGTTACCCTAGTAAAGCCGCTTAGGACGGAGCAGCACCATTATAATAAGACTGTGGTGCCCTTCGAGGTATGTTGAACCCACAGCAGCTCCGGATTGATAATAAGACTGTGGTGCCCTTTGAGGCATGTTGAACCCACAGCAGCTCCGTATTGATAGTAAGACTGTGGTGTCTTTCGAGGTATGTTGAACCCACAGCAATTGAGAAATGATAATAAGAATCATAGTGCCCGCAGGGTATGTTGAACCCATGGTTGGAAGCGGCTGTTTTCCATAGCGTCCTTGGGTACGTGCAACCCATGGTAGAACTAATTATCCTGTTAGTCTGAGGAACCCGGTGTGGGCGAATGACCATTGTATACATATATTGAAGTGTACGGTGGATATCATGACCACGATTCATAATTTACTTAATTATGACAAATCTATAAGGAAATGAATTCGTGTACCTATTAGATTCAAACTGCATGATAGAATACTTCTATCTGCTAAGAGTTGCTTGTGTTAGTGTGAACTGCAATGATGCAATAACACGTTGTGTTTTAATTGGTATGGGGATTGTCCTGGTTTTCTTGTGCAGGTAGGGCAGCTTATATGTATAGGCAAACTCTTGCCGAATTTCTATAAGAAATACTATTCATACAGCTATTCATGACCTCCCTTGGTATTCTGGTTTTCATATGTAGCGGAGGGTCTAGGATTACACCTTGGAAAGTGTCAATTCTTTGAGAGGGAATTTAAGCTTGTAAAAACAGAGAGCTAGCATCAGCTTGAACAAGAGGAATTAGTGTTTAAATAAGACAATGGGTGAGGCAATAAATAGGCTACCTCACTTATAGTATACAGAATCCTGTTTACCTCACCGATATGTTTGGGAAATGAAAAGAATATGTGTGAATTCATAATAAGATTAAAGATCATGTGAGAAGCTTGAGAATATTGTGGAAAAGGCGCATTGAATGTATTACAAGTTATTCAACATATTAGTTACACGTTTATTCGTAGGGTTGAGAATACAGTAAGAATATGATATTGCAGGAACTATGTTATGAGTTTACATTGTTATTGTCGGTATATTTTAGTGAACAACTAGGATTAGATTGGTATATGTCCTTAGAATATTATAGTCAATGTTTAATGTAGGTGAAAGAATCACTAGTATGGGATAAAGAATGGAGGACGTGTATTTGTGATTATAATATAACTGTCAGGTTGTCTTGCTTCAGTGAAAATAAAGAGATAATATGAATGTATGATAACATAGACTGGTAATGAACCAGTATTGAGATAATTGTGATACGTGGATCGGATATGTATGTTCCATCTCCCTCAACTTGGCTTGTAAGTCAGTTTCTAATGGAGGTGTGACGTTAAGACTGTGGTACTCTGAGGGGTAGGTGGAATCCACAGCTGTCCTCCAAATGGCCCAGTGGCTTAGAGTAACAACCATGATCCATAATGTTCCTTAGTATAATCGATCATTTGTAAACGCAATAAAATTTCTATCACCAACCTTCCGGGAGTGGAAATGACATACAGAAACAGTGTTATTATTTTACTAATACCCTCGGTTGTATCTATATTTAGGTGTTTGAAATATTTGTATCCTATGTGGGTATTGATTGTGTGCCTAGGATATTTTGGCTATCTTGGGCCGAGTGTGTGATTGATACTGTGTGGTTATACCGGCTTCTAAGCAGTTCCTCTGTATGGGGCCGCGTCATTAGCCGTTATTTATACGAATAACTATGTAATGATTTTATACGATCATGTAGGTGTTTGTTGATAAGAATAGAAAAAGAACTTAAACGGACACAGGTGATAACGTGATTTATTTAGAAAATATATTGATTGAGATTGCATTATTTGTATATGGTATATCATGAGGGGTGTCACTCTGATTGAGATATTTACACAGAATTAATTGATGATATAGTGCTTAGAGTTCTAGAGGAGATGATATAATATCTTGTGTACATTATTGAGCATATGCTTGTTGGAACATGTACATTGAAATGTGGACATGCATTACTGGTGTGTGTAGAATTGTGTGAAATGACCAAAATAAGTAGGGATTCAGGTAACATGCTCCTTCCTTTATTTAAGTATTGTATTATCTTACTGAGCCATGTGGTGTGCTCACCCCTTTGTGGGATTATTATTTTCAGGTGAATATGGCATAGCGGTAGCGGTTTCGGAAAGTGCAGTTGACGCAAAGATTTTCGGACGGGGCATAGTATATCTAAGGTTTAGGCCATTGTTATGTAATTTTATTTCTGTGTACTCTGAAGTATTAATTTCATTAAAATGCATAACAATTTTTTAGAAAAAAAAATGATACTATTTTAGCTGTTACTATTTATGTGGTTACTTTTTATAAACTCTTTTGAATAAATGAAAACTTCACTTCACTATAAAAAAGCGTTGATTTTTGTCTTTTCGATAATTTCAATGTACTATATGCCACATGAATAGAAATGAAAGGAAGGGGGTGTTACAAGTCATTTCTTGAATAACTCTATTTTTCCTCTTAATAATCTCATTTTGCTGGAGGGTTAGAGGTACAAAAAATTTATAAGTTATACCTCTCTCAATACAAAACTCCTCAAAGTTAGAATTATCAAATTTTCTATCATGATCACTCTTAATTCTAGTTATTTTGCACTCTTTTTCATTTTGAAACTTATTAAACAGAATTTTGGTTTCTTTAAGCATTGGACTTTTTTCTCAAAAGTTCTACCCATGCAAACCTAAAAAGGTCATCAATAATAACTATGATATACTTTCTACTACCTGAACTCTTAGTTTTAATAGGTTTCATTATGTCCACATGCAACAACTCTAAAGATTTATTAGTCAAAATCTCATATGTCTTCTTATAACTAGTCCTAGTTTGCTTTCCAACTTAACACGAATCACATATAATCTCTTGTTTAGGTAAACTAAGTAAGTCTTTTACCAAATTCTTCCTAAATAATGAAAAAAGTCTTTAAAGTTAATATGACCTACTCTATCATGCTAAAGTGTAATTAAACTAATTTTTATCCTATAACAACTAAAGGTAATTATTAGGATAATTCCATAATAGTTATCAAACATTCTTATACCTTTCATTACTTACTTTTCCTTAGAGTCATAAATATTGCACATATCTTTAGTAAAATTAACCTCTAAATTTACAATATAGAATTGATTAATATTCAACAAATTCTTTTCAAGACCTTTATCATACAACACATTTTCTAGAAAGGGCATATTTTCAATTTCTACATTGCATTTACTTCTAATTATTGCCTAACGACTATTACTAAATGTTACAGTACCTATAATGCATTCTTATAATGTAGTGAATAAAGCTCTATCACCACATATGTTTATAACATTTATTATCCAAAGAATGTAAAGATGAGAAGCAATATTACAGCTTTCACTCGATATGATACGAAGTCACTTTATGAAGCATGGGAAATGTATAAAGAGATGTTAAGAAGGTGCTTGTATCATGGCCTTTTAAAATGGCTACAAATTCAACCATTTTACAATGAAATTAAAAAGTTCAACTATAACTTTATTGGATGTCATAGCAGGGGGTGCGTTAATGAGTAAGGTATATGATGATGTGTATTCTTTGCTTAAAGAGATGGTCACGAATACCTGTTAATGGCTGTTTGATAGTTCTACATAAAAAAAGAGCTTTTGGGATATAAAAGATTAACCCAATAACTACATTGTCATCTTAAGTGACAGCCTTATGAAAACAGTTAAGGATTTTAACTGTTAATGTAATTCATACAACTTCTGTAACATATGAGATGTATGGTGTGAGACATGCACTTGGTGGATGCAAAATAGACAATTAGTTTTCCATACCTCAACTTGAGCAAGCAAAGTTTGTTTTGAACTCCAATAAACATAGAAATAATCTATACTTTAACATGTATAATCCATGGTAGAGGAATCATCCAAAGCAATCGTGGGGCAACGATTAGAATATAATAAGACCATTGGGCTTTCAGTAACAACCATCAATATTTCAGTAATAGTTAAAGGTTTCTTAGCAACAACCACAAAAAAAGATATCATTAAAAGATGCACTAACATAGTTGACTATTAACACTTTTCAGTTCATAAGTAAAACTAAAATTACTTTATAGAATTAAGCAGCTTTTATACAGAATCTTAAGGTTTAGATGGGACAGTTAACAAATATAGTTAATAACCAACCTTAGGGCACACTTCTTTCCAATACTAAGACAAACCTAAAGGAATAGGTAAAGCCTATAACTTTTTAAAGTAGTAAAGAGTTAGTTCCTCTATAGAGAAATGTTAAAGATGTTAAGACAAGTGACAAGTCTAAGAAAGTTCAAGCTTTAGAGCAAGCAACTAAATAGGGCCATGAAGAACCAAAATCCAAGTTGTTTTAAGAAAGTGCTTACTAACATCTTATTTGCTAACATATTAGAGCAAATGCCCAGCTATATAAAGTTCATAAAGAAGATATTGGCCAACAAGTGAAAGTTGGAAGAGTATGAGATTATAGCACTCATTGAAAAGTGTAGTGTCATCTTTTAGAAGAAATTACCACTTAAGTTAAGAAATTCGAGTAATTTTACTATTTTTTGCACAATTGGAAATTTTCATTTTGACAAGGCATTGTGTGATTTGAGGCTAAGCATTAACTTCATGTCTCTATTGGTATATAGTAAAATTGAAGATAGAGGAAGTAAAACCTATTATGATATCATTATAGTTGGACGACAGATCTATTAAGTATCTACGTGGTATCATTGAATTTTTAGCTACTAGTAAAACCTTGATTGATCTTTAAGGTCAGTTAATCTTAAAAGTACATGATGATCAGGTGACACTTAATGTGTTCAAAACGATGAAGTTACCTGAAGACCATGAGAATTGTTTTTGTATTAGTGTGGTAAAAAGTTGTATGCAAGAGTTAAAGCAACAAAATTTCCAATTGATCCCATGGAAGCTTGTTTGAGTGGTAGGTTATTATCTAGGAGGGTGGCTATTAATGATTGTGTACGTTTGTTGGGAGCTATACATTATCTTATAAATTGCACCAACAAACTGAGGAATTAGGAAAACATTTAGAATGTAAGCAAATTAGTACATACATGTAGGGAAAAATACAAAAAATATTTGCTTTTTAAAATTCATGCAATAAACTCTAATGTTATATATATATATATATATAAATATAATATTGTAGATTTGTACATACCTGTACATTAGATGATTTGTCAAAATACAATAATAAATTGAATATCATTGCATCTCTATAGTATCCACATGATTATGAATCAACTTGAAATACTAGTTTCTGTATTTTTGAGTGTTGATTATTTTGTGTGTGTGTTTTTTTAATAGTAAACACGCAAAATAAATCCTAGATACACATTATAAAATGCAAAAATCATATGTTTATAATGTTATTTTAGACTTTTGGTTTAAACTTAAATTATTAGGTTAAACTTTCTTTTGAAACCCAATCTATTTAGTAAAACATATACAAATAAAATTTAGTTTAATTTTTACATTATAAGTTTAGTTAAATTCAATACCCAAATAGCTCAATAAATCACAAATATATCTAGGATTGTTTATATATATATATAAATTCATCTTTATAAATTAATGTCACTATTATTCCCAATCTTAATGTATAATTTAATAGATTTTCATAATATTAGTAGTAATATTAAATTTTAATTTTAGTGTTATAAGTAATGAGCAGTATCTAGTAATCAATAATTCGACATCACCTCATCCATGATTAATATTACTGTGTAATTTAATTCTTTTATTCTAAATATCTTAGTTGAATACAAGGCGTAAAATGTATAACCTTTGTATAGTTTAATTTTACATTTATTTAATATCTTGAGTAAGATTATTTGATACTTATTTTATTACATGAAGTTAACATCACATATTGATTTATTTTAAACATGACCATACATTTTCATAATATCACTTAATTAAATAGCTGAAGATATCACTCCCATTATATAGGAGGGACAAATCCTATCTTGATCACATATCCCTCTACACGAGCCATGATCTATTTAACTTTTTTTTTATAGTCTATTTCATTATAAATGATGTTTGAAAATATCAAAAAATATATTATTCTCAATATTAGAAACTATAATAATCTAAAGTTTAAGGATCACATATACTATTATCACTAGAAAAATCACTTATAATATTCATATAATAATCCATGTAGCGTTCTTATGGTGGGTCAGTCTAGTATATTAGTTCACTAACTTATAGTCATAAATTAACTTAATATTTTCTATCATAACACACATATATTATCATCAGCCACCATAAATACTAGTCTCTATGTATTATTATTACCTTATTCACAATCATACTTGTTTAGGAATATTTAGGAATAATATTTAACTAATTAAATATACTATTTTAAGGACATTATTATATTTATTAAACACACAAATATATAATAATGACATAACAAATGATATATATATATATAAAAATCATTAATGTTATGATACATAAAAAATAAATATATTAAATATCTAAAAAATACTATTGGAGTTAAGGCATATACAAACACGAAAAAGCCATTACCTTCAATTAAGAAACCACTTAAGTTAGAATTAAAGACTCTACCATCACATTTGAAGTATGCTTTCTTGGGAGAATCCTCCACACTTTTAGTAATTATTTCTACAACGTTAAATGATGAAAAAGAAGATAAATTGCTGAAAGTAATGAGTTTACACAAAGTAGAAATTGGTTAGACTATCTTTGACATAAAAAGTATTAGTCCATCCACTTGTATGCACAAAATTACAAGTCTAAAATATGAAGGAAGTGGTTAGAGCTAAAGTGTTGAAATTGTTGGATGTTGCCATCATCTATCATATTTTTGAAAGTTTATGAGTGAGTCCGGTGTAAGTGGTACTTATGAAAGGAGGCATGACAGTGGTGAAGAATAATAACAATGAGTTTATTCTAATAAGAACAGTCACGGAATGGAGAGTATGCATTGACTACAAAAAATAAAATACAACTACTCAAAAATATCATTTTTCACTGTTGTTTATTGATCAAATGCTTGGTAGGTCGACTGGACAAGCGTATAACTATTTGTTAGATGGATATTCTAGATAAAACCATATTGCCATAATTCTTGAAGATCAAGAGAATACCATATTCACCTGCCTTATGGTACTTTTGCATTTTGAAAAATGCCTTTTAGGTTGTGTAACACGCTAGTCACATTTCAACGATGTATGATGTCTATTTTTTCTAACATGGTTAAGTGTTTCATTAAGGTATTTATGGTTGATTTCTCAGTTTTCAGGTTTTCTTTTGATAACTATTTAGAAACTTGGAATAATTATTGAGGAGATGCAAAGATACTAGCTTAATTCTAAATTGGCAGAAATGTCGCTTCATGGTACAAAAGAGAATTGCTCTTGGGCATAAGATTTCTGCACAAGGGATTGAGGTAGATCAAGCTAAGAATGATACCATTAAGAAATTACCACTATTGAGTTCAGGAAAAGGCATTCAAAGCTTTTCAAAGGCATGCAGTTTATCATCGATTTATTAAGGATTTCTTGTATATTACAAAACCCCTCAGTGATTTACTCGTTAAAAATGTGTCGTTTCATTCTACCAACTTTATTACACCTATTATTGTGGCATCAGATTAGGCGTTGCCATTTGAATTGATGTGTGATGTAAGTGATTATGCAGTTGGGGCTATTTTAGAGTAACGTAGCAGTAAGGTTTTTCACTCCATCTATCATGGTAGTCATACTCTTAATGATGCTCAGCTAAACTGTGCAACTACTAAGAAAGAGCTTTTAGCAGTTGTGTTTATTTTTGATAAGTTTTGTACATACTTAATTAGGGCTAAAGTTATAGTATATATGGATCATTTTGCTATAAAATACTTGCTTACAAAAAAAGATGTTAAACCAAGATTAATTTAGTGGGTGGTTTTACTCCAAGGGTTTCATTTAGAGATTCGAGACAGAAGGGCATCAAAAACTTAATAGTTGATCATCTTTCTTGACTTCAACAACTAGAGAAGAATCAAAAGACGAGTTATCTATTAATAAAACTTTTCCTAATGAGTAGCTTTTTATGATTTGCAATGGCAAATTTTCATGGTTTGCAAATTTAGTGAATTATTTGGCAAGCAATACTTTACCACCAGATTTGAGACAGCAACAAAAGAAGAAATTCCTTTGAAATGTGCTTTACCATTGTCATGCAACTGAGTAAGGAGGACATTTTGATGCAAACAGAATAATGGCAAAGATTTTTGAATCAGGTTTTTATTAACCTACATATTTAAGGATGCTAAGACATATGTTTCGGTATATAATAAGTGTTAGAGGTCAAGTAATATTTGTAACTATTATAAGATGCCTTTAAACCACATTTTTAAAGTCAAGTTATTTGATGTATGAGGAATCGACTTTATGGTGCCATTTCTACCAACTTTTAACAGCATATACATTTTGGTAGTAGTGGATTATATGTTTAAATGAGTTGAAGATGCAATATTTTCATCCAATGATGCCAAAGTGGTCATCCATTTTCTCTGAAAACACATTTTTACTTATTTTAGGATGCTAAGAACAATTATTAATGATGTGGGAAAACACTTTTGCAACAAGCTTCTTGCTTCAATTTTAGCCAAGTGCGGGCAAGTCACTGTGTAACAACAACTTACTACTCTCAAACAAATGGTCAAGCTGAGATCTCGAATCAAGAACTAAAGTGGATCCTTGAGAAAAAAGTGAACAAGAAAGGATTGGTCAAGAAAGTGAGATGATGCTTTGTAGGCCTACTACGCTACTTGTAAAACACCTATTGGAATGTCACCTTACCGTTTAATTTTTGGAAAAAGTATGCTACTTACCAATTGAGCTTGAACATCATGCTTATTAGGCAATAAAGAAGTTAAATTTTGATTTGCAAATAACAAGTGAACATAGACTACTATAGTTGAATGAATTAGATGAATATAAGGAGAATGCATATAAGAATGCCAAACTTTATAAAGAACACAACAAACGATGGCATGACAAGCATACCATCTAAAAAGACTTTGTTCCAAGTCAAAAAATGCTACTGTTTAATTTGTAGTTACAGTTGTTCCCAAAAAAAAACTATTTTCATGTTGGTTTGGACCATATATAATTATTAATGTGTTTTTGCATGGTGTAGTTGAAATTCAGAATAAACATCAAACATTCAAGGTGAATGGACAACGTTTGAAACCATACGTGGAGGGTGATTTTGATAATAAGAAAACCACCATTGTTTTAGCTTCAAAACAATAGAGTTAAAGAGTCTAGTTGATGACTATAAACAAAGTGCTACTTTGGAGGCAACCTAAGAAGTTTTTATTTGTATTTAGAATTTTATTATATTTTTATTTTCCTAGTTATTTTATTTTGAGTTTTTTTGGTTTGTGTGAAAAGTAATACTTAAAGAAATCAGTTTATTTGTTAATGTTGTGCATAAATGAAATAAGTTTAGAGGAAGGGTAAAATGGGCAAAAAAGGATGAGAAAATTAATGGGAAGTGCAATTTTGGTTAAAAAAAAAAAGAATCCACTTAGACATGCAAAATAGAAGGTTTAGCATTATACCATCAATATCCAGCTCACAGTGACAAAGAGTAAGGTGTTAAGATATGCTCTAAAAATATTCGTGTTATTAGCGTCAGGGATCTTTTGTATTATATATACATTATATATCAATGAAATAAAGAGTTCTTTATTTAAAAATATTGGTTGTTTTCTGTATTTAATCATGCATATAAATAAAATATATTTGTGAGTTATTTTAATAATTCATTTAACTATTAAATAAAATTATTAAAGTTATTCTCTATAAAAGTGATATATCATAAAATAATATTAGTGCGGGTAATGTAACAATCACATTATTAAAATATTAGTATAGATTAAATAATTAGGAAACTATTTCTTTGAGTATAACCACATAATGATAAATTATATAGTATTACATGTAGTCAATAATTTATTGTATAATTGTACTACTCTGCGATGTTATCCTTTAACCTGAGATATCATAGTCGAATATAGTATAAATGCATATGGTTTATATGATATATAAGTATGAGATTAATTGTATCTTATATAATAAAGCTAATTTGGCCACATATTTTTTACATTTGAAAATGGATAATAGTCAAGACAGGATCCATTGGATCGGTGTATAGAATTGAAGTTCTTGCTAACTCGATATGGATTCGAGTTCCTTAACAACCATCTATAAATATTTGACTAGAGTAATTAAAGGCCACATGAAAAAGTTCGTGATGGCTAGTTCAATGCATATTAATCGATGGCTTATATTTATATCTATACAAGGTTTTGACATATTATGGACCCTTGTTCAATTAAGATTGGACAACGCAAGAATTTTACTCATACGGTGTGTATAATTAGGATGAGATTTAATAAAATATGACTTTATTGTGATTTAGGAATTATGGCACATTGTTAAATATTAACCATAATTATTAAACTTTTAAATAGTTTGAAACCCAAAAAGTTCAGAATAAGTTCACAACTATTCTATAGTAAATCTACATGGTCACACTATTAACCAATAGCAGTGAGAAAAATATTTGAGATAGAAAATATTATCCATAGTAAGGTTAGTACCTTTGAGATAATATTTAAGTTAATATATATATATATATATATGTATATAAGTGTTATATATGTTTATGAATTCTTTAAAATATTTGAAAAATTTTCTTAACTTTGTATTAAAATATAATTTAATGTAAATTACATAGTTATATTGATAATATGGGTTATTGATGAACTTAAATGTATTTGTGTAATTATTGGATAATTACACATAAACTCATGAAGATATACTTAATTGCATTTACTTAAAAATTAAGAAAATATTTTCTATAAACCCTAGATATTCTTCCAAATTTGGCCAAACGTATCTCCAAGAAATTAATTGTGTAAATTGTGGTTTCTTCACAAAATTAAAGACATGTATTCATCATCCATGCTTTATATGTGGTTATAACTAATCCATGGTTGGAAATTTTGCATATATTACATGTATGTACACTTGGCATTCCAATTGTTTGATGAAATGCTTGAATGAACCTAATTTCATGTTTAATACATGTTAAGATGTATTTCAATCCTTTAAATGGTATCAAAACATGATTGGATTGTGAAATGGGCTTGATTTTGCTTGAAAATTGAAAAATTACGTGTATGTGGGGTATTCGGCCAAGGTAGGAATGGATGTTTGGAAATTGTTTTCAATCAATTCTCATGTATTTGGATGTTTCATGGTGATGAAATAAAACAATATGTGTGTTGATTTTAGTGGAAAAATCAAAAGGAATACAAAGGAGAGTTTTTTGGTATAATGGGAGAAATGTGCGGGAAAGTATTTTCCATTCAATTTAGATGCATTATCTTGGTGCTTTGAATGCATGATGATGTTGTTTGAATGCATTAACATATTTTAATATGATTAGAACATAATGGATGAGTTTGAAAAGCATGGTAAGATGATCACACGTAATGTGAATTTATTCACCAAAGTGTATTCCATTTGATGTTTAATGGCCAATTGGAAACATAAATGATGGTATTTGGTACTATGTGGTTTGGCCATGTGATGATGTGTTGATGAAAATTGGTTTTCTTTGAAGTTGAGATTATGTTTCAATGAGTTGAAAAATTGGTGCATGGTTCTCATGTTGTTGAATTGGATTTCATCAATATTTATGCATGGGTGATATTGATACATGCTTGTATAAGGAATTCATGGTGCTTGGCCGAATTTATGCATTTGAGAAAATTATGTTTTCATGAATGAAGACATATGTATATATGCGATATATATATGTATGTGCATGCTGTGGAAATTAAAATGTTTAATTCCATGTTTCCATATATATGCCACGATATGTGTTGGTTCATGAAAAATTGTTTTCATGGTGAACTTATGTGTTTAAGCTTGTTGAGCACATGTATGTATCAAGTGTTGATGCATAATGTATGATGTGTGCATATGTGTGTAATGGGATTATGTACATATGTATGCATAAGATTGTGTGCTTATGAGATAATATATCTTGCTTGTTTGTGAACTAACTAAATGCATGAGTTTATGTATTTGAAGTGTTTGAATGCATGTATGCATGCATGTTAATGTTTTGTTTCATGCATGTAAATATGATTTCATGCATGAAATGATACATATGTGATATGTGTGTGTATATATATATATATATTATGAATTTAATTTAAAATTTATATGTATAAGATACACGTGTATAGTTGCATACATGTTATACATAGTATAGACATACATTGATATACATGTGATATATGCATGCATGTATCGCAATGTGTTGAAATGTATGATAATTTCAAAAACAAAATATTAGGTTAGTTCAACAACACGAATAAGTATAATGTAGTCACTAGTTTGATTAGTTATTAAAAAACTACAAAACTAACACAATGTGACATTCGAATATAAGTAAATCCTAATCTTTATTATCTCTTATCTCTAAAAATGTTTTATGAAGTTGTTGGAAGGAGACAGGATAAAAATTGCCTAGACAAGTCATTTTGTCGGGTAGGAATAAAATAGTCTTTTCACTCAAAATTGAGGTTAAAGTGAGTTTTGATCACATAAAAAGTTTTAGAACTTCATAAATATTATGTTGGTAAGTTTAATTTCAATTCGAGACGCGATTGGTATATTTTTGCGAAGTCGAAAACAGAAAGGGTAAAATTATCATTTTGATAAAGTTTTGATTGACCAAGCTAAATGTTGAGGATATAAATTAGTATGATAGAGCATGTTAGAAGAAAAGATAGATTTTATAACCCTAAAAATGCCAAAATTACTATTTTGGATAAAAAGGGATAATTTTGCTAAAAAGAAAAAAATGGTCATTACGTCAAGGGTCGGAAGGACTCTGCCAGATTTTGATCACCCAGAACTCTTGTAAATATTGTAAATAAGATATAGAAAAAGTAGAATTGAATTAGGATGTGAATTTCTCTAGAAAGGATGAAAAAGGACCAAAATGACCAATTTTTTTATTATGGGTAAAATAGTCTTTTCATAAGAAATTAGAAGAAAAAATGATAATTAAAATTAATGGACTAAAGTGAAAGAATATAGAAATAGGTTGAGTAGTCTCATAATTTTCTAAAGAGTTAAATACAAGTTTTAAAAAATTATTAGACCATAGTATAATTTTTAAAAATATAATATTGAATAAGATTGGTTGACTTTTCAAAATTAAAGTAAATGAACTTTTTTTCTTCTTCTTTGCCGTAAGTTACTCTTTTCTTTCTCTTTCAATTTTTGAAAAAAAAATTAAGTAAAATCTCACAATCCGCCCGATTAAACGTATTACCGTAAAAGAAAAAATTGTTCTACGCGTCAAGAGCGTTAACTTCACCGTAAAAATTCTTGATTTCACTAAGTTTTAATTTATGAATTTATTGAAAAGTGGTTTTGATGGTGGTTTATAGTTTTAAATGGTGATTTAGGTGGTTTTATGGTATTAGGAGGTTTCCTCAAGCATTTGGCATATTTTGAAAATAAGGAAATGTAATTTTTTTTTATGAAATTTGTGATTGGTGACTGATTTGTGTAGGAATGGACTTGAGGATGGTGTTTAGATGAGATTAGGTATAGGATAATATATAAAATAGAAGAAAATTAGAAAGATGGGCAAAATGATAAATTTAGTCACTGATTATTGAGTCTCTAAATGATGAATTTTAATATGTTATGGTATGTTTTAATGTGTATAAGTGTGTTAGAAAGCGAATGAAATTAGTAGAAATTGATTTGGATAGACAAAATGAGAAAAAGTGAATGAAGGGTAAAATGATAATTTTCGTTATTATTGCGGAGATTTAGAAGTGTTTTGATGTGTTATATATGTATAATATTTTATATGCTTATTGGAATATATAAAGGAATTATTATTATGGCCGTGTGATCGGAGCGTGAATAACAGAATTTAGAAATAGGTTGTAGTATTCTTGACGTTGCATATTAGTTGTTATAATAATTGTAGTAGTTATAATTATTTTACAAATTTTCTTTATTTGCAAATGATGCGTTGATGTGGTTATCCACTAATATTAGATAGTTATGCAATATGTTTATCGTGATGGTAGAAATTATAATTGTGATAAATAAATTCCAGTAAATCTGGTAGACTGGGTATTTACGAGTGTATGTGATTATAGAAGTGTTATGAATTTTCAATTAAGTATCACTATTTGCAAGTGCATTATGCATTTATTATGTGAACAAATTTCATATGTGCATGAAAATCGAGATGTGGACACTGTTTATCATTTCAGTGTGTATAGATGCACATATGTGGTATTCATTGTATAATAGTTTTCGAAAAAAAATGAATGCATGGCTTTGGGTCATGTGGTATTAACTGTGTTGTTACATTAGTTATGGATCCGGATATTTAGATACCTTTCACACCCGCTGGCTTGGTTATAGTCAGATTATATGATTGATCATATGTAAAATATACGTCTAGCCCGATAGACGAATGGTGTGAATGGATGAGGGTTGGACGGATTTATTTTGTGGCCACGATCCATAACTGTGTTAGCATGATTGGTCGTGTATTTATCGGTAATTTGTTGAAAATATCATGTGATAGTGATTTCGAAATGCATATAAACTTATTTGTATTTTATACAATAACTATGAGTATTATGTGGATATTGATACAGAGTGTATGGTTAGAGTGCATTTATATCGTTAGATTATGTTAAGGCAATATGGTTTAATAGCCTTTGCGTCATCCGTATCGTATAACATATATGGCAAGGAAACAAATTCTGTACTAGAATATTATGTTTCATTACTGAGTTGTTTCACTCACCCTTTGTGGATTGTGATTTTTACAAGTAATGTGGCGTCGCAGGATATGAATGCGAACTTTTGAGGCATCAGCAGGGCTAGTATTTTGATGATGAGGGTACTTTTGGTGTTAATACATAATTATGCATGTGTGTGTGTATATATATATATATATGTTGTTATAGTGAACTTGTATTTTTGGGTTACATACTCTAGACTATGTATGTAACCAGGATATTATACATATCTAGCTTCTATATATATATATATGTGTGTGTGTGTGTGCGTGTGTGTCAATTATTTTGGCTATAAATATGTTCCTTGACTTAAATTAAATTTAGGTTGTTTCCTAATACCTGATCCATGATATATATATATATATATATTTATATGATTATTGTTTTTAGATAGGGTACGTACTACCAAGTGGCATGCTACATCTAAAAGGTGATTGCGTATGCATGCATTAGTACTAAGGGCAGTACTCATTATGTGCATTGGGTGAAAATAATGGTATGAGCATAATTAGTAGCATACTTAGGTAGTATGTGACTGCATAATTAGATATAAGTATGTGCGTGTGTGTAAGAATATACCATATCGTTGTACCGTTGGGTTATCCATTATATCAATGTATAATCTCTGGTACGCACTCTATCAATATTGCTGAATGTTTTATTTACAATGGATTATGTTTTAATTAATGGTTATGTGTAGGTATATATATATATATATATATCTTTATGTTTAAAAAAAAAAAATTCAAATTATATCTTATATGTTTGATTTTAAATATAAAGGTGTTACACATAACAACAAGCATAAAAAATTATTTGTGAGACAAAAATTTTCAAAAAATTAAGCAAATTAACCAAAACTGAAAATAATGTGTAAAGTGTTACACGTGTATTAATAATTAAAAAATTATTAATAAAACATGTATTAAAATATTTTAATAAGAATAAAACGTAAATATATGTATATTTGATATGGATACTAAAGGTTACTAACTATTTATTCATGAGATGAATAAATAATAAATAATTTACATGTTTAACATATGTATTTGATACATATAAAATTAACGTGTAAAATAGCTCCTTAATAAATTATTAAATCCATACTTTCCATGATGGGATAACAAGTTCAATGACTTGATTTTATATCCCAAGATCCTAAAATATGAAAAGTGCAGTATTGATTTTATAGAATTTAGTTATCTGATTCTTGAATATATATTATTGTTTAAACCAAAATTTTAAAATGTAAAGTTCAAATGAGAGGTGCATTTCGAGAAAGTACAATGGTGTGAATTTAACTAGCTCAGGATATCAAGATTTTAAAATATGAAGTATTTAATATTAAGGTAAGGAAAATAAATCATACTTTATATGAGATATAATAAGAAAGTATTTTCTACTTATTGAGATTAATTAATCAATATTCTAACATATGAGTTGATTAATTTTAATAAGAACATGATTTTTCACTAAAACATTAAACTTATTAAATCTCCAACGAAACTTTTGAGTCCTGATTTAGAAAGTATAAGATCCAAATTAAATAGTGAGAACTAATATGATTAATATTGTTTGATAACTTTCAAATTATTTGATTGTTATTGTTCAAATTTTTGAACATATAAAAGACACTAATCGATATGTTTTTTTCTTGCAGTTTCTCATTCTTGTAATATAATACATACAAAATGTCGAACAACTCTCTCCTAAGAATCTTGGACAATAAGATTTTAATGAGGTAGAACTTTAAAGATTTGCTCAAAAATCTTAAAATTGATTTAGATTTTAAAAAATTTGGCTATGTTTCGGAAGGCCTTCTACTATTTAAGATTCACGATGATACTACACGTGATGATGCTAAAGCATTTGAAACGTGGCACAATAATAACCGAAAAGTTTGAGACTACGTGTTAGCATCAATGAATAGAGAACTTCAAATTCAACATGAAATGTTTTATAGTGCCTATGACATCTTTATCACTCTACAATTGTTGAACAATGATAATTCTTAAATGGTAGAGTACAAGTTGTGTGCTTCCCTCTTTAGTATGAGGTTCAAATAAGAAGTGCCATCAGATTATCATGTTATTAAGATGATTAATCATTTGGGGTAATTAGATGTGTATGGCATGGTTATGCTTGATTGTGTAAAGGTGAATTTGATATTCCATTCCCTTCCTTTAAGTTATAAATCATTTATAACTAATTATAATTTGAACAGGATTAAGCGAACTCTTCCAGAATTGCTCAATGAGCTTTAAGAGTTTTACTAGTAAAACAATAAAAGGAGGGGACATGAGGATGTCTATATAAATTCTACTAATGGAATTAGTAAGAAGTCGAAGAAGCTGCAACAAAAGAAATGGCCAAAAGTTGGTTTAATGAAAAAGAGTTTTAAGAAACACTAGATATTATCCCAAATTTGGCCAAGCTTTTCTCTAAGCAATTGGTGGTGTAAATTATATTTCCTTCTCAAAATTAAAGGTACTAATTCACCACATACTTTATGTATGGTTATAACTCATCCATGGTTGAAAATTTTGCATATATGAGATGTATGCACACTTAACATTCCAAGTGTTTGATAAAATGCTTGTATAAATCCAAGTTTAAGTTTAATGGATGTTAAGATGTATTTCAATCTTTTATAAGGCATCGCAACTCCAAAGCAGAAATTTTCCAACAACATGGGCACTACAGCATTAGGCTGGGGCCCTAAAAAAAAAAAGGCTAGGCTCCTTGGTGCTAGGCCACAGCCCCAAACCCATGGGTGGCAAAAATAAGACCTTTATGCTTTGCATTTTTATTCCCCATTTTCACCTTTCTCTCTCTCTCTTCACTTCCTCTCCCATCTCTTTCTAAACCTCATCTCTTCGAGAATTTTTCTTTCATAAAATTCTACAAATTCACACACTTTTCACTCACTTAGTTTCAATCCTTAGATAAATCTTTCTATTAGGGTCTTTTCTCTAAAACTCAAGGATCCTTGTGTAAATGTCTCTTACATTCAATATTCTTTATTTAAACCTTACATTGCTATTTTTGTGGTGAATTTGATAAGGGTTGTACTTAGAATTGATTTATATGGTAGATTAACTTGATTATTAATGTTTTTTTTTTCTCTCTTAGAAAATTATGATTATCTCTAGGGCTTATTACATTACTTTTTAGATTTAAGATGGGTTAGTTTCATTTTGGAAAAAGTGTGGTTCTTATGATGATTTTCTTTCAAAGAAATCACACAATTTGATGATAAGTGAGTTTTGCTTCTGGCATTTGCTTTTGTTTAGAGTGGATGCATGTTCTTATTTTGGAAATTTATTATGTATAATTAGGAGGCCATTTTCATGGAAGAAACACATTATAGATAATGATGGATTTAGTTTTGTTGTCAAATTTTAAGTTTTCTTAAAACTCACATTTTGAAATTTGACAAATTATTCTTAGCATTGGTACAAGTTTTAAATATAGTGTGATAGCTATGTAAAGTGATTGCATTGTTGTCATGGTTCATGAAGTTCCCAACTGGCAAAGGCCATTACTTTTGATCTTGGAAGAGTTACTAAAAGTCTACTCGCTGTGACAATGGCTTATTTTTTAAAGTCGGTGTCCATTGTATGTGATAATGGCATGATATTTATTTATTTCCTCTCTTTTGCAGTATTTGTGGTACCAAAATGAACATGTCTATGGATCATTTTGTTTAGTGCTATTTTGAAATAAATGATTTTATTAGCACTGTTGCACAACCATAAGCCACAAATTTTTTGGTGAAAAAAAAATTCATACTAAAACAAAGATTTATAACCATATACGATAGTATTTAGCAGATAGTTGAAGGTTAGTGTTGGCAGATATTTGTAGCTTAGCTTGAAGCGGTTATGGCACTAGTTGTTAAAGAATTTTACACCAACGCCTACAAACATGTTGATCAGAATATTTATGTCTACAAGTGCCATGTTTGATTTCACATATTTACAATAAATCAGTGTATCATTGAAACATTGTGTCAATCAAGTATAGCATGGAAAGAGTCCAACAATAACAAGATTTCATTTCTTGCTAACTCTTAAGATAGTATTGGAAAGACATGGTACTATTTTATTGGATCTAGACTTATGCTTATTCCACATTTCAGCAATAAAACTAAGGAACATGATATCCTACTTTTTGCCATTCGTATTAGAAGTCCATTAATGTTAGCCAAATCATTCATGATAGTATCCATTATTACACGTGTTATACTTTTCTTCATTAATCATACTTCTTTATAGAAAGGTTGAAGTTAAATGGCTTCTCAATGAATAATTATTTCAACCTGGGAAGATCATGAATAATAAATTCATTGATAGCTTTAAGGATACAAGCGACATTGCAGCAGCTTTCTCTCAACCACAACAATATTCTTACCACCATAATCTCACCATAGCTAACCAAGTTATTCAAATAAAAACTGACATTCAAATCTAGTGACATGACTTTCAATTCTTTATTATTTGATTTAATCAATTCACCTAATATCAACCGAGTATAACTCCACACATGCTCATATGTTTCAACAGTGTGCGATGCACATGGGTGTCCACTAATGGCTTAGTTCTTACCATAACAGCCTTCAGTCGGAGACGATAAGGAAGATGACTGATCACCATCATTCAGGAATTTCTTTTATTTTTTTTCTTTAAGTTTGGAGGTGGTTGTCTTAAAATTTAGTTATTAGTTCAAATTTATTTTAATAGTTTAGTTTATTTTAGTTATGTTGTTTTAGTCGTGAGATTTTATTTTTTGTCTCTAGGTGTAATGAGTAAGTATGGTAAGAACTAATAAACTATTAATGATATAACATGTTGATCAAGCTATTATAAGGTTATATCAAAATTGGATGATAATGTGTATATGTTCATTCATTAACTTCTATGCTAATTTTATCCTCGTTGTAAAAATGTTTCTTTAGTGCACATAGCCTTGAACATGTTAACTAGTTGTGTGCTTAATAGAAGTTCATGTGAATATAATATCATTTATTAAACCCTCAGAAAATTCTATAACTTGTTTGAGTAACACTCGAGGCAAAATCATAGATAATAACACATTAAAGAAATGAATTAAACCACTTTTGAATCGTTTGAGCCTTTATGAAGTCAACCTTGAAATGAATGTCCCCATTGAGCCATATGAACCTATTTCTTTATTATTCACATACTGAGTCTAGCTTTAATTTTGAATTTCTAGCAATTTTGTCCTTCACCATTAAGTAAAAATATCTTTTCCATTGTATTAAAAAAAAGGGAGAAGGGAATTATTTAAAAAAAGACAAAGTCTTCAAAGAAAATGATCTAAAATATATATATATATATATATATATATATATGAATGAAGAAGATGAAATGAAAGAAAATAAGGAATGGGATTAAGTTTTTGGGATGACAAGAGTAAAGAAGACAGTTGCAAAGGAAAATAGAAGGAGTTATGTCTTTAAAGTGATCTAAGCCAATTGAATATCCAATTTTCAATCCTTTACCCGAGCTACACAATATAAGCTAACAAAATTCTAATGATCTTTGATATGTTATTTGTTTACATTAGTGAAGAGTTTTATGAAAAATAAGCTTATAGAGTTGTCAAAAGGGTGAAAATTTCATAACTATGTTTTGTTCTACTTATTTGTATGTATTGAATTGAACTACAAAAGACTGATTATGTAATGGCTGCATACATACACGATTTTTATTGAAATTACAATGAGTAAAAAAATTGGTATGTTAGTGAAAATGACATGTGCAAATTGTTGAAAAATTTTGATTAGGCTATATGGCAAGTGAGATCTTCGAGGCAAATTTTTAAAAATATTAGGTCTTACCCATGTATATTCAATAGTTGTGTGTGGAGTTGGTCTAGACAGTTTTTATGGTGTTTTTCTTTTCTTATCTCTTTTGTTCGAAAACTAACAAAAATACAAGTTTGGGAGTATTTGATAAGAGGTGTTTATATGCATGAAATGAAAACTTGTGCTTATGTTTTAGGCTATGTTCTTGAGATTTTTATAAAGCATTAACACATTTCTTGTTTAATTTTGGTAGTTAATGAAATAACAAGTACTTAAGAAGAGATTGAAGTCAACAAATGTCGAATAGGTGAAATTTTAGTGAAAAAATGTGAAGTTGATGAACAGTAATGAAAGAGCTTAAGGCTATGGCATGTTATAATAATGAAGAGTAGACAAACACTTTAACGTCATAGCCCTGAATTTAGTGCCAAGAAAGTTAGGGCTCAGCGCCATGACGCTCTTCAAAGATTTTTTCAAAATTTTTTTTATTTCTTCATAAATATAAAAGGGAAAAGATTTGTTTGGAGGTGTTAGTGGATTTAAAGAAAAAGGACAACATCAAGGAGAGAGAGGTAAGAAGAACTATGAAGATGAGGACTTCAAACTTTTAATCAACAATTCTATCTTAGTTTTATTATTCCTTAGTTTTCTTTATGTTTAAGATGCTTAAATCATTCAATTTGTTTTTAGTTTCTTAGATTATGAACTAAATTCATTGTTCTAAGGTTAAAATATAGCTAAATTATGATTAATGGATGTCATTTATTTAAGTTAATTGGGGTTATGTTATTTGGCTGAGTATATATCTTATTCTTAATGCTTTTAATTAAATTGACCATTAATTAAGTGATATAATTGCATGTTTACCTCTAAAAAAAATATTTGATGTTTATGATCTTGATATAAATACCATTATTCTATATAAAATAGTAATATAATTACTTGGTAAAATAATTTATGTACAGAATTTGTGAGTTTAATGAATCTTTTGTTATTTGAATTCATATAGGAATATAGTGAATTAGTAATTTATGAATATTTTCATTATCGTCTTAAAAAAGACGTTAAAATAAATTTGATGATTCTTTATTATCAACCATATACTCAATACCAATTAAAGAGAATAAAAATCTATATTTGAATTGGTTTTGATGAAATCAAATACCTTAAAATTCTTTTTATTTGATCACAGTCCTCGATTTTGTTTTACTTTAATTTTGTAATTAGTTTAGTTAGTGAATAAAATTAGTGTTTCACTCGTTCAAATAGCATTAAAAGCAATTAAAATCATTAGTTAGATTTTTATATAGATAGTCCTCGTGGAAATGATATTTAGCTCATTATTGTATTATTTGTTAGCGATAACGTACGCTTGCATTTGTATATTTTTTACAACAATAACAACTATAATATTAGAAAACTAACTTGGAAAATGGACTTCCTAAGCAAAACCAACTTTCAATAATTATTCTATTTCTTCATTTACTTCTTAATTCCTTACCAGGTAAACCTTGTTCTCTTTTGGATTATTGTTGAAAAACTTAGATTGACATTTACACAACGAAAAGCCCCGTTTAGATAAATGCCTAGCATATCTTTATGACCAAAAGCAAATGCTTTTTCATTCTCTTTCAACACAAGTAGCAATTTGTTTTGAAAATTCAAATTAAGGTGGGTTCTAAATGTAACTTTCTTGTTTAATTTTAGAGGATTTAGAACAACTTCATGAGTTAGCCCTACTTTAACTGTTTTAGGTGGCTCTATCTTAGTGATCTTATTTTTTATCGTTTTTTAAAAAGTTTTAAATAGGACAAACCTACTACATCAACATAACTGATATGGTGCGAATGTTCAATTAGTAAAATAAGAGAAAATTATGAGTTAGTGAAAAATAAAAAGAAATAAAAAATGTACCACATAAAGAAAAGAGAGAAAATTATTTATTAGTGGTATATCTAATTGCTAACTATTTTTCACATGGGTTTATTTAATTGTCAACATCGGCTAGTGTTGTCAATAAGTACTTAATAATTTTTGTCGCATATATCTTCATTTACTAATTTAAAGCCACTTATTGAACTTGCACTATTTTCTTTCGGATAATTCTTTTTAAAGTATTGTAACATCTTGAAATTTTTATACTCGTAAAACCCTATCATGGAGTGATAATACAGTATTTTTGATAGTTTTGATAAGAGAGAGTTGACCGGTATTTGGGACAGCGTACTGTATGAGCAGAAAATATAGTATTTCATTACCGGTATCAGAAATTTGACGACGGAAGCGGAAAGCTGTAATTTTCATCGTGCGTGCCCGACTATATAAGCGGGACGGGGTCAGAAAACCCAGAAAATTAATTTCACCTTTTTCCTCCATTTTCTCTCTCTTCTCTCTCTCCTCCCCACGGTTCTCTTTCCTATGAACAGTGACTTTCGTCATCGGACCTCGGATCACCTCACCAACGGCAAGTGGAGGACCGCCGAACCGTCGTGAGTGCAACGCCGCCAACCCCGCCCCGATCGCCGCTGCCACTCGCCCTCACGCGCCGTCCGAAACTCCGCCGATGTGAACTTTGACCGGCGATTCACGGCAGCCCACGACGAGTTGACCGACACCTCCGGCGCGTTTGGCACCGTCTCGCCGCCCTCTTCACGATGGTGTGCCCCGTTCCGGCATTTAGTCACCGGATTTCGGCGTGGGAAGGCTGATCGGGAAATGGTGTTTCCGGCAAGATTTCCAGCGATTGGTGTAGCTCCGATGGAATATGAACTGACCAGTGTGCTTTCCGACACTCGTACTCCAACGCGGTATGTTTAGATCTCAATTTGGAATGAGTTTCGATGATGATTTTAGGGTCCAAAGTAGGTACCTTAAAATCTGAAATTTTAGGATGATTGATGATTTTGAAGGCTTTAATATGTGTTTTGTGGCATATGGACACCATGAACAGCATCCTCACACATCGCAGGGGTCGCGATGGTATGTTCCGTTTGCAAAACGGAAACCAAAATTTTGTGGGTTAAATAGTAACTATGAATAGTACTTTGTAAATAGTATCAGTAAACAGTAACTTACACGTTTTTCGAGAAAAATTTCGTAGCGTACGGAGGAGTATTTCGAACACGTATACTCTCTCCGGGACAGTTTTTCATCATTCGTATAGGCATTGGGTGCCTGAACGTAAGATGATATAATATTTAAATTGTGGAAAAATGGGTTTTAATATTTATGATGTTTATAATTGCATGAATATACATCATAATAATGAGTTAAATTGTAGAAAAGTCCCATTAACGGGGAATGGGCATGATTATGCAATTAGAAGTGTTAATATCCGTGTGTTAGATATATATATATATATATACATATATATATAGTTATAAGCGTAATACCATTACCGTCGACCTGCAGTGCTAGATTAGGTATTCTAAAATACCTATACGGCATTGTATGTCCCATGTTTGTATTTATATATATTTACATGGTAGAAATGCTTGTATATATATACGTAATTATGCCCTTATGATGGAATGATTGAGTAGATGCTGCATTCGATGTTTTGCAATGTTATTCGAATTAACATGTGTGCATACGTTAGTATATTATAATTACTGTGCCGTAGTAAGGTAATGAGTGTATTTTTACTTGTGATGACGTGTTGAGATTGCGTGTAATGATGCAATATATGATAACCGAATAAAATATATTCTGCGAATTTGTATTAATAATGGTATAGGGTATCCATGTGTTTGAATTGTAATATATTTCTGTGTTTTATCTTGATTGTCTTATGGTTTATTTATATGCCAGAGTGGAATATATTTTTATAACTAAGTACTGCTAGCCTTACGACAAATCCATACGTATGAAGTCCTTTTAGAATATAAGGATTAATAAATGTGTTGCATAGGTAATTATATTACCTATCATGAAATTACTAAAATGCTGCTTGATTAATGTAGGCAAAATGGTCATGTTGTTATGACTGAGTTGACTATGAATAAATCTATGTGGATAACTGGTATAATTGGGATAATTATGATCGGTAGTTTTTTCGTTACCCTAGTAAAGCCGCTCAGGACGGAGCAGTATCATTATAATAAGACTGTGCTGCCCTTCGAGGTATGTTGAACCCACAGCAGCTCCGGATTTATAATATGACTGTGGCGCCCTTCGAGGTATGTTGAACCCACAGCAGCTCCGGATTGATAATAAGACTGCAGCGCCCTTCGAGGTATGTTGAACCCACAGCAATTGAGAAATGATAATAAAAACTATGGTGCCCGCGGGGTATGTTGAACCTATGGTTGGTAGCGGCTGTTTTCCATAGCGTCCTTAAGTACGTGCAACCCATGACAGAACTAATTATACTATTGGTTTAAGGAACCCGGTGCGGGCGAATGACCCTTGTATGCATAAATTGAAGTGTACAGTGAATATCATGTCCACGATTCATAATTTACTTAATTATGACAAATCTATAAGGAAATGAATCTGTGTGCCTATTAGATTCAAACTGTATGGTAGAATACTTCTATCTGATAAGAGTTGCTTGTGTTAGTGTGAATTACAATGAGGCAGTAACACGTTATGTTTTATTTGGTATGGGGACTGTCATAGTTTTATTGTGCAGGTAGGGCAGCTTATAGGTATAGGCAAACTCTTGCTGAATTCCTATAAGAAATACTATTCATATAGCTATTCATGACCTCCCTTTGTATTCTGATTTTCATATGTAGAGGTGGGTCTAGGATTACCTTTTATTACAGTCACAATCGGGTTTTCGTTATGACTATAAATGGCAGAAATGGTTGAAGTCCGAATACAATTTGATAGGTCTCAATTATTTAAGAGAGAACTTAACTTTGTAGAAACAGGAAGCTAGCATTAGCTTGAAAATGGAAAGTTAGGAGTTAAATAAGATAATGGGTTAGGCAATATCTAGGCCGCGTCACTTCTAGTATATAGAATCTTGTCTAGCTCACCTGTATGCTTATGAAACAAAAAGAATATAGGTGAATCCATAATAGATTAAAGATCATGTGAGAAATTTGAGGATATTGTTGAAAAGGTGTACTTGATGTATTACGGGTCATTTGATTTATTAGTTTACACGTTTATTAGTTTACACGTTTCAGGTTGTCTTACTTCAGTGAAAATAAAAAGATAATATGAATGTATGATAACATAGACTGGTAATGAACCAGTATTCAGATAATTGTGATACGTGGATCGGATATGTATGTTCCATCTCCCTCAGCTGGGCTTGTAAGCCAATTTCTAATGGATGTGTGACGTTAAGATTGTGGTACCCTGAGGGGTAGGTGGAATCCACAGCTGTCCACCAAATGGCCAGTGGCCTAGAGTAACAACCATGATCCATAATGTTCCTTAGTATAATCGATCATTTGTAAACACAATAAAATTTCTATCACCAACCTTCCAGGAGTGGAAATGGCATACAGAAACAGTGTTATCGTTTTACTAATACCCTCGGTTGTATCTATATTTAGGTGTTTGAAATATCTGTATCCTATGTGGGTATTGATTGTGTGCCTAGGATATTTTGGCTATCTCGGGCCGAGTGTGTGATTGATACTGTGTGGTTATACCGGCTTCTAAGCAGTTCCTCTGTATGGGGCCGCGGCATTAGTCGTTATTTATACGAATAACTATGTAATGATTTTATATGATCATGTAGGTGTTCGTTGATAAGAATAGAAATAGAATTTAAACGGACACAGGTGATAACGTGATTCATTTAGATAATATATTGATTGAGATTGCATTATCTGTATATGGTATATCATGAGGAGTGTTACTCTGATTGAGATATTTATACAGAATTCATAGATGATATAGTGCTTAGAATTCAAGAGGAGATGATATGATATCTTGTGTACATTATTGAGCATATGCTTGTTGGAACATGTACATTGATATGTGGACATGCATTTACTTGTGTGTGTGAAATTGCGTGAAATGGCTAAAATAAGTAGGGATTCAGATAACATGCTCCTTCCTTTATTTAAGTATTGTATTATCTTACTGAGCCATGTGGTGTGCTCACCCCTTTGTGGGATTATTATTTTCAAGTGAATACGATATTGCGATGGCGATTCCGGAAAGTGCAGTTGAGGCAAAAGATTTTCAGATGGGGCATAGTACATCTAAGGTTTAGGCCATTGTTATGTAATTTCCTTTCTGTGTACTCTGAAGTATTAATTTCATTAAAATGCATAACAATTCTTTAGAAAAAAATTAATGATATTTTAGTTGTTACTATTTATGTGGTTACTTTCTATAAATTCTTTTGAACAAATGAAAACTTCGCTTCACTATGAGAAAACGGTGATTTTTGTCTTTTCGATAATTTCAATGTACTATATGCCACATGAATAGAAATGAAAGGAAGGGGGTGTTACATTTTTGGTATCAGAGCACTTTCCTGCTTTTCATGTGTTTTGTCTTAATAAAATTATACATTTTTTGAAAACATTATGCGCTTATGCCTCGACGAGTGCTTCCGGAACTGGCTGCTGTATGGTATTTCTGTTCTTTATTTTAAGAAATACAAAATGTTCATGAACTGATTTTTGCGAGAATGGATCATATAATATAAGTGACCAAATTTTATGTGTCTACCATATGATTACTGATAGCTACATAAGTATTGGTATTACTTCCATCGAATTTTTGGCCTGGTATGAAATGCATTATGTGTTTGATTCGATTACTATCACTATGTGCACGTGATGGTGAACAACACATTCGTGAGATTAAGGTATGTAGTAATATATGTGGCATAAATTCTTATGTTTTATATATTCTTTAATTTAAATGCGTGTGATACATGTGACCGGTGATAGATACAGGAATAACTGTAGTACATATCTGGTTATGTGCTACAACTTATTGAGGACTCTATGCTTAAATGGCCCTGCCAACCCTGCCAATGGATGGTAGAGTAAAAGTGTTAACTGGAAGGGGTGCACATGGAATCGCGTATACACTCTGATCAAAGTCGTGAGTGGCACCTCGACGGTACACACGTTGTGTGTAAGTCTGTAATGTTACACCAAGGTGGTGAATGTCAAAGTCTAGCATCTTGGTGATGCATGTGTGGGTCTAATTCACACTTGAATGGTGTGTCATTGGTCTGTATCATGGTGATACATATACGGTTTATTCTGTATCTTGGTGGTACAGACGTAGTCTGTCATGTACCTTGGTGGTATGAATGAGGTCTATCGTATACCTTGGTGGTGTTTGATCTCGGGTCTGGTATGTGAAATTAAGGATAATTTTCTATTGTGCACCTTGACCAGTTACTACTTTGAGATGATTGCATAAATATCGCGTATTATTTAGATACATGATATTGATGATTGTTATGCTACAATATATGCCATGGTATTGGACACATTGCATACATAAAGATGAATGGGCATCATGTGTTCTGATGACGTGATATGTATGCTGTGTTGCATTAAGTGGAATGAAAAAAAAATTCTGCCTTGCTGATAGTGATATTATTCTTTTATTAATAAGTCTGTTATTGTTCACTTAGTATATGCTAAGTTCATGAGCAATAGTAAATTTCATGAGCAATAATAAAATTTTCATTGTGATTTTATGTGTTGAACAGACTTGGATATGCATTGGTTGGTGTCTTTTATTCAGCTAATGGTTGACAGGAAAGCTGTAAAATGACCTGTACATTGTGTGTGTGACTAATATCATGCTCTAGAAAGAATAAATAAGATATTGATGGGACATTTAAGTGCCTTGATAACTTATTTTCGAACTGTGGTGTTTGATTAGTTGCTGTTGAAAGTTTAGAGGAATTACTCAATTAGTTCAACAGTATAATTCTATTGAGTAGTTCTGTTCAAATGGATTTTTGTGCCTATTAATTTGGTATGAATGCATTTACCCCGACTATGATATATATATATATATATATTTTTTATTGATAAAGTAACGCATGTTCTTAGAAAAGTATTGATGATGATTCCACGGTTATTAATATTCGATGGCAAGGGTGTGTGCATTAAACGTACCTGTTTTCAAAGCCCCTGGCCTGAATGCCACTGTCTTGATGTTGTTTGTATTGCAGATGTAATGCATGTTCTCTTATGCCATGGCAATGAATGATATAGTCATTAGCATGTGTAATTTTATGAATTTTTAAAGCAAATAGGCATATTTAAATATATATATATATATATATATATATGTATATATGCAGGAGTTGAGAAAGATTTTATAAAATATGTTAGAAAAGTTACGGATAATATGGATAAACTTCCCTTCAATTTGTGTTATTGAGCCTAGAACTCCCTACCCAGTAGCTAGTTTTGAAGATAGCTTTGAAACTGGTTCTTTGTGTGAACCAAGAATATGTACAATCCAATAAATAGCGGTATGTTGTGAACCGCGAGAATGTGTAATTCGGATTGTGAGAAATGAGTAAGGATTGGGATTGTATACATATATATAGTTATGACCCGATATCCAATTTATCCATAACTGTTGAAAAGTTCACCCTATGGGTATTATGTTGTCCAACTGTGTGACTATGAGCATATGTGCATGATTGCTGATGTTATATGGGTTCTTGCATGTGTGAACTTGCATATGCATGTGACTATGTTATGGATGATGAAAGGTTCAGAATTATAGTGCTATCGTGTATAAGTTTCAAGAAGGTGCATTATCATGGAATATTATGTTTTTTATATATATATATATATATATATATGTCCATGATTTAAATGAAAATAAATGTCTTATGCATTTTGTATGCATCAACATGGTTTTGCAAGGACAATGTTATGGTGATGATTTCCTAAAGGAATGAAGAGTGATTTATTGGCATTGTATGAAGTATTGGCATGGGATACTTAGAAAATGGTGAATTTTCAAAATATGGATTTTTGAAAATTGTTGTTTATAAATTAAACTAATGGGGAAAGTATGATGAGGAAATAATGGGCCGTTATGCAGCGTCAGCTGGAACCTTCTGAGATAGAAGGGTGAAACTGGCCACCTAGATGGGTGGGAGCTATTGTGTTATTATGAGATAGAGGATCACAGGTTGGTCTGAGTAACCATAGACTAGGCCCTATCTCCTTTTGAGAGTCACTGAATGTGACTGTGTAGGCCGTATTTCGAGTCATACTACCCATAATTGATCAAGTGATCAGGAAATTCGGAAACAAAATATTCTGTACATGCCAATATTTATAATGCCATATTTTCTTATAGGAAATGGTTTTAATGAAAATTTGCATCTCATGAGCATAGGTACCACTATACTATGTATGGGATCATTTAGAACTTATATATTATCAGGAATAGTTATGCATTGACACTTAAATAAAAATGACTTGCATGTAAGCGATTGTTTCTAATGTATGTGAATTTCAGTATGTATAGGTGCTCAGCTATGGCATTCATTGTGCATGGGTTAAATGTGTGATATTTGACGCATATGTGGTCTCCATTGTGCATGGAATAAGTGTACAATGGTATTTAGAAATGAAGACATAACCTTACTTCTCATGGTAGTAGCTGAAATTTCAGGTTACATATCAAAAATTACGCATGTGACTGGGTTATCCTAGTTATGAATCTCGATACTTGAGATCTTTCCTATTTGCAGTGGTTTTATAGTCGGCTATATATGTGTGTGGAAAGAGACATCCAACTCAATAATTGAGTTATTAAAGTGAAATGTTGCAATCATGTGTTGAATACACATAGATGACGTTGCTTTTTATGAATGAGCATGAGCATTTTGTGGGTAGCGATGCAGATATTTGATCTGAGAAAATTACTTGATGGTGTAAATTATGGTCGAGGTGGATGAATTATTGATTGTATTTGACCTACTTTCACTAATTTCGAGGACGAAATTCCATTAAAGGGGGAGATATTGTAACATCTTGAAATTTTTATACTCGTAAAACCCTATCATGGAGTGATAATACAGTATTTTTGAGAGTTTTGATAAGAGAGAGGGTTGACCGTTATTCGGGACAGCGTACTGTATGAGCAAAAAATACAGTATTTCATTACCGGTATCAGAAATTTGACGACGGAAGCGAAAAACTGTAATTTTCGTCATGCTTGCCCGACTATATAAACGGGACGGGGTCGGAAAACCCAAAAAATCAATTTCACTTTTTCCCTCTATTTTCTCTCTCTTCTCTCTCTCCTCCCCACGGTTCTCTCTCCTGTAAACAATGACTTTCGTCACCGGACCTCGGATCACCTCACCACCAGCGAGTGGAGGACCGCCGGACCATTGCGAGTGCAACGCCGCCAACCCCGCCTCGATCGCCGCTGCCACGCGCCCTCACGCGCCGCCCGAAGCTCCGCCGACGTGAACTTTCACCGGCGATTCACGGTAGCCCACGGCGAGTTGACCGACACTTCCGGCGCGTCTGGCACCGTCTCGCCGCCCTCTTCACGATGGTGTGCCCTGTTTCGGCATTTGGTCACCGGATTCCAGCGTGGGCAGGCTAATCGGGAAGGGGTGTTTCCGGCAAGATTTCCGGCGATTGGTGTAGCTCCGGTGGAATCTGAACTGACCAGTGTGCTTTCCGGCACTCGTACTCCAACGCGGTATGTTTAGATCTCAATTTGGAATGAGTTTCGATAATGATTTTAGGGTCCAAAGTAGGTACCTTAAAATTTGGAATTTTAGGATGATTGATGATTTTGAAGGCTTTAATTTGTGTTTTGTGGCATATGGACACCATGAACAGCATTCCCACATCGCAAGGGTCGCGATGGTATGTTCCGTTCGCAAAACGGAAACTGAAATTTTGTGGGTTGAATAGTGACTGTAAATAGTACTCGTAAATAGTACTGGTGAACAGTAACTTACACGTTTTTCGAGAAAAATTTCGTAGCGTGCGGAATAGTATTTCGAACGCGTATACCCTCTCCGGGACAGTTTTTCATCATTCGTATACGCATTGGGTGCCTGAAGGTAAGATAATATAATATTTAAATTGTAAAAAAATGGGTTTTAATATTTATAATGTTTATAATTGCATGAATATGCATCATAATAATGAGTTAAATTGTTGAAAAGTCCCATTGACGGGGAATGGGTATGATTGTGCAATTAGAAGTGTTAATATCCGTGTGTTAGATATATATATATATATACATATATATATATAATTATAAGCGTAATACCATTACCGTCGACCTGCAGTGCTAGATTAGGTATTCTAAAATACCTATACGGCATTGTATTTCCCATGTTTGTATTTATATATATTTACATGGTAGAAACGCTTGTATATATATACGTAATTAGGCCCTTATGATGGAATGATTGAGTAGATGCTGCATTCGATGTTTTGCAATGCTATTCGAATTAACATGTGTGCATACGTTAGTATATTATAATTACTGTGCCGTAGTAAGGTAATGAATGTATTTTTACTTGTGATGACGTGTTGAGATTGCGTGTAATGACGCAATATATGATAATCGAATAAAATATATTCTGCGAATTTGTATTAATAATGGTATAGGGTATCCATGTGTTTGAATTGTAATATATTTCTGTGTTTTATCTTGATTGTCTTATGGTTTATTTATATGCCAGAGTAGAATATATTTTTATAACTAAGTACTGCTAGCCTTACGACAAATCCATACGTATGAAGTCCTTTTAGAATATAAGGACTAATAAATGTGTTGCATAGGTAATTATATTACCTATCATGAAATTACTAAAATGCTGCTTGATTAATGTAGGCAAAATGGTCATGTTGTTATGACTGAGTCGACTATGAATAAATCTGTGTGGATAACTGGTATGATTGGGATAATTATGGATCGGTAGTTTTTCCATTACCCCAGTAAAGCCGCTCAGGACGGAGCAGTATCATTATAATAAAACTGTGGTGCCCTTCGAGGTATGTTGAACCCACAGCAGCTCCGGATTGATAATAAGACTGTGGCGCCCTTCGAGGTATGTTAAACCCACAGCAGCTCCAGATTGATAATAAGACTGTGGCGCCCTTCGAGGTATGTTTAACCCACAGTAGCTCCGGATTAATAATAAGACTGTGGCGCCCTTCAAGATATATTGAACCCACAGCAGCTCCGGACTGATAATAAGACTGTGGTGCCTTTAAGGTATGTTGAACCCACAGCAATTGAGAAATGATAATAAAAACCATGGCGCCCGCAGGGTATGTTGAACCCATGGTTGGTAGCAGCTGCTTTCCATAACGTCCTTAAGTACGTGCAACCCACGACAGAACTAATTATACTGTTAGTTTAAGGAACCCGGTGCGGGCGAATGACCCTTGTACGCATAAATTGAAGTGTATGGTGGATATCATGTCCACGATTCATAATTTACTTAATTATGACAAATCTATAAGGAAATGAATCTGTGTGCCTATTAGATTCAAACTATATAGTAGAATACTTCTATCTGCTAAGAGTTGCTTGTATTAGTGTGAATTGCAATGAGGCAGTAACACGTTATGTTTTATTTGGTATGGGGACTGTCATAGTTTTATTGTGCAGGTAGGGCAGCTTATAGGTATAGGCAAACTCTTGCTGAATTCCTATAAGAAATACTATTCATATAGCTATTCATGATCTCCCTTTGTATTATGGTTTTCATATGTAGAGGTGGGTCTAGGATTACCTTTTATTACAGTCACAATCGGGTTTTCGTTATGACTATAAATGACGGAAATGGTTGAAGTCTGAATACACTTTGATAGGTCTCAATTATTTAAGATAGAACTTAACTTTGTAGAAACAGGAAGCTAGCATTAGCTTGAAAATGGAAAGTTAGAAGTTAAATAAGATAATGGGTTAGGCAATATCTAGGCCGCGTCACTTCTAGTATATAGAATCTTGTCTAACTCACCGGTATGCTTATGAAACAAAAAGAATATGGGCGAATCCATAATAGATTAAAGATCATGTGAGAATTTTGAGGATATTGTTGAAAATGTGTATTTGATGTATTGCGGGTTATTTGATTTATTAGTTTACACGTTTATAAGTGTGTTTATGAGTTTACATTGTTATCATCCGTACACATTAGCGAACGACTAGGATTAAATTGATATGTGTACTTATAATAGTATAGTCAAGGTTTAATGTAGGTGAAAGAGTTCCTAGTATGGGATAAAGAATGGAGGACGTGTATTTGTGATTATAGTATAACTGTCAGGTTGTCTTGCTTCAGTGAAAATAAAAAGATAATATGAATATATGATAACATAGACTAGTAATGAACCAGTATTGAGATAATTGTGATACGTGGATCGGATATGTATGTTCCATCTCCCTTAGCTGGGCTTGTAAGCCAGTTTCTAATGGATGTGTGACGTTCAGACTGTGGTACCCTGAGGGGTAGGTGGAATCCACAGTTGTCCACCAAATGGCCAGTGGCCTAGAGTAACAACCATGATCCATAATGTTCCTTAGTATAATCGATCATTTGTAAACGCAATAAAATTTCTATCACCAACCTTCCGGTAGTGGAAATGGTGTACAGAAATAGTGTTATCGTTTTACTAATACCCTCGGTTATATCTATATTTAGGTGTTTGAAATATCTGTATCCTATGTGGGTATTGATTGTGTGCCTAGGATATTTTGGCTATCTCGGGCCGAGTGTGTGATTGATACTGTGTGGTTATACCGGCTTCTAAGTAGTTCCTCTGTATGGGGCCGCGGCATTAGTCGTTATTTATACGAATAACTATGTAATGATTTTATATGATCATGTAGGTGTTCGTTGATAAGAATAGAAATAGAATTTAAACGGACACAGGTGATAACGTGATTCATTTAGATAATATATTGATTGAGATTGCATTATCTGTATATGGTATATCATAAGGAGTGTTACTCTGATTGAGATATTTATACAGAATTCATAGATGATATAGTGCTTAGAATTCAAGAGGAGATGATATGATATCTTGTGTACATTATTGAGCATATGCTTGTTGGAACATGTACATTGATATGTGGACATGCATTTACTTGTGTGTGTGGAATTGCGTGAAATGACTAAAATAAGTAGGGATTCAGGTAACATGCTCCTTCCTTTATTTAAGTATTGTATTATCTTATTGAGCCATGTGGTGTGCTCACCTCTTTGTGGGATTATTATTTTCAGGTGAATACGATATTGCGGTGGCGGTTCCAGAAAGTGCAGTTGAGGCAAAAGATTTTCGGACGGGGCATAGTACATCTAAGGTTTAGGCCATTGTTATGTAATTTCCTTTCTGTGTACTCTGAAGTATTAATTTCATTAAAATGCATAACAATTCTTTAGAAAAAAAAATAATGCTATTTTAGTTGTTACTATTTATGTGGTTACTTTCTATAAATTCTTTTGAACAAATGAAAACTTCGCTTTACTATGAGAAAGCGTTGATTTTTGTCTTTTCGATAATTTCAATGTATTATATACCACATGAATAGAAATGGAAGGAAGAGGGTGTTACAAGTATTCTAATTGTTCTCACCTCTAGCATATTTCTTTTATTTTGAAGTTGTTTTTCTTCCATCTACTTATTACCAATACAAAATCCTCAAAAGCTTTATTACTACCACCTTTCAAGCTTTGTTCTTCAAAGATCAATGCACTAATAATTTCTTCAAGATTTACAATTTTTTTTATAGATTAATGTAAGCAACATGTGTTTATAAGAAGATGAAAGAGACAAAAAAACCTCAATACCTTGTCCTCTTCTTCAATTTTAACTCCTATAGCATTTTTGTTTATACATGATACTATTGAGAACACTGAGATGATCAAAATTTTTGTTCGTTGAGCCATTCGCAAAAGTATAAAATTGCTCTTTCAAATATAAACAATTTGAGATGCATTTTGCTTGACACAAGTTCTCTAACCTTAACTAAATTTCTTTTGTCGTAGGAATCTTAGAAACCAAAGTTCTTTTGTTGTAGGAATCTTTTCTACATTTGCAAGAATATTTTTTGCTAGGTAAAGTCTTATTGCATTAGCTACTCTAAAATCTAAATCTTTCCTTATCTTCATTGCTCATACTAGATTTACCAAAATAACTATTAAGAACAGGAGTTGTTTGCCTTTTAAGGCCTTATATAGCCTAGATTATATCAATATATCCTTGACTTATATTTGTCACAAGCCAAGATTCAATCTCCTATTGAATTTTTTCACATAAAAACTTATTTGGTTTGAATATTTATTTAATGACATATTTGTTTTACCTTAGAACCAGGCTTTAATGCCAATTGTTGAAATTTTTAATTCCTACCCTAGATCCACTAGAACAAATATATTAATCAAATAAAAATAAATATAAAAAAATACCAATCACAAGACACAAAGTGTTTGTATGAAAAACTTTTATATCGAAGAAAAATTATAGTCGCCAAAGTTGAGGAGGGAAAAAAAAATTTATTAGGCGAAAATGGTTAGAATCACACTCTCAATAATTTTCTGTCATATTTAAAATTCAATCACATCTAATTTTAATAGATCTTACTACTTCTCTCAAGGGATTAAATTCCTACAAAAAACTATCTAATTTCATAAATTGCTCTATGTATTTTATTTTACAAGTGAACTCTAACTCCCAATTTTTTACATGAAATAATCTATTTCTATTCTATTTTCTTGTAAATGTAATCTTTAAAATAAAAATTTTTATAATAACCAAAAAACTACCAATAAAAGTAGATAAAGAAAACTATTAGGAACATATATCCATTTTTCAAAACAAAAAGTCATATATCTGTAACATCTTAAAATTTCTATACTCTTAAAATTCGGTTATGAAGTTACATTATAATATTTTCGAGAGTTTTGATAAGAGAGAAAGAGCCAGTTTATATTTGAAACAGTGCACTGTGTGAGCAAAAAATATAGTATTTCATTATTGGCATCAGAAATTTGACGACTGAAGCGAAAAATTATAATTTCTTGTCATGCGTGCATGACTATATAAGCGGGACGGGGTCGAAAAATCCGACAACCCAACTTCACTTTTTTCCTCCCTTTTCTCTCTCTTCTCTCTCTCCTCCTCACGTCTCTCTCTCCTATGAATAGTGACTTTCGTCACCGAAGCTCTGATCACCTCATCGCCAGCGAGTGGAGGACCACTGGACCGTCGCAAGTTCAGTGCCGCAAACCCCGCCACCATCGCCGTCGCCACGCGCCCTCACGCGCCGCCTGAAGCCTCGCTTACGTAAACTTTGACCGTCGATTCACGACTGTGGTACCCTTCGGGGTATGTTGAACCCATAGGAGCTCCGGATTGATAATAAAACTGTGGTGCCCTTCAGGGTATGTTAAACCTACAGCAATTGAGAAATGATAATAAAAATCATGATGCCCGAGGGGTATGTTGAACCCATGGTAAGAAGCGGCTGTTCTCCATGGCGCCCTTGGACATATGTAACCCATGGTAGAACTATTTATCCTGTCGGTTTGAGGAACTCAGAGTGGGCGAGGGACCCGGAGTGGGCGAGGGACCCGGAGTGGGCGAATGACCATTATATACATATATTGAAGTGTATGGTGAATATCATGACCACGATCCATAATTTACTTAATTATGACCGATCTATAAAGAAATGAATTCGTGTGCCTACTAGATTCAAACTGCATGGTAGAATACCTCTATCCGCTAAGAGTAGCTTGTATTTGTGTGAATAACGATGGGTAGTAACACACTGTGTTTCATTTGGTATTGGGACTGTCCTAGTTTTCTTGTGCAGGTAGGGTAGCATATATGTATAGACGAACCCTTATCGAATTTCTATAAGAAATACTACTCATACAGCCATTTGTGACCTTCCCTTTGTATTATAGTTTTCCAATGTAGAGGAGGGTCTAGAATTACCCTTATTTGCAGTCACAATCAGATTTTGTTATGATTGTGAATTGCAGAAATAGTTGAAGTCCGATTACACCTTGACAAGTTCCAATTCTTTAAGAGAGAACTTAACCTTATAGAAAAAGAAAACTTGCATCAGCTTGAAAAAGGGGAATTAGGATTTAAATAAGATAATGGGTTAGACAATATATAGGCTACCTCACTTCAAGTATATAGAATCTTGTCTAGCCACCGGTATGCTTGTGAAACGAAAATAATATGTGTGAGGCCATAATAGATTAAAGATCATATGAGATGCTTGAGGATATTGTTGAAAAGGCACACTGGGTGTATTGCAGGTCATTCCATATATTAGTCTACATGTTTATACGTGTGGTTGAAAATATGGTAAGAATATGATGGTGTAAGAACTATGTTATGAGTTTACATTTGTTATTATCAGTGTATCTTAGCGAATGATGAGGATTAGATTGAAATGTGTCCCTATAGTGGTATAGATATGATTTATATAGGTGAAAGAATCCCTAGTATGGGATAAGGAATGGTGGACATGTAGTTGTGATTATGGTATAATTGTCAGGTTATCTTGATATAGTAAGAATAAAGAGACAATGTGGATGCCTGATAAAATAGAATAGGAATGAATTAATATCGAGATAATTGGGATATGGGGATTAAACATACATGTTCCCTCACACTCAGTTGAGTTTGTAAACCAGCTTATAATTGAGATATGATAGTAAGACTGTGGCACCTTGAAGGGTAAGTTGAATCCACAACTGTCCTCTAAATGGCCTTACGGGCTAAAGTAACAGTTATGGTTCATGGTGTCTTTAAGTATGAACGATCACCTGTAAATACTAAGAATTACTAACATTAACTTTTCGAGAGTGGAAATGACATACAGAAGAAGTGTTATCGTTTTACTAATACCCTCATTTGTATATATTTAGATGTTTGGAAATATTTCTATCCTATGTGGATATTAATTGTGTGCCTAAGGTATTTTGGTTATCTCAAGCCGAGTGTGTGATTGAAATTGTGTGGTTATACCAGTTTTTGATCAGTTTCTCCTTATGTGGCTGAGATATTTAGTTGATATCTATACATATATCAATGTATTGATTTTATATGGTCATGTATGTATTTGTGATAAGAATAGAAAAAAAAAAGAATTAAACAAGTACATGTGAGGAAGCTATTCATTTAGAATGCATGTTGTTTGAGTCTGCATAATCTGTGGTGTGGTATGTTATGAGGAGTATTATTCTGATTGAGACTGTTTATACAGAATTCATAACTGAAATAGTGCTTAGAGTTCTGGATGATATGATATCTTGTGTACATTATTGAGCATATGCTTATTTGTACATGTACATTGATATATTGACATGCATTTAACTATGTGTGTGGGATTGTATGAAATAGCCAAATTAAGTAGAGATTCAGGTAACACGCTCCTTCCTGTATTTAAGTATTGTATTATCTTACTGAATAATGTGGTGTGCTCACCCCTTTGTGGGATTATTATTTTTCAGATAATTACGATATAGCAATAGTGGTTCTGAAAAGTGCAGTTAAGACAAAGATTTCTGATGGGGCATAATATATCTAAGGTTTAGCCCATTGTTATGTAATTTTTATTAAAATGCATAATAATTCTTTAGAAAAAAAAAATAATACTATTTTAGTTGTTACTATTTATATGGTTACTTTTCATAAATTTTTTGGACAAATAAAAACTTTGCTTCACTATAAGAAAGCGTTGATTTTTACCTTTTCGATAATTTCAATACACTATATACCACATGAATAGAAATGAAAGGAAGAGAGTGTTACAATATCTTAACACGCTTATCTCTTATCAAGAGCTTGCTAGGGGAGAAATTGCCAATCAACATAAGAAAAAGAAGTCGCCAACTGTTGAACTACATGCACTATCATAAGTTGCCTTAATTAGCTCTCCTTTTTCTCTTATATGATTATTGAAATCGATGACTTCACAATTAATTTTTCATTTACATGCAAATTTTTCATCTTACTTATGTTGCTCCATTTTCTTTAGCACATTCAACCCTTCAACTGTTAGATCTAAAATGCTTGCGTTCTTTAATGAATCATCCTGAGATCCTTTTTTTTCCAATTAAGCCCAAAACTTATCATTCTCTTTCTACATATGCATTACAAAATTAGCTTGTTGATGCATTGCTTTCACCATCTTTTCAACTTGAATGTCCGTAGCATTTAACTTTTATTGCACCAAAATCATCCATTCAATTAGTGAATTCATGACCTACTTTAATTAACTGGTTAACCAATAAAGTTTCCATCTCGACATTTTGAATCAAAGGATTAGTAATGTCAAATACTCATGAAATAACTCGATTATTCCTCTTCTTCATTTGTTAGGAATTAAGTATACCATATGCAACAAATATTTAAAAATTTATTTTAACTAATATTATTAATTAAATATTTATTTATTTCATACCAGTATCATGTTATTAAATCATGCTTCATAATATAATAAACATAACCAGGGAATTAAGATATTATCTTAGATCTTCACCACCAATCCTTCAAATTTCTTGTAAATCCCTTCCGATGTATTTTTGACCTTGAATATATCTTCTTTGTGAAATATAAAGTTTCTAAACTTTAAGTCATATTTCCAAAAGTCTTCAAAATCACGTCAATCTAATTTCAAAGCTAAAAGTTATAGCTAAAATGTAGACAATACACAAAATTTTTTTCTAGATCAACTACTTATGTGTGTGGTTTCTAATGGTACTTACAGGAAGTAGAAAATTAAAAAATTTGAATTTTAATAAATCCAAGATTATGTATGTGTTTTTCCTTTAATACTAGCCTAGGAAAATAAAGAAGGATCATGATTAGGTAACTTAAGCCATAGAGAATATTTAGATAATAATTCACATGTTTTGACCAAAAGGGAAAATGTATTTATGGCATTTAGTTATTTTTATTGCAAATCACATTAAAAATATTTAGATAGAGATAGAGCCTAATCCTATATAATAAAATTGCTATTTTATTTTAAATTAAATAACTAATTATCTTTTTAGTTAATAAAATCAATTAATAAAATTTATTATTACCATAAATCTTGAAAAGATAATTGAAAGCAAGTAGTGTCTAAACCCTTAGAAATTACAAAATAGCACTTGTACTTCTAAAATTTATAAAATAATATCAATATTTTTTGATTTATAAACTCATATTTTTATTTATAATTTTTAACATTACAAATTTATTCAAAAGATTTAAAAACTTAACAATTAAGTACTAAAGTTTAACTCTATAACTTATCCTTAATTTTTCAATACTTTAAAGTGTATGACTCATTATATTATTTCTTATGTTGACTATAGAAATAATTATAGATAGAGATGTCAAAAAGGTCAGGTTGAGCACAGCTAGCTTGCAGACTTAATTGGCCTCTCTAAAAAATAATTTAAAAATAATAAAAATAATAATTTAATTACTATTATAAGTTCAAATTGATTTAAAATAAAAAATTAAAATTATTTGATATATAAATGGGTGAAATGAGCAAATTATTTATGTAAATCATTTAGTATTTATTTATAAAATATAAATTTATAATATTTATATATATTAAAATATAATAAGCAGGTCTATAAGCTCAGACCCATGATAGAACATTTAGTTATAGACTTTTTAAGTATATATAAATTAATTAAATTAATTTATTCTCAATTAACTTCTTAATTAATAAACTAATTTTTATAGATAAAGAGTAAAGACCGCAACGAGTCAGGTACATGCTAAGGATTTCCATCCCTATCTTAGGCCCATTCCCTTTTGGGAGTTTCATTTTTGTTCCTATTTTAGAGCAAGAATCCCTATCTTCATCCCATTTC